>CADDXX010000501.1:4773-90704 GCA_902810485.1 Alauda arvensis
AMCYTTTYTTTTTGTGGTTTTCTTTTTCCCCCCTTTCAGAAGACRATCAGCAGAACTCTGCTCAGTTCCACCTGGAGTCAAAGTGATAATTTGGAAGGAAAGGAACTGGAAATGGGCACAGCTCTGAGTGGTCAGTCATGGAGATTAACTAGGACAGCAATCCCAGCAGGGCAGGAGCAAAACACTGCAGATCAAAGTGCCAGGGTTTATTTTAATTTTTAAAAACTTTTTTTTTCTTAAATGCTAATGTGGTGATGTGTGTCCCCTCCCCAGCCAAGCACAGGATTTTGACTCARTGCTCTTACAGGTCCTTTCCAACCTTAACGATTCTATGGTTATAAGTGCATAATGATGACTCTCAGCTCTATATATTTTTTAAAAATTCCTTTCTGCTGTCCCAGCCATCATTCAAGGGCCCAGCTTTGTGGATCTGAAATTGTTGTGGATGGGTTTTTGTGGAGTTGAATCCCGAGGTGGGAATTGCAGACTCATTTGCAGCACCAGAGAGGCGCTCCCAGGGATCGTTACTCACCTTGTTTACCCCACAGGCCCCTCCTTAGGATGTGTGTCATGGCCCATTTTCCACATGGCATCCCAGGGACTGCTGCTCTCCTTGGCTGGCAGAACTGGGAGGCTCAGGGACATCCATCAGGCCACCCAGACACTCTAAGGCTTCTAACAATGCACTGTATTTGTGAGTATTTGAGTTTATCCTCCTCTGGCTCCTGTGTGCCAAGCAGTAAAACTGGAATTATTCCATCAAATCCCCTTGGTTTTTTTTTTTCTTTGCCTAGAATATGGCCAGGTTTTTCTGTGTCTGGAGTAAAAGAGAAGGGAAAGAAAAGGAAAACATGTAAGAAACTGAGTTTGCTAAAAAGAAAAGGAGTGGTTCYTATTTTCTCTCCTGTTTGGTAGGACCCTGGAAACAAGCTGGGGTAAAATCTCTAATTATAACGGTTTTATTTGGAGATAAATGAATGAATGAAAAATATTTCATTTGAAATAGAAATTGCAGGTCAGTTGGACAAATATGGGATATGAAAGTGTCCAAGGCCAGGCTGGATGGGTCCTGGAGCGACCTGGGATGGTGGAAGGTGTCCCTGCCCATGGCAGGAGGTGGCACTGGATGAACTCTGAGGTCCCTTCCAACCCAAATATTCTGGGATTCAGGCTGATGTCTGTCGGGTAAATGGGAATCAAGGTCCAGACTGAGGAAATAATTTTGGCAAGCTGGGATTTTGGGGAGTGTGGGTGCATGTTCAGGGCTGAAAAGAGGCTGAAATCTCCTCTTTTATTCCAGTGAGGGCTCAGGAAGTCTGCAGGTGGCTCAGAGGACATTTGGAGTGCTTGGAGCTTTCATCATGGCAAAGCTGGATTTTGAAGGGAGTACCCCMAGAGGTCAGYRCGTGTTTGTACATCCAAAACGCTCYGAAAATGCAATGAATGAATYCCCCTGTGTAACCTCACCCTCAGCCTKGACCTCGGGTTATTTAATGCAAACAGTGAGACAAGGTGGGTTAGCATTGAAAGGGACTAAGTAGTCCAAGAGAGCAATAAGTTATTCAAGAATTAGTTTTCAATCTGTTTTTTGTGTGTAATGCCGGCTCTTAACACCTTGTTCAGGCTTTTGTTTCTTTGAGGGGAGGGAGTCAGGGAGATGGAGGTGGGAGCGATGCTGAGGTGTCACTTCGGGCTCCAGCAAACCTTCCCTGAGCACTGGGACAGAGAGCATAAATTCTCATTGCACATTTCCCTTGCTAAATTGGTCTCATWGCTGAAGGGAATTTAGCCTCTTGTCGAGATAATTTCTGTCTCTGAAGGCAGAGGAGCAAAGTGTGGCACTGCTGTCCCTCAGGGCTGCCAGCAGCTCATCTGGAGAGCCCTGGAAATGCAGCCACAGGGCCCTGGAATGAAGTGCTGGGCAATTCTGCTTTGGAGGCTGCTCTGTTAATTCCAACAGAGTGGAGAAATAGAATTCCCCCTCTAATCACAGAATTCCAGCTTCTACCCCTGCCATTGTGAGGACTCCTTCCACGGGACCATCTCCTCCTTCCTGCAGTGTCACCTTTCCCCACCCGCTGTGGGATTTTCGTGTATGATTAATTAATCTCTTTTGCGAGCAGAAATGCCACAATCTCCCATTTAAACCTGGCAAAGTGGGATCTGACTGGGGCTGTTCCAGCAGCTCTAAGAACAGCGGGGAGGGGGTGAAGGCACACCCATATTTCCCCCCTTAAGCTGCTGCCATTCTGTGGGAGAGCAGAGTGTTCCTCTGGGTCTCCTGRATGGGCAGCAGCCAGGACAGGGGAAATGGGCTCACACGGCCTGCTTGAAAGATGGCATTGGCTTTGACCTGACACCGTGGAGAAGGCTTCCAAAGCTGTCTGAGGATTGATATAACACGAGGGTTTGATTGGTGTGTTTTTTATTATATCACTGGGTGTTTAGATATTAGTTTTAGATTTCTCTGTATTCTTATTATGGGGCAAATATGGAGGCAGATCAGTGTGATAAAGTCACATTTTCCTGTTCTTCTCTTCCTTTCTATTTAAAAATTTTAAGAAAAAAATATACAACTATATAACTTGATTTTTCAATAAAACTCATCTCTCAAAAACCCTTTCTTAATCATAAATTTTTCTATCTTACAAACCTCCAAAAACAATTCTCRCAAACTTAAAAATAACAACCAAAATTACAATCAAAGCCAAAACAAAATTAATAACAACAACAAACACAATTTTTTAAAAAATTTATCTACCCTTTACAAAAGAATATTTTAATTAGACATTTCAAAAATCCAAAAAATTACAAATTACATTATTAAAATACGCCCGTATTTCCCCCCTTAAGCTGCTGCCATTCCCGAGGATGAGCTCTCCCTGCTCTGGAAGTTCCCCCCACATCCTCTAGATGCTMCTCGTGCTCTGCAGGAGCCACAATTCCCGAGCAAACCAAACCCCTCTGTGCCAAACCCAGCTCCATCCACCGCCCTCCCCTCCCCTAATTCCCTCTCTCGATTGTTCCTGTCACATCGAGAATTTACAAAATTGCCACTTAAGGGGAGAGAAGTGACAATTTCCCTGGAAATCTTCTGGTCGCAGGGACCTCTCTCGCCCTTTTGCTCAGCACATTAAATGCACCCAGCGCAAGGCAGCGCTTTGGAGAGCACAAACAGCAAATGGGCTGCCCATTTTAACTCTTCCCCAAGTCTGAGTTCGGTCCTGTGAGGAATTTCTAAGGAGCTTTGCACTCTCTGTTGTTAGTTCAGGGATTAAAGGAATGCGTTGTGAAGTTTGCCATTAATTCAAATTTTGGGTTCTCACGTTTTCACCTGGTGTTGTGCTGTTACATTAGCACTTAGGAGGATGTCTTTTTAAAGAGGATTTGTGTATCATTGTGTCTYTTCTGTTGTGTTTTTGCCTGACCACTCCCCGAGGGAAGAASCTTTTTCTGATACCCAGCCTAACCCTCCTCTGACACAGCTCCAGCTGTTCCCATGCTCAGATTAATTATAAAATTGAGTTTTAGCTCACAGGCTTGGCTTCTACTCTTTTCACCTCCAGCAAAACATCCCAGTGCAGAAAGTCAGGAGGAGGTTTTCAATCCTCTATCACAATAAGGGGTCTAGGGAAGGTAAAACCACCCCTAAATCCTGCTGACTGCCCCCAAAACTGCCTCAGCTGCCTGCAGGTTCACCAGGGTGATGTTGCACGGGTTACCCATAAATCACAGATCAGTGGCAAACTGGGACTGAAGCATGAGGGAGTAACAACAGCTCCTGGGACTTTACAGAGGGATCCTGGCCTTCACAGGGTTAAGGTGTTTAAATCCCAGGTTGCATTCCTGGGTGGCCCCAGCCTCTCCTTGCCTGTGCAGTCTGATTTTAACCTCCCTTCCTTGTCTGTGCCTGCAGTGAGAGGGGCTCAGCTGAGTGTGGCACGAGTGTTAATTAATAAYAGACCCCTTATGCTGTGGAAGAGCTGCTTGTGGGCAGTTTTGGGTGTTCATTTCAAAGAAAAGACATGAACAGCAAACCCTCCATCCATCTCAGAGGTGATGCTGTTTTAACAAAAGCCACAAAATTCTCCCTCAGTAGCCACAAGTACATAGGTGTGGAATAAAACCTCTGGTCACATGTAAGTGTTTTCAGAGGGAAAATGCAACTTTTTTCACAGCAAATGCCTGTGGCTTCAGCTTTGAGTTATTCCAGTTACTTCTGCATTTTCAAATGTTTATCTACAATCTGGTTAATATGAAGCCCTTTGTAAATTTTAACTGTCTGTGGCAACAGCTCAGTAAATTTTCTTGACTCAGCCAACTGTGCCTGTTGTAGGAAGTGTTTAATGTCTGCAAGGAGCCCCAGGCAGGTGGGGTTTGGCAGATTCAGGGTTGGCTGTGGGCAAGCACAGGGAGCAGCCTGGGAGTGCTTGTCCTGCCCCAGCCCAGGTTGGGGCTGGCAGAGAAGGGCACAGCAGGATCATGATGAGCTGGTGTTAAAATGTGGGATCTCTTCCCTAGGGAAGTCATGCAGGGCTCATGGACATCAAGGTTGGACCAGTGGAAGGTGTCCCTGCCCATGGAGGAACTGGATGAGCTTTGAGGTTCCTCCCAACCCAACCCTCTCTGGCACTCTGTGGTGACCCATGTTACAGCTGTCTCTTCTCCCTGAAAGGTTCYAACTCATGCCTCCAACAACAGGAGGTTCCCCAGGTTGGCTCTCYCTTGCTGCCTGGAAGCTCAGCTCCCCTTGGCAATCACCTCAGTATGGATATTGGCTGATGATCCCCATGCCAGTGGTGTCAAAGRCATTCCATTTCCGAAATTCCTTTCAAAAGCACAGAGAAATGCTCAGGCCAAACAATTCTGCTGGTCACCATCCCCAGATAATTAGTGCTTGGTGAGGTGAGGGAGGTGCTGAGCATGACCCTGGTCCCACCCTGCAGCAGTGTGCTCCAAGACCTTCCTGTCCTCTCCCACAAGTGAGCACAACAGGAATGTGGGCAGATTTCTCTTCTTGCATGTTGTGTTTGCACAACACTCGGTTGTGTGCCCCGTCCCAACTTAAAATGTGCAAAGTGTTGAAAACCCTTCATTTTTCTCTCCTCCCAAGATAAAAATTTCTATTTTTGCTACCTGGCTGAGAATCCAGTGCTCTTCTGAGTGCTTCTGGGAAAAAACACTATGCAGGAGTGCTGGATCTCATCCCATCCCCAGTCATTYACTTCCTTCAGCAGATCATGAAAGAAACCAGAGCAGTTCAGAGATGGTTTTTCTATCAGAAACCGTTCCCTGATCTGCTCCAAAGTGCTGATTGCACCGTGCCCGTGGTCCCTGCACACCCTGGGACCAGCACCTGCAGCTGCTGGRCTGCCCCAAACACCCCAATTGTTCCCAGAGGAATAAAATGAACAATTTTGGAGAGTGCCTTGGGGATGCAGCCATTTTCAGATTGTTGTGCCTTTTGCTTTTGCTGAAGCTTTTCCTGGCAGTGGCTGCTCCAAATGATCCCAGAAGGGATTTTGCACAGGGTGTAAATACAATCTGATGGGTGGGGACTTGGATAGGTTGGAGGGCTGTGCTTTCATGTAGGTGTTTTGCAGATTTAATTTCTGTTTGGTCTGGTTCTGTTTTGCAGGTTTAATTTCTGTTTGGTTTGGTTTGTGTCAGGAACTGGCATTGGATGGGGATTTCATTGCTGCAGATGGTGCCTTGACAGAAATCTTTGGTCTAGTACAAATGGAACAGAAATTTCAAATTACGCCCACAGGCTCGGAAGAAGAGAATCCAGATCAGGAATGCAGCAGGTGTTGGCCATTTGTAATTCCTGCTTCCCCATTTGGGTGATATCAAGCAGCCCTTCAGTTCTGAGACTTGTGCAGCTTTGSCTCTGATGTATTGATGTCAGCAGCACCTTTTATTTTCCCTGAAAAAACACAATGTCTGTGCATGTGATCCAACCTGGGCTCAAGCTGAGTGCCAGCCCAGGCTGTGCTCACTTTTTTTCTGTTCCTTTGGGAACAGCTCAATTTGCACCTGAAATGAGCACGCTGAGCTTTCCTGGTGCCTCTGTCTAGGATAATCCTGATTTAAAAGCCCTGGCTGGAAACTTCAGCAGCCCTTGGCTCTGGCATTCAGAAACATGGAATATTTTGATGGTCTTGGTCAGCTTGGTGTTTCCTCCTTGTGAATAAAAGGGGAAGTTTAAGGATAATGATTAGTCTTCATGTTTTTCTAGTGTTGTACCATGGTAAAATGTCCAAAGMAAAGGAAACATCAATCTTGGTGCCTGGAGTTTATTTTAGATGGTGTTGGTGGTACATTTGCAAACATCAGGTTTTAGCTGTGCCACATTTTTGGTATGGAAGAATGGAATTTCTTAAAGCAAGATTCACCCCATGGCAGAAAGTATTTACTGAAAGTTGAATACCTATTATGAACCTTGTGATTTTTTAAAAAGCTACTCTATGTCAACAATTCTTCCTAACCTGAYGTATAACATATTTCATTTAAAAATAAAAAGTTCATGAGGAAATAGTCTTACCATTTAGTTTAACTTAAAAAAAAAAAAAGGTAGAACATATCTGTTAAAAAAAAGTGAAAAGGAGGTTTAGAAGCTATTTAGATATAAAACATCCTGGGATCATTTGAAAGGCCAGCACCAAAACTGTTAAAATACATGAATCTCATCTTCTGGCTTGGTTTGTTTGATGACTGTTCTTGTATCCTGGAACCTTCCTTTAGGTTTATTGGCTAATATTGAATARTCCAGTGCCACATTCCTCATGTTGGTGGTTTTTTATACAGAACTCCAGGATTCAGGCCCAGGTCCTGGCATGCTCATGTGTGATGTGTGTGCTTTGGCTTCATGGCCAGGTTCCAGCCTTTTCCCAAAGCTTCCCTGCAGGGGGCTGTTTGTGTGTCACAGTTGTCTGGGGGGTTTCCATCTGARCTGCTTCATTAGCTGAAATTAGTCTCACTTTAATTGGTTTTGGCTCGTGCTGCCTGGCTGCAGCTGGGAGGTCCTTCCTGGCCAGACCCGTGGCTCTTTGAGGGGTAATCCTGACATTTACCTGGAATATGCTCATGAATTCTGGCTGTTCTCTGTCTTGCCAAGCTGCCTGTCCCCAGTTTGTCACCTCTGCATGGCTCTGCAGTCCTGTGGGACACAGGGAATTCCTTCCCTCTGCTTCCCAGCCATCCCCTGCCACACAGACGGAGTTTTTCCTTTGGACAACAACTGCCACTTGGAAACTGGGATTTTATAACAGATATCCCAGAATCACTGACTGCTTTGGGCTGGAAGGACCTTCAAGGTTTTCTTGTTCCCCCCTGCCATGGGCAGGTRRGAGSTCCCWCKCAGTGGGGAACCTTCCACTGWCCCAGGMTGCTCCAAGCCCCATCCTGGAACTGTCCAAACCCCCATGAAAACCAAACAGTGGGAGGTGCAGAGATGTTTTCTGACCTCTGAGTGGGGCAGCACCCACAGGGGAAGCTCAGTGCAAAGAAGGGTCCATCATAGGAAGGTAAACTTTGAAACAAAGGCAGAATCTTGCTTTAGGTCTCACAGGAAAGTGAAACAAGAACACCCCAAAAGCCAAAAAGCAGAGTGTGAGGTTGACACCAGCTCCTGTTGGTGTAGACACAGAATTCACTTTGTGATTCTTGCTTGTTTTTTATTATTCTTGTTATTTATTATTCAGAGGGKGTTATGCAAATGAATTAATTAGCATTTTAACACAGATCCAGCTGAACTGCTGCAAAAGAACACCCTCAAACCTTGGAAGGAAGGAAGGAGTTATCCTCACCACTTCCCCCATCTCGTGGTATCTGCTCTTTGGAAATTACTTTGCACAAAAGTGGACAGGAGGCAGTGTCTGATATTGGAAGCTGGAATAGAGCTCTTTTCCCCAAGCTGTGTTACCAAAGCTCCTTGTTCCCCAGGTGGACACTTATCCTTAAATGCTTGATACATAGCTGAGAGGTGGATTGAAAGCCTCAGTGGATTTCTTGGTTCCTCTCCTGGCTGATGTTAAAAAAATCCTGCCAGGGATGACATGGACTGGCCAAAGGACTTGTCTGAGAATAACAATGCTGCAGACAAAAATATCCTTCTGTCTGATGAGGTTTAACCTCTCCCCCCAAGGTGGGGAGGAGGATTGTGATGAAAGTAGCAGTTTTGTAATTGAAACAAAATGAAATRTAATAATGATTGTRGTGAAAAGGAGAGGGACAGAGGAAAACAAYAGGAAAGATGAATGAGGCMCAATATCKRAGTCCCCCAGCAGAATTTTCCCTCYCAGTCTATGCACTGGGCATGGCATTCCATGGTGTGGAATATCCCCCTGGCCAGTGGTGGGTCAGCTGTCTGAGCTGTGCTCCTGTGCACCCCTCCAGGAAAACTGCACAATTCTCCCAGTTTTGGGAAGGAGAATAAATAATCCATTGGCRGATGCACAGCACAGGGACCTGCATGTAATTTTAATGAGGGTGGAGCTGGAATTCAGGAGCTGTTTTTCCACCACCCCTCTGCACAAACTGTGAAACAGGTGAGGGAATGTGCAGGGAGTGGGGCACTAAAGGAATGCAGTTATGTGATCTTTTCCAATTTTGATGGTTCTGAGCTGCTGTCTTGCAAGTCAGAGTGAGATTGCTTTCTGCAGTCTGGAGAAGCTGTGTGGATGAATTCCTGACTCTGTGKCAATTAGCTCCACCCAAAGCACTGATCTGGCTTTTATTTGCATAACCACCAAGCATTTTTTTGTGGAGAGACCAAGACTTCAGAAGTGCTACCATATCACTGTGACAAGGAAAAAAAAAATGCACTTTTAAAACACAGAGAGGATGAAAGTCACCATTGCTGAGGGGAGGGGTGGGATTGGCAGCACACMCAGAGCTGATGCTGCTCAAAGGGGCTGAACCCTGCCAGGGTTTCAGATGTGACTCAAGGAAGGACAGCAGAGCTGACCTACATCCCTTTGAGTTTAAGGATGTTGATGAGGAGTTTAGACAAACGAGGATAAAACTCCTTTAATTTGCTGGCGGGTTATTTGATTTTTTGGATGTTTTAAGAAGAATTCCATCTCTCTCTTTTTGCCCTGACTGCTAAAACTAAGTTGCCTGGGAAACACAGAAACCAAAACTGTTCCGTGCATCSCTGGTGCTCACTTGGTGATCCAACCAAAAAATGTGCTCCCAGGAAAAGCAGCCTTTGCTGTGTGGTTGGGTTTATTTTGCTGGGAGGTAAAATCTGCAGAGCTGCAAGATAAAGTAACTTGGAGAAATCAACCTTCAGTCCAACATGGTTTTTATCTCACCCTAGGTATGAGGGTCTTAACAGCCCCATTTTCCTTTGCATTGCAAGTTCTTTCCTATGGGTAATCTCCTTCCAGTTCCTCAGTASTTGATTAACCTTCCCTTTTTTTTTTTAATTTTCTTTTAATTTTTTTTTATGAGAGGAAAATCAATATCAAAACTTGATCGCTCAAACTCATTTTTATTTTTGGAAAAGCCTTAAAACCCTCAGTAGGTTGAGGCTGAGCACCAGCCTGTCCTTGCCATGCTTTATTTTTAGAAGCTCCCGTTGTGGGCTTTGCCATCCGTGCCTCAGATCTGATCTAATTGCTGAAGACAAAGAGCTGCTCTGGCGGCCTCTCCCWGGGATAATCTCTTATGCTGAGAAAATCTTTAGACTTAATTAAGACAGTTTTATCATTCCTGTGAACTTGCAGAGTGGCACAGAAAGGCCCTATTAATRCTCAGGAAGTCTCTCCATTCTAATCCAGTGGTACTAAGCAGAGGTTTATTTCAATGAAGGKAACAACCCTCTCCAAGTGGGACTTGTTTTGCACAGAGCTGTGGATCATTCCTTTATCTCCTCTAGAGATGGAACTTGAAAACTTACTCCACGAATGATTATTTTTACATCTTGAAAGTGGTGCTAAACTCGAGACCCCGATTGAGCTGTCATCGGGAGAGAATAAATAYCCTCTGAGTTTACCTCTTATAAGGCCTTTTTATTTTTATAACTGTTTTAACAAGAAATGTAAAGTTATGCATCCGATCAAAGGAAGCCCCCTGATGTTTTATGCAACGTGTCTGCCTTTGACTAGAACAAAAAATAGATCTGAGGGTGCTTTAATCTGTTGAAAGCAGAACTGTACTTACAGTAAGCGTCAGATCTCGACTGTTTGAAGCGACTTCAGGTCCTCTCATCTGACTTGACATTGTTTTACTTCATTGTTCCTGTATTTAAGATGAAAGAAAATCATTACTATTTCAGAGTTAACACAGAGAAAGYAGTCATGATCAACAGCAGAGGTTCCCAGCTCCTTGTCTGTGGCTTTTGGGGATGCTGTTTGTGAGTGACTCTTATGTACAGTTATGTATTTATGTGGAATTACTAGTGCTCTACATTGTGCTACTAAAGAGCTGGAGGACAGTGCTATATAAACAACAAAAAGACTCTTTCAGGTCTTCACTTTGGTTTGCAAATCTGGGCTKGGATTCCTGCAGAAAGATTAGTGCTGTTTTCTGCTGGAGTTTACACACTGGCTGAACATGAAGCCTTCAGTAAAAGGGAAAATGTGTGAACTTYAGAAACTTGCTTTTGGCTTGAGACTGCTCCAGTTATCAGAGTCTAYTTTGCTGTCTCTCAAACACAGGAATGTGGAGGATTTGCTCCCACCTGGATACTCAGCAGCTCTCTGGCACAGGGTGCCCAGAGAAGCTGTGGCTGCCTCTGGATCTCTGGAAGTGTCTGAGGCCAGGCTGGATGGGGCTTGGAGCACCCTGGGCCAGTGGAAGGTGTCCCTGCCCATAGCAGGGAGCGTAACAAGAGATTTAAGGTCCCTTCCAACCCAAACCATTTTGGGATTCAAGTACARCTCCCATCCTGGACAGCATCAGGCTTCAGCAGAGGGGTTTGCTGGGAGGGGAGCAATGGCAATGGCACGGAGGTGTTGCACTCCTGAGGGGAGGCTGAGTGTGCCTGGGCTTGGCTCCATCCCATTAATGCCCCCCTGCCATGGGCCCTGGGGAATGGCTGTGTGCTGCCTGTGAGACACCTCTGCTGCACCTCCTGCCCTCCAGATTACAGAGTTCTTACATTTTGGGTTGTGGTTGAACCAGACATGCCACCCATAATGTTGGGAAGTTCAGCTTCTTGAGGGTCTCCCCTTCCTGCTCTCTCATTTTCTCCATCAGCCCTTCACTCCAACCAGCCATTTCATCCTGAAGAAAGACTTCTGGACAAAGCATTCCTTGAAACTCACCCCCTCTCCAGTGAAAAGCTCTGACCTCAAATGATCTGCAGGGAAGGAAGATGTTTTGCCAAATCCCTCCCCATTTGCTCTGCTCTGTGTTTAATCCTTGTTCTGTGTCCTAGGAGCCTATAGCACAGTCCATGACAGTCTGTGGGGTCTGTGCCTRCCCAGTACAGGGACACTGCCTCCTGSCCCATGACAGTGGCTTCCTTTGTGGACAAGGACYTGTTCATATCCAGTCTTTGGGCCATCCCACTCTGGCTGTTGCAGATATCAAAGGGAAAGACCTTTGGTAAGGACTTGGGGACCTGCCACAACCAAAATCTGCTGTAGCTTTAGGTATTCCAGCAGTTTTGTTCCAGGACTTTGCTGAATTACAGGTCTTGGACAGGTGACAGAGAGAGGGTGGTGAGAGGAGTGAAATCTTCTTCATCTGCACAATTGGAATGAAACCAGAACAAGGCCTGTAAAGTTTCTGTCCCTGCACCTTGTACCCAGCTCATCCTGTGAGCTCTGCCATGGCTTTTTTGGATCTGCTTGAGCTGTCATTGCATGGGGCTTTTAACATGAGAGTTCTTCCCAATCAGGAAGTAATTACAGTCACAGGCTGAAATATTTAATGGAACAACAATCACAGTTTTATTTATTTTTTATTGCAGCATATGCTTCTCTCCTGAGTTTTGGAAGATGTTTCTGCTTCCTCTTCAATCAAAGGAAGGAATGAGSCATGACATTTCCTTTTAATGAAAATGCTGATCCAGTGCTGTCTTTGTAGAGCTAAATGAAAAGTTTCTAAGCTGATTTGTTTGAATACATTTATGGTTTAGCCTGTGGAGTGCTGATTCAGTGTTGGTGAGAAGCTTGGGGTTGTTTTTTTTTCATGTTGAGGCTGATTTTTAAGAGCCAGGGGAAACTTGGCCAGCTTGGTGTTTGCTAGGATGGTTTTACATGGTTAGAAAATCCAGCTGCTGAGCAGTGGCACATTTCTGTTAGGGCTGTTCAAAAGGATTCTTTCCTGCCATAAAAGGGAAGCAGTGCTGAGGTTTATATTTGTGGAAGGGAAAGGTTCTAAATCTACAGTTCACCCTTGTTAATTTTTTTAAGTGTGAAAGCTTTGAAATTTCAACCAACAAAACATAACATTGGGGATTTTTTTTTTCACCTTCCCAGTTACTATTTGATAATGGAATTAAACCACTAATTTGAAGAGAGCCCAGCCAGTCTCAATGCCTTTGGTTACCAGCATAAAAGCAGCACTGTTGTGCTTTTTACAGATGGCAGCTTCCCCAAGCCCACCACACATTGTTTGGAGCAGGGGTGTGAGATGGTTTTCCTGATGTGCTGTCAAAGGGATAAAGGGAATACACAAGGGAGAGGAGATTTTTGCCTAAATAGAAGCTGCATTTTCATCCCACCTTTCAACTAATTCCAATAAACACATAAAAAATGTAAAGTAAAATAAAGAAGGGAAAATGCTTTTTTGCAAACCACCTTAAGTCTGAATTTAGAGACTTTTATATTGGGTAACATRAACTCCAAGTGAATGGCAAAGCAGYAGCAAATCCCTAGAGCAGGCCCACAGGCCATGTTTTATGAAAAAGATATGATGCAAACAAGCWTCTGATTAATAATTAGTGGAGCTGATTTGCATTTGTACTATTCTAGGAGAAGGAAAATAATTACAAAAATTCCATTTTAGGGCTGTAACAACACAAAGGCACCTCAATGTGGATATGAAAATGTTGCATTSATTGGGCTGTCAGCAACAGCCTGAGCTTCACTTCCCTGCTTGGCTCTTCCTCGTGTCCAAAAGGTTGGGAATTCCAGGAAAATGCAACAACCCCACTYGKAAGGAAGAKAYACAAATATGGGTCAGGACCCAGTTYAGCCAAAAGATGGTGCTAACGTATTTATGGAGTTGGTTGGAGCCAAAACCAAGCAGGGAAAATGCAAAACTCACCAAGCTGTGCTGCATTTGAAATCATGAATGAGCATTTTTATTTACAGTAAGCCATGGTGAATGTAAACAGTTTCCTTTTTACAGATAACATTCAGCYTCTCTAAATGGATTATGAGATATTAGCAGCTTGGTGGGATATTTCAGAGCTAAAGAGGATAAATTAAAATACACTTGGATGGTAACCTTTAAATTTCAYAATTATATTGCAATTCCTGAGACTGGCCTCTCTTCTCATTAAAAAAAAAAAAGTGATTGAAACTGCACAGAAAATACCAGAAATGTGTGAGTAGGACAAAAAAACCTTGCACTTTCTGCCTAACCAGGTTTGCATTTATATAAGTTTATTTTTAATGATTGCATTATTATCTAATTATTATGTTTAATATTGTAAATTATTATATTATTTTTAAAATTTATATTAGTTTAGATTTGACTCACTTCATCCCTGAGCTGCAACACAGTTTTGGAAATCCTGCTAAGCTCCACATTTCCAAAAGACAAAATTCCCCCCTAATACTGGAGAAGAACCCTGTCACTTGTTGGCAGAGAGCTGCAGCAATCTCAAATTCTCTGTGGATTTTGAATTTCTCCTGTGTCCTCTGAGAATTCTGCTGTCAAATCCCTGAGGAGGAAGTGTTGGCACCACGTGTTGGCCGTGCCACTTCTCCCTGTCCCCTCCCTGAGTTATTCCTGTCACACAGAAGTTCCTTCAGCCTCTCACGTGCACATTTCACTCTTGGATTTCACCAGGGCACGCTAAAATTTAAGCAAAATAAAATCCTGGGGGAATACTCCTCCCCTCTCATGCCCTGGCACTGAGAGTCCAGATTGTTCTGCCCTGTTCTTGCAGGGCTTCAGTGCTGATAGGAAAACCAGGGAAATCTTTTATGGAGAACAGYCCCTCCATATCCTTTTATCCATTTTGGGGGCATTTTTTGGGGAATCCTTCCTGCCTGTGTGGGCAGTCCCCAGCAGCCCATTCTGAAGTTGAGCCTTGCATTGTTGAGTTCCACCTTGGATTTTCAAGGTAATGGTTTAAATCACAGGAGRTGACTTCCCAGCCTTGTTTTTTTCCCCATCACTTTGGTCACTAAGTGGTGTCAGCATCTTCTCTGACATGGTTGCTCTACTTTTTCATTTGAAAAGAGGGAAAACTCAACCCTTTCAAGATCTCCTGGTGCCTTCCTCTCAGCAGGATGTAACCCCAGAGCTGGGCACCAGCTCCATGGAATAAAAAATGATGAGCCATTTCCCAAAAAGTTGGCAGCATCAGCCTGGCTTTTGCTTGGGTATTGCTTCCACTCCAGGTTTTAATTAATAGTTGCATTTTTTTGACAGGGATGAAGGGCAGACAAACAGYCCTGAATTGTCTGAGCTTTTAAGGACAAAAAGTGGTCACGTAGGCTGAGTTGTGGTGGTGAGGTTTCTGGCCTCAGAGCAGAAGTTCTGTGTGTTTAGCAAGAGGGCTAATTGCTAAATCTGAGCTGAATTTGTATGTACCTGTGTCCTACACCTGTGTTTTCCTGCAGATCTGTGTCCAGCCAAGCTGACCAGGTTCAGGAGGGGATAATTTTACACCTTGACTTTCATTTTCCTCCTGGAGGTGTGGCCTCAATTCTTTCTTTGCAAACTTGTCAGTCTTTAATTGCAACATCTGATGATAAACCTAACTGAAAATGCTTCTACAGCTTCATTTTTTTTTAAATTTTTAAATTTTTTTGTTGTTGGATGCACAGAAACTGCCTCAGCATCTCTATCCCTGTCAGTGTTATTTATGGAAGGAAGAATYTGTGTGGAACAAACTTTGGCTTTTCCTCATTACACCCCAAAGGAATTTTTATCACAAATGGGCAACAGAAAAGATATTGAGCATCAGGAAATAAAATGTGGGGGGATATCTCAGGTTTTAAGGCTTGCACATTGCAGAGTCTAAAAATACTCATGGACGTATTTTTCCTGACTGCAAAGGGTAGAAACTTTTCCATTTGACTTCTCACAGACCATGTCAAATGCTTATAATAGAACATGAACATAAATTCTAAGACAGCTTGGAAATTGAAAAGATTGATCTTCTTTATGTACGTGGCAATTTCTTGGAATAAAGAAGCCAAAAACTATAAATAGGCATTACTAGAAATGGTGTACATTGTTTTCTTGTGATGGCATTTTCAACAACAGAATGATGCATGGAATGGAAATCCAGGGGTGTCATTAGGCTTTTCAAATGAAATTATGGCTGACTAAAACTCCTTACAATTCCACATTAGGACGTTCACCCACTTCATTTAAATATTCTTACTTTTGAAAAATGTATAAATGTCTGCATAAATTATTTTCTTTTAAACTTGCAGGAGTCTGGCAAGTTTCTGGTTGCTGCCTTTAGATTTCTTTCATCAGAAATGCAGGAATTTGTGCTCCCCCTACATAGTTTCTTTGTGATTTAGGAGGGAGGAGTGGATTGGTTTTTCCTTSCCTGTGTGCTGAAGCTCCCCTTGCTGCCTCCTGCTCCTCTGCAGCCTGATCTGGAACTGAAACACGAGCTCTGCACAAATGAGATGGAATAGCAGGAAATCCAGGTGGGAAATGAGCAATGTGTATGCACTGAGAGCCGTTTGCACTGGCTTAYAGGCAATACTGAGCCCTGTGTTTTAGGCTGAGTTTAAGCTGATTTAGGAAATACAAATGGTGACAGTTTGTGCCCAGAGAGTTTTCAGAGCTGACTGTAACTGCAGAGCTGTGGACACACACAGAGCATTTCTGCATCCTGGATGTTTTTAGGATCTTTTAAAATCAGGTGCAATGTGTGCCCTGGGAGAGAAGGGGGTGAAATCGTGACCAAAAGCTGTTTAAAATGACATTCTGGCACTTTTGTTRGACAAAAGTAGATCAGGGCAGGGGTSAAGGCTGCCWGAGCTTCAGGAGTGTTTGGACAGTGCTCTCAGGGATGCACAGGATGGGATTGTTGGGGTGCCTGGGCAGTTAATCCTKAACAGGTAAAGGAGATGCACTTCTGGTTTAGTCCAAGGACTAAAGAATAAGTGAGCACTGAATGTGCAACAGCTCCCTGMAAAGTCTGTGGATGAACCATGTGTTGGTGAGACAGGGGTTTAGGAACAACATGGTGAACAGCATGGCTAGCTGCAATCAATTAAGGGGAAAAAAAATGAACTTGCAGCACCACCACTGAAGGTGGCCCCAGTTTAAGGAGCTCCAGGGCAGCTATAGAGGTGCTGCTTTTATTGGAAATCACTTCAGATTCTGGGTTTTGTGCTCAATTTGAAGCTGGCAATGGCTAAAGAGGAGATGTGGAATAGCACTGCCATCCAGATGAGTGCTTCAAAATCCTCTTTCTGGTGSTTGTTTGGTTTCTCCTCCTGAAGCAAACTGTGTGTGGTTAAGATATTTTAAAGGAATGCTTGGAATTTTAATGTTCCTTCTGCTCAGCAGGCTGAGAAGGCTTGCCTTGCCCACCTTACCAGGAGAGCTCCCTGCAGAGAGGGATGTCCCCAGGCAGGGGAAAGGCTTCTTCCAATTGCTGGAGGAATTTCCTTTCCTTGCTCCCCCAGAGTGCCCCTGACCGGCCTCTCCTGTGCCTTTGCCTCACCCCAGTGTCCCCCCACCCTGCTCAGAGCTGTGCCATCCCAAGTGCTCCCTGCATCCAGCCTCCCTGCCCGTGGTCCCTGCCTGCTCTCCTGTGCCCACCCCTCCCTGCAGCTCCCACGCTGTCTGTGCTGCTGTGGGGATGCCACAGCTCAGCACRGTGGGGCTGCAGCTCCTCCTGCCCMTTTYCCCAGGCTGTGACCACCTGGGTGTCCCTTTGTCCTGCCCTGCAATCCCTGCAGTCTCTCCTGCTGCTCTGCCTCCTTTGGACGTGTGAGTGCCAGCCCTGCAGAGAGGCTGTGGCCCTTCTGGGAGGGACAGCTGCTCTCTGTGACAGCCTGCAGTGCTCAGACTGAGCCCAGTCACAACGAAATGAAGCAGTAATTAAGATTTATGAAATAATTGTCTCACTAAAGCCTGCTGAAAAGGAGAAGCGATAATAAAAAGGCTGAAAGAAAAAGAGTTGCTTGTTGCTGGGACAACTGAAAATGTAGCAGCAGGTAAGGCTATTGCTGATGGGCTGAAAAATCTGAAATTTAAATGTTCYCCCTGCTTTCAGCAAGTGCCACGAATGAATTTTTCTGCATGCCTGACCTGCTTTGTAGTTGGCTGGCGTGGGATTGTGACTTGCCTGTAGCTTCATTTGCTAATGCAAACCCCAGTGTTGGTAATGCCTGGCTGAGAGACGCCTCACTGCCCTTCTCAGGCTCCTGTTGGAGTGAAACACTCACTAAGATGATCTGAACTCCTCTGTTGCTACATGAATCCRTGTGCAACTGGGCTACTTTCAATTATAGAATAGTGAAAGCTTTGAATTCCTGCTCCAGACAAGTTATTAACGTCGGTATCACACTGTGATAAAACCACATTTTTAATCTTGCRGTACTTAAGGTACATAAAGCATCGCTGCTGCTTGAGATTTACTGGCTTCCCACTGCTCAGGTTCACTTTGTCAGCAGCAGAGGAAAGTTGGCTTTGAGCTCCCAGGTAAAATGGAAAGAACTGGAAGAAGTTGTTGTTCAAAGCTCTTCTGTGGACRAGGGGWAAATTACAGAGTTAGTACAAATTGTCTGCTTTGCTTAATTAAAAAAAAAAAAAAAAGTGAAGCAAAACAACACCTGCCCCTCAAATCTCAAAAGCATATGGGAACTATAGAAACATTGGTAAGTGTAAAGAAATGATTGAGTCTTATCTCTTCACCAGTTAAAACTMTCTTTGGTTCCTGTGGATGGAATTTAGACCTTAATGGCAAATTCTTYCCCAGGAAATATAGGAGTAGAAATAGTGCTTAAATGCAAGACTGGATATTGGAGAGCTGAGCTGAGGTCAGGCACSCTCACCTGCACAGCCTGGAAAACTCGAGTTTTGGATTATCCAACTTGTGCTCAAGCTTTTAAAGCTCTTCCTGCTTTTCCCTTGCTCCGAAGGCTTTCTGTCAATGCTTTTCTTTTTGCTGCAGAAAGCTTTGGCTGACCCTTTCAGGGGGTTTTGCAGAGCAGAACAGGAACTGGGGCTGCACAGCAGGTTAAATCGTGGGCTCCTCTGCTGGCAGCAGCTCAAGGCTTTAGGTGTTGGTAAAGGCTCAGGGAACATGTGATTGCACCAAATTCCCTGCTTCCCTGTGGGACACCTGTGGGCTCAGGGGTGTTTGCTATTCCCATGGCTATTCCAGTGGATAATTGGGTATTTCAGCACCAGCACCTCACTATTTTGTAGTCACTTTTTATGAAATGATGCAATTTCATCACCTCCGCTTTCCTGGGTTTTTTTTTGACAGCCAGTGTTAGAGCCAGGCTTTGCTGGTGTAAATAGGCACTAAAAGTGCTTTAATTACTCTGCTTTACCCCAGTGGAGGCTGCTGGGACTATGGCAGCTTCTCTTCAGTGCAACCTAATTACTTTTACACAGGCAACAATTTTCTCTTCACAAACCACCTGACCTTGTCAAGCAGGTTCATTGTTGACCATAATCTGCTCCCCAAACTCCCAGCTCCTTAAAAAAAGGTGATTATAAGCACAACTTTCCACACAGGAGTTAATTTGAGTTTTCCCTGGYTTGCACAGGGAGGATGTTTCCCACCAGGCAATGCAGGGAGAATTGGACACTGGGACATKGCAGCCAAAATTAATTTACTCACAAAGCTGATAGAATTTCAGAATTTTGGTGCAAGACATGATGACCTTCAAATACCTCAGCTATTTTCCACAGCTTTTAAAATTTATATATTTTTTGATGTAAATTGCCATCCGTTTAATTGACGGACTTTTGGGCTGTGAGTGTTTTTAGACCTAGTTTGCTGTAGTAAGCTGGTGTCACACTACTACAGATTTTCAGATGATTTTGTTTAAAGCAGATGCATCTGTAAGAAGCAGAAGACAAGGATCTACAGAAAATGCAAAAAAAAATCAAAAGAAAGAGAGGTTTTATGAAGGCCACAGCATGACTCAAGCTTTTATATTTGCAAAAAAATAATATATTCACAATATCACATTGTCTTTCTTTTGAGATTGTTTCAAAGATGCCTGAGGCATGCTCCTACTGTCTGATAACTCTGATCATCAAGCTCTATCCAAAATTAACCTGGGCTGCTCTTCTGYTCTGAGGCTTTCCAATATCCAGTTTGAAGAGCACGGTGGGTGCACAGGAGCAATGTGCTGGGAGATGGGAGCTGGAGCTCTGTGCCTCCATCACATCCCTTGGAAAAAAGCCAGTAAATCAGGGAACATTTCCTCTGCTCTGGGGTGTTCCAGGGAGGCTGGAAGCCCTAATGCCCTGCTGGTTTAGGTTGCAATGCAAGATAKAACCAAAATAATGTGTTCTATTACCAGCTGTTCAAACCAGGTGGGGCAGTTCTTTATCTCTTCCAGGACCCACCCTCCCTCCAGGGGATATCTGCTGTTAATGGGCCATTGAGGGTCACTGCATGGCTGATAAAATAACATCATCCCATTGGGAGGTGCTCCACCCAGGGGAGATTCCCAGAGGATTCCCTGAGGAAGATCAGGCCCCTCTCATCACCACTGGACCTTCAGAGGAAAACTACACCCTTCTACAGGATCATCTCTGCTCCAACAGAACCACAGCTCCAGGAGGACTTGGTTGGACCTGACCAATAGGGTGTCAGGTTGTATTCTGACCCTGTCAGTGTTTTCTTTTTGTTTGCTTTTTTTGTACTACTGCATTTTTATTTTTTAATATTCCTACTAGAGAACTGTTATTTCTATTCCCATATCTTTGCCTGAGARCCCCTTAATTTCAAAATTACAATWATTCGRGGGSAGGGGGTTTGCATTCTCCATTTCAAGGGAGACTCCTGCCTTCCTTAGCAGACACCTGTCTTTTCCARACCAAGACACATTATGCAACATCACTTCTGAGGATTCAGGGGCTGGTCTGCCTCCACCCTCCCTGTGTGAGGGTGGGACATCCTCTCCAGCCTTGCCAGACATGAGACTCACTCTCCTTCTGCTCTCCCAGCAGGGACAAGGGTAATGAACTCCTGTGCTAAGCACAGAAACACTCTCCAAACCTCCCAGAGCTGTGGGAAGGGCTGCTCAAAGGAGATTATCTCACAGCACCTGAGGTGGAGATGGACACCTTGGCTTTAAAGGCTTGGGCTTTCCTGACTCCCTGAATTGTCCCTGAGCTCCAGGCACAGAACAGCCCTGCCAGGTTTGTGGCTCCTGTTGGCAGTGAGTGCTTCTGTTAAATTCCTTCTTTCACCTCTGGCTCTAGATGGTTTTTTTTGGGGCTCATTTATCCTTTTTGGTTGTTGGTGTTAAATCCTCCTGTCCTGGTGCTGACTGTGGTGCTCCTGACTTGAGTTTTCTTCTTACATTGCTATTTCAGAGGAAATGGAAGTGCCTGGAGAGAGTTTTAAACCTGGCTGGTGCAGAGTGCTGAGCTCCTCAGTCTCCCTTTTAAAGGCAGTGAAAGCTGCCATTTGTGTTAAAATCAAGAGGGATGTGAATCTCCAGGTTTCAGTAAATTATTCCTGTCACTCGCTCTCTGACTTCAGCGTTTGTGCTTCTCTGAAACTTATTAAACATGTCTGAAAAACAGAAAGGAAAGCAGCACACCACAGGTCACTGTAAATGATGTTGTTTATACTTTGTCTAGACTAGGAGAGGCAGTAAATTAGTCTSGGCTCCTCACATCAGGGAGACTCGAGATGACATTGAATATCCGAGTGTCTCTCCGCGGGGACACGGTGTGCCGCCGCGTTTCCTATCTCTTATCTAATTCTGAATGAAAAGGGATGGAATTGTGTGATGTCTATCAGCAAATTAGGATATGGATAGACAAATCACCTTGGTCTGGAGAAGGAGTGCATGGCCTCGTGTTGGTGATGGGGAAGAGATGGATTTCTGGTTTGTCACAACCCTCATGGGACCTTTCATGAAACACTAAATGAGCCCATCTTTTGTCTTTCCCTCTTGTACGGCAGCCCCAAACCACTCACTAAATGTTTTTTTTTTTGCTGGTTTAGCTTTAACTGAAGTGTTTGTGGTTTTCCAGAACAGATCAGATTGGGTGGCACTGCCCTCCTTACTGTTCCCACTCACTCAGAGTGGCATCCTGTCTGTAGGGTCAGCACAGGCTGGATTTTGCAAACACTTGGAAATTTGGTTTCTTTTTCTTTCCCAAACATGGACCATGGAAACCACACATAGAAAAGACTTATTTCCACAGAGAAAGAACTTCCTGTGACTTGCCAAAAACCACCTGGTATTCTGGAGCCCGCAGGTGTTCCCAGAATACTTTGTATAATGGGAAACCCTTCTTTTTGCATATTATTTTCCTGAAGTAAATGGAGGGCTCCTTATTATCTTCCTGCAGTGTACAGACAGAGCACTCCTTCTGCTCGTTCTCCTCCTGGCTTTGGGAACCTGAGCTAGATCTTTCAATCCTCAGTCTGGGATTTTGGGAACTTTCCTGGGAAAATGAATTGTGACACAATTAGTCTGTGTAACCTTTTCCWTTCCTTAGTAGAGGGTCTTATATTGTATTTTAAGTGAGAAAAAGATGTGAATATACCCTTGCTTTGGAAAGGAAGGGAAGGATTGAGCACTTCAATCCTTGGAAATTRCTTATTACAGGGGACATCTCCTGGTTTATTTTGTGTGTAGGTGATAYGTGTCTGTAAAGTTTTATTGCCCAGTTCAGGCTCATAAAAGCGCCTTTTGGAGGGGTCACTTTTGAGGAGGGAGCAGGAGGCATGGAGCACAGAAAGGCCTCCTGCCTCCAGGCCCTCCCTAACTCCAAGTCCTATTACTCATCTTAAATCCTAGCTCTCCAACATTTATCTTGCAAAGCGWCCCATATTTTTCTAAAATTATTAGATTGACTAAAGAAATAGAGACCCATTTCATATGATGATACCTTGTGAAATTAAAGCTGACAGGCGATAGACTTTGTCTGGAGAGGCACTTTAGAGAGAAAAGTAATCAATGGAGAAAGTTCTGGGGAAATGTTAGCATAAGAATGAGTGGTTTCAAATAGTCTGCTCATAAATTCCGGCTGGACTTCAGAAGTTTGCTCACAGATAGAGGAAATGAGGTTCTGGAATGACTTTCCAATAATAATGGGAAAAGCAATCAAGCGAGTTGTGAAGATGAAATAAGTTTTGTGCAGGTGACTGTGCTATAAAATCACAGCCTCATTCATTCCCTGGGAACTTCCTCACGGGCCTGTTCCTGTCCCAGTGGAAACTCCCCAGTGGGCAGGACTGGGGCTCTGTTGGCAGAAGGGCACCCTCTAAAGACTCTCATTTCTCTGAAATTTCATAAAAAAACAACTCCTAAGATTCCAAGAATCTTTATGGCTAAAAAGTGGGTTGGGGTGGCCCTGGCTGGCTGCTCTCTTACACCCCACTCCTCAACACATCCCATTGCTCATGTGCTGGTGGAGAAGATGGGATGTAATTAGCTGGTTCTTCTGCCATTGTGCCTTGAAGTGTAGAAAAAAATTCCTTTATTTTTGAGCATTTCTAACTTTCTCCACAGCTGGCATCTCCAAAGGCCTCTGAGAGATGTAAACAGCAACATTCCCATTTTCCCCATGAAAAGAAACCTTGCCAGCTTGGTTGGAACTAATTTTCTAATTAATGGCTCCCTGATTTTCTCYTTTCCTTAGAAGCCGTGGTATTCCTGTGGATAACAGCACTTTTGTTGTTGTTAGGCTCTATTGGGTTATTTTTCCCTAGTGAGTGTCTCTTTTGATTTAACTGTAGACACTTAGGGAGAACAATATGGAGGAGGTAAATAAAAGTGCACAGAAAATATTCATTAAAAACAGAGGCCCTCATCTCACTTGCCAAGGAAGAGCAAGATGCAAGATTGTTTTTCTTTAGATCCTTTTCTCACAGCCTATTAGCAACCCCTTATCTTTCTCTCTGGTTTTTTTTTTTTTCTTTTTAAACTTTATATTTCTTTCCCAAAAGTCAGCAGTGTGTTTAACAAGTGAAAACATTCTCCTGTAAAGGTCACCCCACTCTCAGATTGACTCTGCTGCTGATTGCACTTGAGCTCRTGGCTTCGATTCACATTAACCCCATTTGTTTTTCATTAAGCAATGTCTTTTGAGCAAAGACAGTCCATCACTGCTGTCAACAGGTAAATTTTGCTCTTTAACACTGAGTCTTATRTTTTGGTTTAGCAGAGATGAAGCTTGGAGGGTGATTTACTCAGACTAGAGATTTTTAAGCAGGAATGCAAATTGTCCCRCAATTTGCCATGGTCCAATTTAATCTAATAGCTTTCAAAGTGAATTCTAATAGAGACAACTCAGCCATAGGCCATAGCTGTGTATTTGCATCTATTTCCTTGATGTCCAGTGGGTACCAGGCAGCATTTCTGTTCATTAACACTGACCCTGTCCTGTAAAGACCCTTTCAGAAGTGGTGGGCTCCCTCTCCCTCTCCTTCCATCAGAAAAGCCCTTTGCTTGTGGTGTTCACAAAATTCTGCTTTGGGGTTGGCTGCTCAAACACAAGCTTTGATACATGGATTGTAGTGCTTAAAAAATTGAAAACAAACAAACAAACAAAATCCCTAAGACCCACAGATTTTTGGGGTAAGCCCTGGGTTTGTGTTTGTCATCAACTTAACTTTTCCTGTTTTCTGAAGTGCATCAAAGAGGAGAACATGGAAAATGTTGTCTGGGATTAATTAACAGCAGCTCCCTGAATTAGCAGCAGAGCAAATCTGAATGATCCTGTGCCAGGGCCTGTTTGTGATGGAAACATTGTTGTCTTTTCCATTAAAGATGCTAAGTTTTCTGACTGATACGTTTTGGATGATAGGCATCATTGTACTGGAATTGTTTCCTTAATAGTGGCAGGAATATGGCATTTCTTTCCCATYCTACATTAGTTTGGGTGCTACCAACACCATCTGCTCAATCTCAGAATCATGGAATGGTTTGGGATGGAGGGGACCTTAAAGCCCATCCAGTGCCACCCCCTGCCATGGGCAGGGACACCTTCCACTGTCCCAGGGTGCTCCAATCCCCATCCAACCTGACCTTGGGCACTGCCAGGGATGCAGGGGCAGCCACAGCTTCTCTGGGCACCCTGTGCCAGGGCCTSCCCACCCTCACAGGGAGGAATTTCTCCCCAATATCCCATCCATCCCTGCCCTCTGGCAGTGGGAAGCCATTCCCTGTGTCCTGCCMCTCCAGCCCATTTTAAACAGTTTATTTGTATTGTTTCTTGTGTTAAYCACATAATGCTGATTCCTTGCATGGAACACAACTTCTGTGCAAAGAAACCAAGCAAGAAAATGTAATCCTGCCTAAAATTAGCAARTGAAAGGGCAATAAGGGTCTTGGAGAGTATTTAAACATTTCAGATGTTATTTGGCAGCGGAAGGCATACAAATTCCTAAATCTTTCTGAATTAGTAGTGATTAGTAAATATTATACATGCATTTCCAGGGCTTTTGCCTTTTCTTTTAAGCCACTTCTGTGCTCTGACAGCACAAGTGGAAGCTGTGGCAGTTGTGACTGGAATGCTGGTAGCTGAAGCAGSCTCTTGTAGGCAGTGGGATTCATTAGCTGGCTTTGCTTGAGCTGTATAATATCATTAGTATTACATGTGTGCTTACACAATTAATTTGCCTTGCTTTTGACAAGACAGAACAGAATTTCTTACGTGTTTATTTTTTGCTCTTTTGCTTGTTATTTCTTGGCAGTGGAGTAAAACTTGCCTGTGGAGCAAGCCCTTTCCTTCTAGTAGGATGTTCTGTTCAAAACATCTAAATTTTTGTTATTTCATGTATTCCCTCCTCCACCTCCCTCCCTTGCTGGATTTTTTTGATAATTTGATTTTTTTTCTTGTTTTTTTTTTTTTTTTTTTTTTCTATTGATTCTTGGGAAAACTATTGAAAAGGAAGTCAGCAATAGTAATCAAACTGAATTACAGCAAAGCTCTGGCTTTCAGCTCACAATTGCTACAGGAATTGGGCCCAATTCATTATAAACTATAGGCACATATAAGTGAAATTTCCTTTCCTTTATTTGTCTGGCTATTTGATGTTTTCTTTCTTACAGGTTCTTATTTTGCAGGATTTATTTAGCAGCCAAGTCCTGTCTGCCTACACGGGGGACCCCATTGCCCTTAACTGTGGGAGAAAGAGGTAGGAAGTGTTTCCTTCACTTAAAATCTCAGGTGTTTTTTGTTTTTTGGTTTTTTTTCTTTTTTTTTTCCCACTGCTCCAGGAGGTGTGTATCTCTTACAGCCTCTCACAGCCACATGTCTGCTGCTGCTGCTCTGTGCCTGCATTTGTGCTTGTTAAGGAAAAAGTGCTGGAGGCTGCAACAAACGTTTCTATGGCTTCCCTATATTTCTTCTGTTCGTGGAATCACAGGATCTCCAGACCTGGAAAGGACCCTCAAGCACCACTGAGTCCAACTTTTGGCTCAGGACACCCCACCAATCCCACCCTGTGCATCCCTGGGAGCATTGTCCAAACCCTCCTGGAGCTCTGGCAGCCTTGGGGCTGTGCCCATTCCCTGGGGAGCCTGGGCAGTGCCCAGCACCCTCTGGGGAAGAACCTTTCCCTGAGCTCCAGCCTGGCCCTGCCCTGGCACAGCTCCAGCCATTCCCTGGGTGCTGGCCCTGTCACAGGGAACAGGGATCAGCCTGCCCCTCTTCCTGAGGACCTTGGTCACAGGTAGGTTCTGCATCACCACCCCAGCAGGTTTTGTAGACAGCTGCCCTTCCTTCCTTATGCACAGTGAGTTGAAGAAGATGCGATTTTGGATTCTGGCTCTGCACAAATTTCACCCCATAGGTGGTGCTTGCCTCTGTTAATTGTGTTTGTGGTGTCTGAAATGGCAGCTCCTGGGTGTGATCACACAAAAGRAGCAGCAATAAAATCACTGTTCAGTCAGGTGGAGTGGGTTACCTGCTTCATGCTGGGCTTCCTCTCAAGACATTTTTGCACCAGTGAAGCCAGTTGCATTTTGCTGCCTTCCCAATCTGCTTTGTTGGATATTTTTCCCCTCTCCTTTCTGTTTTCTGTCCTGCTCCTTACCAAAGCCTCTGCTGAGCTCTTTGTGAAGAGGATGGGCTCCTCTGGGCTGTGTTTCCTGCAGGGACACCTTTGGCACTCCCACCTCTGGGGCAGCACAGGGGCAGCTCTGATCCCTGCTCCCTGTGACAGGGACAGGACCCAGGGAAGGGCTGGAGCTGTGCCAGGGCAGGGYCAGGCTGGAGCTCAGGGAAAGGTTCTTCCCCAGAGGGTGCTGGGCACTGCCCAGRCTCCCCAGGGAATGGGCACAGCCCCAAGGCTGCCAGAGCTCCAGGAGGGTTTGGACAATGCTCCCAGGGATGCACAGGGTGGGGTTGTTGGGSTGTCTGGGCAGGGACAGGGGAGGGACTGAATGATCCCTGTGGGTSCCTTCCCACTCAGGATGTTCTGGGGTTCTGTAATTCTGTCCCTGCAGACGTTGTTCACCCACAAACATTCCCTGCTGGAGCTTCTGCACTTGCAATTCTGTCCCAAGGGCAATCCCAGAGATGCTCTGCTGACATCCTGGAGGGCATTTAGGGTTAAAATTAAGRTAGATTTGTAGCTACTGTATTGCCAATAGGAGTTCCCAGRATCACTGAATGCTTTGGGCTGGATGGGACCTCAAAGATCATCCAGACCAGAGCAGCWGTGGCTGCCCCTGGATCCCTGGCAGTGTCCAAGGCCAGRYTGGAYRGRGCTTGGAGCAMCCTGGGCTAGTGGAAAATGTCCCTGCCCATGGCAGGGGGGTGACCCTGGGTGATCCTCAAGGTCCTTTCCAACACAAACCATTCCATGACTTTCTGATTCTGTYCTTTCTCACCAGCCATGTGCCCCATTAAGGCAGGGACCTTCCACACCAAAAGTGTGTAAATTAAAAGCCGAGGTGGGGCTTCAGAGCCATCACTGGAACTGGCTGGAAGGACAGGGCTGGGATCTGGGGAAGAAGGCAGCACTGGAAGTGCCACTGCTTCCTTTGGGGCCGGGATTTCGCTCTGAATTCCAAAATATTTCACCCTGCCTGTCTATATGATTTCATTGTGCCCATCTGTGGGAGGAAAAGATGAGACTGGGAGCCTTGCAGATCCCTGAGAATGGTAATCAGCCAAATTTGTGGTTTGGAGGAGAAAAGGATAAGAAAGTGTCTCTTTGATTCTAATCTCTTTCACYTGTTGAACAATTATTGATGACTTTCATTACGGTGCTTTGTTGCCTGTGCTGTGAAAGGAGAATAATCAGTGCTGCATTAGGGTCCATGTAAAAAGCCTGTCTTTATTTGCATGGTAATGAAGTACTACCTAAGGTGTTAGAAGGAGAATCAATAGGCTAATGAGATTTTATGCAAACAATCTCAAGTAACAACCTGGGCTCACCCTTAGATAAAAGGATTTGTTTGAAACAGGAAAATACTTAYAAGGTGGGTTTTCTTTCTTACAAAAAAATCATATCAGTGCAAATTGAAACATGAAAAAGATCTGGTTTTTTTTTAAGTATTACAGAAAATAATTCCAATCTACCTGGATGCTGTAGGAATAATGGCCTCATCAGGCTCATTCTTATAAATCTTGTRTATCAGTTTCATTCTCTTTTTTTGGTGCTGGCATTTAGCCTTGAGGGTGGAGGGTGGAGAAGTCCACAGCTGAAGGCAAGCTGTCCTGTCTGGAATAATAATAATAAAAAAACCCTTAAATATTATTGCCTGCAGCTCCTCAGGTAACACCCACTGACTGTGCACTGGGGGCAGACAGCTTTTCAAGTGAAGAACTGACTGTTTGGGGACAGTGCTTAGAGTGAGGTAAACACACCTCAGTATTCTGGAAAAATGTGTAGATTTGCTGTTTTAGCTTTGTATTGGTGCCTTTTATTTTTTTAATTTTAATTACAATTGGTTTTTGGTATCATTTAAGCACAACAGTGTTGCATAAAGCACATTTTCAGCTGGGCTGTTGGGCTGAAAATGAAGATTTGCCTCAGATTTTGGTAGGAAGAGGGAGATGAGCTGTGAGTTTTATTGGAGACAGAGAGAGAAAGCTGCAGGGAACTGCTGTGCCCAAACTCCCTCTGGGTTAGCCTGGCTATGCCCTGGAAAAAAATTGGGAAAAAGCATGCTTTTTGTGCATATGAGGTGCTGTGTAATAAGGTACAGAAATATGGGTTCAGCTTTGTGAAGCTGTRTGAAACCCCACAAAGTGTGGGTTTATCCACCACACACACAAAATAGATTGCAAACTCTGCTGGTTTATTAGAAAGACACAGGAAAAGCAGAGGCACCATCAGGAACCTCAGGCAAAAACAAAAGAAAATTTAGTAAAGACAGAACTAAATTATTCTCTTTCTATTTTCCCAGGTAGCTCAAGCATGAGAGAGATAAACATGTTTTTTATCCAGAAATCTGCCTTCCCACAAAAAAATCCTCATTCTCTTTGTACAAGAAATAAGAGCTTTCCAAWTTTTCTCCAGTGCTCCTGACTGGGTTTGTTTCCACCAGGCAGCACCAGGGGTGCAGAAGGTGTTTGTCCCCAGCCAGGGACAAACTCTGATGGGCTGGCAGGAAAAGGACAGGGAGGAGAGGAAGGCTTCCTGCATCCTTTAGGATGAATTTTTCCTGTCAGCTCCTCCTGCTGCTCTGTTCCCAATGGCATTGGGAATGTCCAGCTCTGAGATGGCAGAGGTGTTATCCAAGGGTTTTTTTGTTTCCATGAGTGTTCAAAACTGAGTGGAGGGAAAGAACCAAGTTATCTTCAGAATCCCAAAATGGTTTGGGTTGGAAGGGACCTTAAATCTCTTGCCTCACCACTTGCCATGGGCAGGGACACCTTCCACTTTGTTGTTCCAAGCCCGTCCAGCCTGGCCTTGGACACTTCCAGGGATCCAGGGACAGCCACAGCTTCTCTGGGCACCCTGTGCCAGGGCCTCCCCACCCTCACGGGGAACAATTCCTTCCCAATATCCCATCCATCCCTGCCCTCTGGCAGTGGGAAGCCATTCCCCTTGTCCTGTCACTCCAGCCCTTGTCCCAAGTCCCCCTCCAGCTCTTCAGGCACTGAAAGTTCTCATAAGGTCCTATCAGACCCTTCTCTTTTCCAGGCTGAACAATTCCAGTTGTCTCAGCCTTTCCTCACAGGAGAGGTGTTCCATCCCTCTGATCATCTTTTGCTTAAGAACAGATAAATGGAATTAATTTCCACCGAAGTAAAGTTCTTTCTTGCTAAAAATGCCAAGGAATCTTATCTCTTATAGGAATAAAACAGAAATGTGTCCTTTCTCAGTTGTCACTTCCTTATTATATATTATTATTATATTCACTTCCTTATATATTTTTTACTTTTGCTTTCTGATGAAACCAAGCTCCCCAAGATGTGGGCAAAGCAGCATTTGATGGCAGAGCACTGGTGAAAATGCCCCACAGAGAGATGTGTTTACTCTGAATTTCCTTGGGGTGCTGACAAGATGCTCTTCAGGAGGCAACAAGTGACAGGAGTGCTCCTTGAGGTGAGAGGTGCTGGGACACTGCAGGCTGTGTTTGGCAAAGGGSTTTGAACAACCCTAATACCTTTTGGGAAGAAGCTGTGGAGTTTTGTGCTCTGGGGAGGAGAGTGGCAAAGCTGAGGCTTTCTAATACAGCATTTCCAAGCTGCTGTCTCACTCTGGGTGTTGTCTCACTGATTTCTTTTCATTCCCTTCCCTTCTCCCACACCTGTGGGTTGCAGTGAGCCCTGTGCAGTGTGAGCACAGAAATGCTGCCCTCGTGTCTCCTCCCAGGAGCTTCCCAGCACTAAACCCCACTCTTTTAAAACAAAAGGCAGAGGATCTGAGCTTTGTGTGCTGCTGGACAGTGGCAGGGACACATTGCCATGGCCCTGCTGTCTCGAGGAAGGGAGCCAGATTTCCCTGCCTCTCTGGGAGAATGGTGGGGTGGTGCTGCTTTTTATTTGGGCCTTTTAGCTCAAACCTGAGTAAAATTGGAGAGAAAGCAGATGGGAGGGAAGAAGAGATCTGGCTGGCATATTGTTTTTCCATCAGCTCCCTCCACAGTTTTGTTTACTGAAAACAGTATAMGTTTTCCATTATGTATTTATTGGATTTTTAATTGAAAGGATCATTATTAAAAACCCCTGACAAGCTAAATTAGGCTCTCTGCTTTGGTTGTAACCGGTCTGATGAGAACTTGCAATATAATCTGCAACTATTTATGAGTCAATTTTTTCACTGATATAAATCCCTTTTTAATTCTTCTGTGAGGTCCTTCAGTTTCTCCTACTGTGGAGCCCAGGGGAACCAGAAAATTAAAATCTAAGGCAGCGATTACAGTGAATTATAATTTTACTGTTTCCCATATGAAGAATTAGTTTCCCCCATTTCTTGTTCTTGTTACAACCTTTGTCAAGAACATAAATGATCAAAACTCTTCATTGGTTCATATTCCATATTCCAGTTTCTGGGGAAGTGAGACAGWGTGTCCTTTGTGCTGCACTGCTGCCTGGGCTGCGTTTCTTTTTGAACAGAAGGATGTTGCAAAGCTGAACTCCTGCTCTTTTATACAGTGGACACATAGAGACATTAATTTCTTTTGTGGTCCTTGGGTGTGGAAATACCCTGAGTGGAAAGGTGGCATGAGGCAAAGAGGAAACCTGCATGGCATGATCATGATTTTATTTGAATCCTTGTACAGCCTTCAAATTTAAATTGAACTCGTTCTGCAGGGGATGGGGACAGAGTTGATGTCCTTGGCACTTGGGGAATTGGTTCAATGGTGAACATGGGRGTGGTTCCAGAATGAARATTTGGATTTGTTGATCTWAAAGGTCTTTTTCCACCTTAATGATTCCAGTGAACATCCAAATAACTACCAAGTAACCACCTACTCCCTACTGCTTTATCAGCAGTTGGGTAAAGAATAAAAAAAATGCTTCTTGGGGTTCCTGAACAGGGAATTTTGGTAGCTCAATAAGGCTTTTTGCAGGTGTAGGAAATCTGAACTGAGCTTTTATTTGACCACAAAATGTCATCAGGAACTCCAGTCACAGGACAGGGAGCAATGGGTTCAGATTGAAAGAGGGGGAATTTAGGTTTTATATTAGGAAAGAGTTGTTCCCTGTGAGGGTGGGCAGGCCCTGGCACAGGGTGCCCAGAGAAGCTGTGGCTGTCCCTGGATCCCTGGCAGTGTCCAAGGCCAGGCTGGATGGGGCCTGGAGCAACCTGGGACAGTGGAAGGTGTCCCTGCCATGGCAGGGGTGGCACTGGATGGGATTTAAGGTCCCTTCCAGCTCAAACCAGTCTGCTATTCCATCATTTCCCATCTTAAGCCATCCACCTGTTTTGTTCTAGGCTTTGAAAGAATTTTATATGGAAAGCTGGAAATTGGAGAGAAAAAAATTTAGTGCTTTTAAAAGCAATAAAAGATGGTTTGGGGTTTTTTTTTGGTGGGGAGGGGTTTTGATCCCCTCAGAATTTCCAGCAGTGTGTCACAGTCACAGAGTGAGGGTCACCCAAGGCCCCACAATCACCCCAGTGGTGTTGGACATCTTGTGTATCACTGCCTCGAGCATAAGCAGAATGCTTTTTACCTCACAATTACAGAATCACAGCAACTGCTATCCACACTTATTTTCAGCATTATTTCCCCATGTTCCCTTTGCCCTTTCCTGGTCTATTCCTTCCTCAGTGCTGTGTTGCACATCCCTCCTGGAGCAGCAGTGGAGAACCTGCTGTGCTTGGAGCCAGCCTGCCCTCATCAATGCTGGGAACAAAACCTCTCCTCACTCCATCCTTGTGCTGTATTTGCCATTAAGGTGATGACAGGAGGAGCTGAGGGGATGTCCCAGTTTAGGGTAAAATCTGGGAGGAAACTTCTTAAATGGGTCCCTCTCTCTCTGGGAAGCAAGCTGGAATTACCCCTCCCCCACACTGGTTTGGGAAGAAAGCTTCTTTAGAGATGAGTGGAAAAAACTATTTCTTTAACAATAAAGAAAGTGCTTACAAACTTAGAAATTAATAATATGAAACAATAAAACCCGGCAAAATTGAGAGAGAGTCCTTGCCGTGGGAGCCCGGCTCGCTCAGCCCTCATCAGTTTTTCTCCAGCGCTGAAAGAGGCCGGCCTGGGCCTGGCCTGGGTGGCCACCCGGTGCTCTCGCTCTCTTGATCTTTCAGTTTAAGAGCAGGTTTAAACAGTCTTAAGAAAAAGGGAAAAAAACAGTCTAGGGAAGTTCTCTGCCCTAGCTAGCTAAAACTAACTAAAAGCTGAAGAGAGCTCTGACGCCGTCACTTCAGATGAACAGTCCAGGAGCTGGAATGCGGAGGAGGAGCTGCTTTCTCTCAAAACAAAACTCCACGCTTCTCTTTTCTCCCCCTTCGCTCTAGGAACCAGTCTTAAAGCTACAGAACACAATATCTAACAGAGACAGAACAGATAATTTGGGGATAGAAGCATCCTACAGTCACCCTAGGACATGGGAGAACAACCTTCTCAAGCTCTTCCAGATCGTTTATGGGAGACATCTCAGAGCCTCAAGAGCTGTTTCCTGGGCTCTTCTCATGGTGTGGGCATGCAGGTGGTTTTATGGGAAGCACAGTGCAGCTGGAGTGAGGGATAATGAAGAACAATGGTGGGGTGAGGGAGCCAGCTCACAGAGCACCATAAATCCTCTAATTTGTAATGCACCGGTTCTAAAATGATCCAGTCACTGAAAATAATCTGTTTTAGACAGGGAGGGCAGAAGTCTTGCAGAATTTAAGAGTTCCTCTGGGGTTTCAAGATGTGTCAGCACAGAGTAAGTGCCTGTATACTTTTTCCAGTCTGGTCAGTGTGGGCTGGACAATTTTTCACTGCACTGGGGACTCCTATAGCAATATCATATCTGATTTTTTTGCGTGCTTTGCTCTAAGATTTTCCATGAAGAACCTTGTTTTCCACAATCCCAGTGAGCAAATTTTACTTGTAAAGCAGTCAACATTTAATCCAAAGTGGTTTTATGTAGATGTGAAATTACTACAGAACAAAATTCTTTCCACTTTGCAGACGTGATGGTTATTGGTATCACCTYATTATTCTGCTTGAGAACTTTGATAATAACATTTATGTCTCTAATTCCAGGGATTTAATTTTGGAGTAGCATTGAAAGGAAAATCAATGTACAGGTTATGTTGTAGCTCAGTAACAGCCAGTATTTTAAATTAAATTATTAATTATATGATGTTGAAAAATGTTATTTCATGAAAGCTTCAACATAAGAGTTAAAAATAAATAAAAAAGTGTGTAAGGAGAGGTGTTTCAAAGAGTAAGAGAGAAAAAAATCACTGCCAATGAGATGTTTTTGCAAATATGGAGAGTTTCAAACAAGTGCAGAGACTGGGAGTGCAGAAACCCTYTATCAGGTGAAAATTGAAACATATTATAATTTATTTTACCTTTCTCCTGTTTGGGCAAGAACAAATGTTAAAGAGTATTTCTGTTCTTTCCCTAATTGTGTTGTTTGTTTGTAATTTTTTGGCTTAGGGGCTTGAGAGTAGAGAGTGAGAATAATAAGGGGAAAAATAAAGGAARAAAAAATCCTAAAAATTAAACTCTCTGAGTAACAACAACAATAATCCTCTGCAAATTGCACAGGCATAGACACAAATTAAACCTCAGATTTTTCTTCTGAGGACATGCTGCTAAGGAATAAACCTGAATTACTGAACCAAAACCAAGCACCCCAGGAGCAGAATAATTTTCACATACAGTACACAGATGTGTCAGGGCATATTTATTGTTCTTTATTTCCTTTGATTTTGTTTCATAGAGAGATCCTAAATAGAACTCCATAGATCTCTCTCTCTCAGTTATGTCTATAGAGATCTCACCTCTGAGCCTCACCAAATTTTGATCAGAGGCCATGTGGTTTTCACATAGCTCATTATGACATGTGGGGTTTTTTTTTTTGCACATTCTCTTTAACTTTTTAATGGGTGAAACTCAACCTTGAGTCTGGAGTTTGGATTTGGATCCAGGTGAAAATCTACAGCTTGACCAGGCTCAACTGCTTCAGATGGGCTTACCTAGACTGTAATTAAAAAAAAAAAAAAGAAAAGTATTTACTCTTTATTGCAGCCACAAATCCCAGAGTTATTTCAAAGCTAAAACCTGTTATTCTTTGTTCTTTCTTTCAGCTGCTGTCTCATATCCAATTCCAGCACATTACAGAACATTTCCTAAGGAATTCACTCCCAGCCTGCCCTGCTGCCATCTCTCCAGGTACATTTTGCAGCTTGCTCCTGGGGTCATATTAGGCTTAGCTCCTATTTCCAACCAGATTTCTTTCCTGTGAAATTTATCTCCAAAGCTCTTGGTTTTTACATTCAAGCTATGCACAGATTGCTGTTTCCCTCCTCAAGTGAGAGTTCCTTTTCATCCAYCAAAACAAATGTGTCCCCTGTAATTCCTTCAAAGCACCATCCTGYTCTGCTTGGTAATGATTGCTTTCAGCTTCCATGAAAGCACACAAGAATTCCAGGGAAGCTGATGGGAGGTTTGTAATCCAGGGGAAGCAGGGTTGCAGAGYTCTCTGACAAAAGGAAGAGGGAACTCTCCTTGTGAGTACATGAAGCCCCTGACAGSAGGTTTAACAGATATGGCACAGCTGGGAAAATGATGCAAAGGGCAATAACAGTTTTTGATTGTTTTTCATCTTCAGGCAGCTCCTGAGCACGGTGTGTGAACAGGACAGGAGGTACCATTGGGCTCCAGGTGAGATGGGAAGGGTTAGARCCACTTTCAGCTGTGAAAAAGAAAACATTTCCATTTKGAAAGCTCACAGATSYATCAACCTGGCATAGTGGAARGTGTYCCTGCCCATGGCAGGGGGTGGAACTGGRTGGGCTTKAAGGTTYTTTCCAATCCAAACCATTCTGGGATTCTATAAAACAMAAGGTTTTATACTTTTTGCAGGCTTAATGATGAGTTTTGCCCACACACATGATTCTGTGTCATGGCAGGATCAGAGAAGGTGCTTCAGAGACCACAAGTTTTACTCAACTACCAAAATTGAGGAATCATGTTGATATGACTACATTTAAACATTGACCTGAATTTCTGAGGAAAAGAAATCTTTAAGGAGATTTAATTTTAACCTTTTTTAAATTACATTTTTCCATGGATTTTCCTGACCTCTTTCACTGTTTTCAGATACATTAACCTTAAATGTTTTTGCAATATTGACATACCTGGCCTTTACCAATGTGTAAACCAAATCTTTTGAGTGTTCTTTCCATATAAGCTGATATCATTTCTGGTATTCCCATTTTCCCAGGTACAGCACCCGGGAATTTTTTCCAATCACAGAGGGATTTCAAACTCTGAGTTTGAGTAATTTTGGTCTTTGTATATGTATTTTAAAATATATATATTGCAGGCATTTAAAAATATAAATTAGGGAAATGCTCTTGAAATTCAATCTCAAAGCTGTAACCAGGAAAATTATTAAATTAGACTGCTGTAATTTAGTTAATAATCCCACTACATTTCTTTAACATAGACTTTATAGCTGTTTTCCAGTTATATTTTAGTCTCACTCTCCTCTTGATTAAACATTATGCAGCAATATACAGCAGAGCAAAACTCTGAGTTGTAATGATAATTATAATTCATTAAATATTGATCAAATTAAATCTAAAATTGCTTGGATGTCATTCATTTGCTAAGTACAAAATAAAATGCTATAACATGCAAATGACTTAGAGGTTGTGTACATAAACTAATAAAAYGAAAATATGCATGGTAATATTCTCWGTAAGGAAAGAAGTTTTCCTTAAATTAAAACTGTAATTTAACCAAGATGATTATCCCTGCTCCTGCCCTTGAATTTGCCATTTGACTGCTGTCACTTGCAGCACAATTCAGAATGCAAAATTACATTCTTATTTCTTTTTGAATCACACAGAAGTTTCATCAGCACTTTGGAGCTGATAAGTGCATACCAAATATCTGATTTGGGCAGGCAAGGGGGTTACARGGAAYGTTTAGTGTAAAAAAGCTGCCACTTTCAGGTTCCAACTCYCRCATTTTTAAGCAGTGAACAACAGAATTGTTTGGGTGAGAGAGACCTTGAAACTCATCCCATCCCACCCCCTGCCAGGGACACATTCCAGTGTCTCAGGGAGCTCCAAGCCCYRTCCAACCTGGCCTTGGACACTKCCAGGGATCCAGGGGCAGCCACAGCTTCTCTGGGCACCCTGTGCCAGGGCCTGCCCACCCTCACAGGGAACAATTCCTGCCCAGTAAAAATCTTCACAGTTTTTGGTGCTATTTGTGTTTCTACACCGCTGGTATTTTAAAGGGTTGGAGGCAGAGCCTCAGTGCCTCACACAGGATCTTCTCCAGGTGCTGTCCTACCCCATTCCTCATCCAAGCCACTTTCATGACTCTGGACAACCCTGGCATTCCCATGGGATCTGCCAAGCAGCAGGAATCCCAGGAAAGCAGAGCCACCCACACAGCTGCATCTGGGACAAGCAGGTCCTGTTTTGTCCTCAGGATTTTTACCCTTATTTGTTAAGGTGATTATTCAGGGATGGGCAATACCTTTGCCTTCGTGTGTGGGACAGGATCCCTCGAGCATTTGATGCAGCTTTAGCTGCTTCCCTGCGCTCCTGGGATGCTCAGATGTGGCACAAGACCCTGAATACTCTGARCCCAGACACTTCATCTTTCTTTCCTCCCCAGGCAGTTGAAATCTGTGTCCCCTGGGCCTCCAGTGAGGGCCATCTGCTCTTCCTGACACCAGCACAGGTCACTCTTCCCCCAGTCCTCACAAGCAGGCAGTGAGCCTGCTCTCCAGCCCTTCATGGAAAGCACGAGGTGTCTAAGAACAATTGGAAAGGAGCTTGATGTATGAAAGCTCTGACACCTCCCTGGAATTTCTGCTGGCCTTTTCCCTTCAGTTTGGCTTGGTTCAATAGATTTTTGAATTCACTCATAACCTTTAGAAGATGCATCACAAACAACCCAAAATACAGGATGTTCTGGAGTTTGCTTCTTCTCCCTGAGTAAGGACAAGTGTGAGGTTTGAGGGAAAAGCAGCTGCTGGATTTCAAAGGGAGCCAGATGTTCAGGGATGCTTTGCCAGCATGGTATGGGGAGAGTTGGTASCTCAGTGAAAATGCTGTGGAGATTTCATTCCCATGGCAAGTTACCCATGCCCAGGAGTGATTGCTGGCTTTGTCAGGCTGAGGGGTCGGGAGGAATGGCAGCACTGCAGCAAGGAGGAGGAACCCTGGCAGCAGGGCTGAGCAGCACCAACAGGGARCAGCAGCAGTAGGGAAGGTGAGTAATCCACACACTGGTGTGGAAAGTGAGGCAATTTTGTAAAGGACAGAAGCTGGAGAGTGGGAATGACAAGCACACACACACACAATTACAGGGAGCTGCTGAGAGCAAAATTCACCATTATTTGGCCAAAGAGCAGCTCTGTCTGGTGAGATCTCYTCTGGCAGCCTCTTGAAACTCAGCAATTTCCTACATTTTCCCCATGTTCCATCAAGAGACTTGTAAAGAATCATCARTTCTTGTCACCAGCTCTGTGTGTGCAGCAGAGCACAAACTGCCTGGCAAGAGCCACAAACCCTCCACATCTGGAGGCARACCTGAGCATCCACAATTGATTTTAACACTGTGTTCATAGTCAGCACAGGAGGGGGAACACAGGACAGCAAGAAAGGCTTACATGAGGAATTATTTCAACAAACGAAATCAATTGGTCATATCACCAAATTTCACAGAGATGTGRCTCTGTCAAACTTGACATATGTACCTTGAGCAAGCTGGAGGAGGAGTGAGAGGGTAACAGCAACAAAGAGGCACCAGAGCAGATTTGTGCAATGACTGGAACAGGACTAGTTTGCTTTTTAGACAGAAATTTATGTGATCAAGCAGCAGCCTGACCTGTTTTTCAGAACAACAGTCTATAACAGCAGAAAAGGGAGCACCWCTTCTCCCTGAGCAATGCGATTTCTGAGAGTTAACTCACCTCAGYACTTACAGGCTGCTGCTTCTTCAGGGAGCAGAGCAGTGATGCTCAGAAGCTTGCTCCAGTCAGATCAATAAATCCCCTGAAGGAGATGGATCTCAGTCCTTGTGCTCCAGGGTTCACTCACTCGGAGGTAAGGCAGGATAATTACTGATCCTTCAAGGGGCTGAGGAAGAGTCAGAGACTGCCAGGAAATCTGAGCTACACTGGCTGAAATCTAGGACTTGTTTCGAAGGAAAAAAAGTTTACAAAAAGACTACCAATACCAATCCAGATGAAATGCCTCTGATTCATCTCGAAATTCTGGAATTCATACCAGAAGTGTTGCCTGAAGTGAGCCTCTCTCTGCAATGCCAAGCACAGGCTGTGCCCTAAGTTAAAGACGTTTTTGTTCACGCCCTAAAAGTGAAGATTTCAGCTCAAAACAAGCTCYCTCTCACTCTTTGGGAGGAGTTGGTGCCTCTCTCAGCCTTGGGATGGCTCTAAGGGAATARAAGGAAGTTTGGGGTCCATCCCTCTTGGTTGGCAGTGTGATAGGCACTTTTATGCAGTATTAAAATGTTCACAACCCTGTTGTATTTCTTTCTTCCCTCTGTGAAATAATGGCACTAATAAATACTTGGATTGAAAGATTATTTAGAATTATTACAGAAAAATGCGATTTAAGGGAAAAATGGAGTACTAGCAATGTGTACCAACCTTGTAATGAAAATGAGATGACATTTTAATGGAGACTGCCAATCAATTCCTTAATATTAATTATTTTTCTGCATTCYTATTGATTTTACAGATCACATCTTGGGTGTAACTAGTTAGGAATATTTGGATTTATGGCATAATGTCCTAAAAGCTGTAGCCACGCTAACAAAATATATCTTACTGAACAATTAAATGTAATTTTATTGTTCATATATAAATAGYAGATTACCATTGCAAATAAATAGTGGATTGTTAATAAACTCAAGACTGCAGCTTGTCTTTGTTCTCACACAATTTAGTTGCTGGTTTTGTTTATTTTTGAGTTTAATKATACACAATGGGAAATGGGATGCCTGACAGAAATGAAACACCAATACTAAATAAGATTATTTTAGTAGGCTGAGTTACAGGGTTTAATTCTWATTTACAGCAGGGTCTGTTCATATCACACTGGCAACAGATGTAATAAGCACTATATCAGACCCTCAAACACTGCTGTAAATTAGACACAAACCACAGGCCTGGTTGATGCAGGGGTAAATCATCACTCAAAATCAGATTAGAAACTGAAAATCTCGTTTATGCTAAAAAGCCTTTAGATAATAGAAGCCCAGGCAGGCTTGGAATCAGGGAAATGATCATATTCTATATGGGAAAATGGACAAACGACAAAATAAAAATTCAGCTGGCAGGGTGAACTTAAAGAAAGATCCCATCTTTACCAGCCTTGTTTAAGCAAATGAACAAGCAAATTCTGTGACAGAAATACTGGTGCCATCAGTGTAAAAGCAAATTGCTTCCATCAAAAACCAAGGCCAGTTTTAGCTACCCAAACTCTCCTTTAAAACAGCTGACCCCTCTCTGCTGGTGGCCCAAGGCCACCCCCTGCCCACGTGAGCCTGGAGAGAACCAAAGCATCCCAAAGAATTTGGGACTGAAATAGAGATTTAGGGCACGGGGAGGGGTAAAGTCACAGAAACAGGCCAGACTGAGAGAGGGAGCCTGGCACAAGTTTTAACCCACAAAGGAAAGGTTTAGGAACAGCTTAGGGCAAGGCTGGACTCAATTTCCCCAAGTGCCTTGAAGGTTTGGAGCTGAGTGAGGATGTACCAGAAATGCATCAATGCAAATAATTCAGAGGATTGATCAGTGGGACACAGAGATGGAGGAGACCTCATTGCATGCCAATAAGGAAAGAAGGCTGATAATAAATTTGCATCCTAGGAATGATACTCCTTTTAATTTCCATGTTACTTCGAAATGAGATGAAAAAATTCTCTATCCAAGCTCTATCACACCCTTCTAGACATGGAAACCTATTCAAAGGCTATAGTTTATCTTTCAGAGAGTTTCTTAGCTGTGCAGCCATTGATTTTTTAGGATTTTTTCAAGTGATCTTATGAAAAAGATAATAACAAGTTAGGCCACCAAGTCCTGTTTACTCCTACCTGTCTACAAAACCTTGAAATAAGTTTTATCTGTATGTGCTCAACCTACTCCAATATTTATTTTAGGATTTTAAATGCTGCTAATTTAAGTGCTGGCATAATAAATGCYCCACAGTTTTCTGTTACTTCCTTTATTGCCAGACAAGAGGGAAAAAGAAGAGGCCTCAATGAAGTAACCTTTTTTTAAAGGTCACCTTTACAGTGGCAGAGATTATCTCCCCGGGCTATCAATGTTAAACATCCCTGTTTTGATTAAACATCATTCTAACCTGCCACGACCATAAAACAACCTTTCCCCAGCCATCTTCCTGTGGGTAATAGACACAAATTCTTAAATATAATTAATGGCTGGGCATAGCCATCCATTTTATGTGGATTTTCCAAAGCCACAGTGCTGTGACACGGAGGTTGATACATGGGTGCCAGTGATGGTAACTAATCATTTATGTCCTGGGAAAGTGGTGTTTTCTGTTTTTCATTCACTGCAGCCTGAGAGTCTAATGGCAGGCAGGTAATCTAAAGCCCATTAAAAGTGTAAATTATGTAGTCATTTACAGATGGGAAACAGTAGACAAATCTGTTAAGCACTTTGCTGAGGCCATCATTTGAAAGGCACAACATTATCMAACCTTTCCACAGCTAATGCCTTCAAAGGCAGCACTGTGAATTTGTTAATGCTGTCAAAGCCAGTTTATTCCTCACTGCTTTATCTGTCAGGGGCAAATGTTTACATTATCACTCCTTCTGAGACATCCCTTTATGTTGTCCTTGTAGTGCAGAACAGAAATAGCAAAGATTTTTAGCACTTCTCAAAAGAAGAAGAAAGAAACAATGAACAGATTCTTCAGTTTTCYCCCCATTAGCGAGTTAGTTTTGAATTCTGACAGAGGAAGGCTCAGTGATTTAAATACCATTTCAATCATTAATCACTCAAAATTATGGCTAAGAGAGTTGAGAKTCACAGGAGAAGGAATCAGKCTGTAGCTGAAGCAGCTCCACAGTYCAGTAAAACACTCATGCACCAAGGGGAACATTGGGGGCTGTTAGTGCTTCCMTTTTTATAGATGYTTCTCCAAGCCATTTGAAATTTATACCTAGATGGATTTAGCAGGGCTTCTAATCCTTGTGTAAGCTGGATAAATAAAAGAATGTTTAAAATCCAGTTTTTCAATTGATGCTGCATTTTCAGCAACCTTGAAAAACCCTGAGGGGTGGTCATTCCTTCCAGTGTATCACTGCRAGTTGGAATAAAAAATCAGAATTAAAAAATACAGTTCTCTGAGTCATCTGGTACAGGGCATTGAGAGACAGGAGAAGATAATTCTGTGCCACAGCTGTRACTCCAGTCATCTTGGACATCTCTGGCCTGGCCAGACTTGTCCGTGCAAAGATCCCCAAGATGGTTTAAGTGCCAGCCCTGCTCCTTCCTCCTCTCTGACCATACAGCTCTAGGAGGTTATAATTTCCTTGTTTATAACACCCAGCTCTTCCCATCTGGTTCAGATTAGTGCCTGAGATCCCTGGGAGTGGCTAAAGCAAATTCCCACTCTGATATTTCCGACACAAACCTCACAAATACACTGGTGGTGACTTTGTTACTCTGCTGTCTGCAAGACTGTCACAGCATTTTACAGTCACCACCAATAKCCATTAAAAAACCTGACCTTGGGCTCCCAGTCTCCACCCTGCTTGGGTCCATGTGTGCAATCAATATTCTGGGTGCTGCTTCTGCATCCAGGAACCCCCAAGCAATTCCAGCGCTGTCACAGCCACTGTGATTTTCGTCTTGTTGATGTGTGAGATTTTCTGGATTTGGGGCTGGGGATTTTCTTACTTTTCACTGGAAGGGGATAGGAGTAAGCAAATGCAGTTTCAGGACTGAATTTGGACCAAGACACAGATTTCCCTGGGGGTACTCACATGAAAGGTTTCTTTCCCACCCAAGCATCTTCTTTAGATCAAGGTTTGAATTTTAGAGGAAAATGGTGCCAATTTGCTTTAGTTCCTTGCTGTCAAGTGCACTAAAGGAATGTGTGCACCCATAAATAAACAACAGCCACTGCAAGATGGGTGCCTGAGCTGCTGGAAGTGTCACCCAGGAGGAACCTTGAGCTTAGCACAGGATTTGGGATGCCATGGGCCTTCCATAAAAAGTGGCTCCTGATGGACATGACTTTATCTACTTGAGCAGATCAGACATCCTCARGACATTTTAGATAGCATATCAATCACTGCTTCTGACATACTAGGTCATGACAGGAGCTTCCTTCTCAAAATGCTTTCCCAAGGTCTCATTTTATTACAAAGCTGATGTTCTTCCCCATTTCTTGCCATTTGAAAGCAACTGATACAAAAACAGYTGCAAACAAGTGACTAAACCTGTGAAGATCATCCTTGCTRGTTGTCTAACAAACAGGATCCCTGGCAGATGTACTTGAAAAGCAAAGCAACTCTCCCTCATTAACCTGCACAGAACAGAAGCTATTGCATTAGTGGGCAATTAAACCCCTCAGATATCTTCCATAGCACATTCCAGGCACGTGCCAATATTTAAGCATCTGCCAGACAGCAGGTGGTTTGTAAATCATTATCTTTTCAAATTATGTTGCTAATGGCATGTGTGAAATGACTGAAAAATGACATGTTTCCTCCTCTCTGTCATTAAAATCAAATAAATTGCTGCAGTGCATTATCTAAAGCTTGAGAAGTAGAAAGCACTGGCAAACCTGGGGTTCCCATTTTCCACCCTATTGTCCATTAATGATGGTCAATACTCTGGCATGTTTGACTTCTGTGACTCCCCCTCTACCAGGAACAACTAAAGACAACCAAAGGCATCATCAACGAGTTCCCAAATGGAAGAGAGCTTGTTAATTAGGAACAATCAGCCAATTCTTCAAACAGCACTGACAGCTAGCACAGTCTGGCTGTAAAAGTCATGAAGAATTCCTGTAAGAATGCAGGGACACTTGGGAAAACAAACACCACTGTGGGGGAACAAGGGAGAGAATTCAGAAGTGAAGCTGAGTCCAGGGAGAAAGGAGGGGTGGGAGGAAGGGGTGTTAAGACAACACCTACTCAGATTTGATATAAATTCACTGAGTCAGATCTGACAGGAATTGCTGAGTGATCTCTCCCTGTCCCTATCCCAACCCAYGAGCCTTTGATTACCTTCTCTTCCCCCTGTGCAGCTGAAGCAGGGGCTGATGGAAGGGCTTTGGTGAGGCACTGGGCATCCAGCTGGGCCCAACCACACCCAGACAGACCAGTTCCTGGGGGTTTTTGATAATGCTTCAGTGCAGAGTTCCCAGGGAGTGCTCCATGAGGAATTCAGTTGTTTTTCTGGAAGCTTAGGGTGTGCAAATATAGAATCACAGAATGATCTGGGTTGGACAGGACCTTAAAAGCTATCTCATTCTGACTCCCCACCATAGGCAGGAACACCTTCACTGGCCCTTCACTTGCTCTGATCCTTGCAACAGCTGGATCTTCTGAGGATAAAACACTTTCCCAAGTGCTTGGCTTGGCTGCTGAGTGTGGCAGTGCTTGTTCTACTTTTCCAAGCCAGTCTYTTACCACAGCCTGCTGATGTGGACRCTTGAATGGACACATCCAGGACTGCCCTGTTCCTCTTCACCCAGAAGAAAACCCKTTATCACAGAATCACASAACAGCCTGGGGTGGAAGRGAGCTCAAAAATCATCTAATTCCASRCAYTGCATAGATRTCCTGCTTAAACCAGCTGTTAACTCAGAGRGAAAGGTCAATCTGTGCTTTACCCTGTGAGCACAGTGCTTGGAATTGAGGTTTATGCCCTAAACAAGCAGATAGACAAAGGGACAAACCTATAGCTCTATAGAACCACCTCACTGCAGCATAACCTGGAATCAAGGGATGTTTAAATATGTCCTTTCAGGATCTCCCCCTGTTACAAATGACTGGCAGAAAGGATCAGGCTTCATAAAATCAGGCAGCCAGAGTTAAGAATTTGGAAAGCTGACTTGACTTTGGGCTGGAAAAGTTTTCTGAAATAAATTAAGCAAGACAGYTAATCTTGTTTCTTCTTTCCATGCTAATTTTGTATCATTTCTATTAATGAACAGTTGGTTCCAAAATCCCTACTGTTTCSGGATCCTGAGCATTCTAGGTGATTGGAGACTTCCAGATATTTTACATCAAGATAACTGCCAGTTAAAATGATGGATGAGCAGTGGGAAAGGGCTCATAAGTATTGCAGGAGAGCTGTGAGGTGCTTTAGCTCCGTAGCCTTCTGGCACAGCCAATAAAGACAAAACTATAGTGGAGATTTACTATGGGAAGGAGCTGTAAACAGGGCAGCAGTCAGTGGAAAACACTGCTGCAGTGCAAACACAAAGYACCTCACAACTCTGGGACAGTCCTGTTTTGCCACCTAAAACAAACATATAAAAATCACTGACCATCCAAAAATTTTTCTCTATTTTTTTCATTTTAGAGAGGATTGGTGCATTGGAAAAGACTTACAGTTCCTAAGGGCTGCACACAGATCTCACACAGGGAATTAAAATACCATGGCACCACCARTGATTACCTTTATATTTTGTCCATCTTCTGTTGCCTTTCCCATATTACCTGGTAACACCAGAAGGTCTGGTCCATTCACTGCCATCCAAAGTTCCCCACAAATCTCTCTGGTTCCTATTTAGTCTGAATGAAGCACCTCATCCAAACCTCCAGTGACTCCACTGAACAGAGCCCAGCCCACTGAAAGGGAAARAGCAGCAAAGCCACAAGATTGGTACCATAAATCACACAGAAYGGGTTTGCTCCAAAATATTTCCAGTTTCAGTAATTAAGGAAGCATTACCAAGCTTGCTGAAGTCTTCAGTGAGTTTCAGAGTCGTGTGAGCAGTTCTCAGGTCTCCTGCATCCCTGTGGATATTGAATTATTTACCTACAAGACACAGAATAGCTCAATATCTCAMGTGAACCATTTGAGAGGTTTCTGCAACGCTTGGATTGAAATGTYCTGACTATAAAATGAAGTTAATTGTTGCTGAAATCTTCTGAACTGTTTTCTTAATAATTTTATAGTGAGGGAGGTTGGATGRCCAGCTCAGGCTTTGCTACATAACGAAAAAAAGAATCTGAAAATTGCAGATTTGGGTTATTTCTAACCCAAAAAGCCATTCCTACAAGGGTTCAGATGGACGTGCTGATGGACAGTGTAGGGGATGCTGAGCAGTGCATGCACATCTGGTTCCAAGCATGGAGAAAATCCATGTTAAACACATGCATATGATCCAGCAATATCACAATCCTTTCAAATAATCTCAAAAACCCCTAAAAAAGAAACCTGCAAAAAAATAAATCAAACACAAACTCAACCTAAAAAAAAAAAAAAAAAACGTAGTGGAAGATGCAGGGGAAAATTAAAAATCTTTTCACAGGTCAGCAATATATTGAATATTTGCCTATTAGTTACAACCTACTCAGACAGTCTCCTCTGCATTTCTGCTGTGTGCAAAATTAGCTTTAATTTCCTATTTAGGTTTGTAATTTATTCTTGATTGCATTAAGGAGCTGTCCTTCACAGTTAATGACAGATACAAACATACAATTTGTATGTTTGGAACATACATCTCAGATAAAATATTTCAAAGTATTAAGCCCTGAAAGACCCTCTAAAAATAAATTCTGCTTTCAGAAAAGAGTCACTTCAGAAGACAAAAAGCTAAAGGCCACATTTTTAGTGGTGGCATTTACCCAAGTAAAGATAYGGAGAGATTTGAGGGCAGGAACCTGTTAAGATTTTCTAAATTTGCATTGTTATTCATGGAAGCACTTGTGGAATATTGTCCTCTGTCATGTTTGGAAATGCAATTCCAACTCCTCATTTGCTCAGGCTTTCTGAACCAGGCACCTGCTGTGAGGCAGGCTCATAAAGCAGTTTAAAAGGTATTTGCAGAGAATAAAATGCRTAAATGCTATAACAAGCACACCGGTATTGTTATTTAATCTGAAATCCCTTTTGGCATGAAAATTTTACAAATACTCTCAAATTCCTGCMCATGTAAGAGGGAAGGTGATTATTAAGATTTTCCTATTCAGCACTACAGCAAGTGAGAGTCCCTGGTCGTTGTGTTGAGCACAGTGATTAATTTGGTCCAATTAACAACTGTGSTATAATTGTTTCAGCCTACAACCTTCCCACCACTCCACCTGAAATTCTCAAGCCTAAAAGAGCTCAGGAATAATTCCCCAATGACTGGATCCACTTCAAAGTCAAATGGTTTTCTGAGGCAAGTGGCAGAAAGAGTGCAAGGAGGAGGAAATTGCACCCAGATTCTCCTCCAACCTTCAGCCTTCTGAAATTGAAGTTGCAATAGATAAGAACTGCTTGGCCACTGTATTCAGAGGGAAAAATTCATTGGATTGGTGCAATGATGAGCTTTTCCCCAGCCTGCTTCAGGACAGCTACAACTTCCTCACTGGCATCCTCATGGAGCTCAGTGGGATTTAAGGTGATGGCAGCATCACTTGAGAAAGAAAACAAATCATARGATAATGCATCAAGTCCTGTGTTAAATCTCAGCCCCAAACTACTCTTAGAGAAATTCTAACTCCAAAATTTTAATTCCAAAAAATTATTGGATTTAAATAAATTATTAAGATTTATATTCAATAGCAGAACTTCAAAGCAAGTCTGCAACCTCACTTTGAAACTGGACTTCATTTTGCAAATGGAAGTGGTGAAGAATAACTTTTATGTGCCTGATCTTGATCATCTTTAATATTGTACATTAATTGCAGATGGGTTAATGGAGTAATTATTTTATTTATAATTAAAATCACTATTAGGGAGTGATAGTGAAAGACTACATAAATAACTTCACCACGCAAAGAGAAAATCACTGAGGAGAAGTTCAGTAATTGTGATGCAGTTCACAAACAGAATTGGGGGTTGTTCTTTGCAGATTTGCCTGCTTTGTCAGAAACAACACCTTCTGAGGAGTGGGGCACAGAGAGAATGAGAGGCATTTGAAGCTTTCAGTTTGCAATAGAAAGCAAGCTTGTCTCAGAATCACCAGTGGCTGGAAGAAAAGGTTACACAAGTGAATGGGAGCCTAATTATGGACCACAGGTAGTAAATGTAATGTTATGTTTCAATGATTTTATGGGTAAGGGGCTCATTTCTGTGCTATTTCCAATAGGAGTTTTATGRCTAACACTAATAAATAAAAGAAAATATGTTCTGATTTCTAACAAAATGCAGGTTCTTATCCCAGCAGTTTATCTCAGCCTTACATCCAGGGATTTGGCTATGGCCCAGCTTAAAAAGCAAGTTAAATTCTATTACTTTTGCTCACCTCTGCATAAATACAGACTGTATTCTTTAATTGCTTACCACCACTATCATCCCTYCCCATAAAGTTAATTGGCAATGAACTTTCCACAATGATAGTAAGATTACTTAAAAAAAAAAAAAAAAAGAGAAAAAAAAGGAAAAAAAAGCTCCCAGTCGTTTTTGCAGGAGTCACCTTTCCCTTGCAGGCAGCACACTGTGATTACCATACGACAGATCACAGCATGACTCCTTCTCTGCTAATTTCCTTCCCAGGAAGAAAGTTTCTGCCCTTTCCTTTACCTCCAAGTCAGCCTCTCATGCTGCATAAATCAATRGAGCACCATTAGCTTTGACAGAGCTAAGCCAGTTCACCACAATTGATGATACAACCCCTTGTCTGCACACCCAATTAAATATTAATTAAAGWTGAGCAAACAAACAAAATTGCTTGCCAGCAGAGGATTTGGAAACCTCCCCAGCCTTGTATTATTACCCCTGTCAGTCAGGATGTTAAGGATGAAGGTCTGGAGCTTGCAAGGARTGAGCTGTGGTGGAGGAGGGGTGTGATCCAAAAATCTCTATGCAATGCAGTGCCCAAAACTCCCCAAATATTCTCTTCCTCAGAGGTGTAAGTCCARCGAGGGTGGATCAATGCCTTACACTGAACCCTCACTTCTGCCCTGCTTCATCCCAGTCCATGAGGATGTGGCCTTACCAGGTTCTGTAGTGGTGATGTGCTCCCAAACATCCAATCCATCTCTGGAGAGGCAGCCAGGACTGGTGGGATTTTACACTTCCTGCAGTTATTTTCAGACTTAGAAACTGAAGGTGTAATTCTGTGGGGTTAAAACAGGGAGGAGAAAGGTTCTGTAAACCAGAGCGGACCAGGACTGAGAGAGGATAAAGTTACTCCATAATTCAGCTCATCAAATTTTGGGACTAAATAGCTCTCAAATCAACCATTTAAAAGCAGAATCTCCTTAAAAGGGGGAAGGTATGTGGGGAGGAGAATCAAAGGATTATAAAAAWCCTCTTTCCTAACTGCTTGCTAACTCCTCAGAGTGGCATCCACAGAGAGGATGTCAGCCCATAACTGCTGTAGGAGCTAATGAGCTCAGTGTCCCAGCTAAAATCATCAGGGATATTTGCAGTTCACCCCCAAAATGGGCATTTTACAGCACAAAGTCTTGGACAGTTCTTGTCACACACTTGGGTACAAGCACCACTAAATGCAGAGGTGGGGGATGGCTCCAATCTTCTGCTGATAAAGGGAGCTGCCTTTTTCTCTACAAGCTCAAGATTAAAATCAGTGTTTATCTGTTAAAATATCCATTTGCAAACTTCTGTGGGACAGACTCAGAGGTCATTTACTTACCTGGCTACAAAGATAGCAGAAGGTGAAGAAAGCTTGTACCAATTTTGAATTTGAACCACTAAGGTTAAAACAAGTGAAACATGATTTGTTAGAAGACAATAAGACTTGCATTTTCAGATTCTAATTTCAGTTTATCCACTGAATAATCTGGATTTTTTTAATGTATTCTGATTGGCATTGAGCCAAAAGTGACTTTTGACATGGGTGGATAGTGAGAGGAGAAGAGGGAACAGTTTAAACTAAAAATAGGACAGGTTTCAAATAGATACTGGGAAGGAATTCTTGTCTGTGAGGGTGGGGAGGCCCTGGCACAGGGTGCCCAGAGAAGCTGTGGCTGCCCCTGGATCCCTGCAAGTGCCCAAGGCCAGGTTGGAGCACCCTGTGCTAGTGGCARGTGTCCCTGCCCATGGCAGGGAGTGGCACTGGATGAGCTTTGAGATCCCTTCCACTCCAAATCTGTCTGGGATTCTGTTGAACCACAGAGTCGGCTGGAAAATTTCCCCCYCCTCAATATCCACTATGATAAAAGAAATCTTTCCAAGTCTGGTAATTCACAAGTGATAGCCCAGTTCAAACATCCTTCACAGACACCTGAAGGATGTGAATAAGATTAATATCCCAGCACATTCAGAAAGCAATTAGATGGAATTCATTTGAATATATTCCATATCTTCTCTAATACCTTGAAAACGTCAAAAAAGAAAATGATATTGTGGGAGCCTACACTCAAGGAGTGTAAAGCTGAAATCTAATCTAGGAGTACAAGAATAGATAAGAAACAACTGGAATCAGTCAGCAAAGAGTTACAATTAAGATTTTTTCTTTGCAGAGAAAAGAAACTCAGGACAAATAACTATTACATGTGAGTATTTTTAGTGAACAAAGATAGAAACATGGTTGAGAAATGTATATGCAAAATGAATTTTCCTCAGGAATTTAGGGCTGCAGTGTCCCAGGTTACAGGCAGGAAGGAAACACAGTTCTCAGAGGAAAAGACTAAAACTCAGGGAAGTTCTCAGAGGTGGGCATTATTCCAACTCCTAATGCCACCATGCATATTAAATCTTGTTTGCTGTGATTAATTGCTCCGTGGTTTTTAATAATGTTTTGTGGAATACAGAGGACATCTTGACTGCAGTGCAGGTGACCCAGCAGGGCCTTAGAACATCTGCCTGGATATGGAGACATACCCTGATTTCCAGCAGATTATCTTTTGTTTTTAACACTGACTACAGCCTTGAAAGGACAGTTATGGCAAAGAGTTTTGTGAAGTTTCTAGAATGAAAAGTTCATAAGAATGAAATGTGCAGGATGGTGCCGAAAAAAAAAAAAAAAAAAGGCAAATTGAGGTTTGCTGACCTTAACACTGCATTACCTAAAACTGCACGTTATGGGAAACTACTTACCAGGTTAACCAAAAATTCTGGACCACTGAAACTTTAATAAATTGGCTTCATTCTCTTCCTGGAAATGAGAAGAAAGCACATTTAGGACTACAAGCAAAGCTTTATGTCCTGCTGAAAGACAGGTGTCTGCTAGGGAAGGCAGTAGCCTCTTTTTGAATGGAAAATGTAAACCCCCTCCCTCCAAATTATTATAATTTTGAAATTAAGGGATTCTCAGGCAAAGACATAAGAATAGTAATAACAGTTCTTTAGTAGTATGTATAAATAAAGAGAAAAAAAAAAGAAAAAATCCTACAACTTGATAGGAAAATTAAAAATAAAATGCAGTAGTACAAAAACACTGACAGTCACAATAGAACCTGACACCCTGGTGGCCAGGGTGTTGGCAGTCCAATTAAATGGTGGCTGTAGTCCTCCTGGAGTGACAGGTGTGGCTCTGTTGAAGCACTGATCCTGTAGAAGGGTGTAGTTTTCCTCTGAAGGTCCCATGGTGCTGTTGATGGGTCTGATTTTCCTCTGGGAATCCATTGCAAACAGGGTGCCTTGGTGTTCTGAGTCTCAGGTTTTATCCAGGTGGGAATGCTKGGCTCCTCCCCTGGGTGGAGCATCTCCCAATGGGATGATGTGATTTTATCAGTCCTGCAGTGAGCCTTAATGGCCCATTAACAGCAGATATCCCCTCTGGAGGGAGGGTGGGTCCTGGAAGAGATAATGAACACTGCCCCACCTGGTTTGAACAGCTGCTAATACACACTTTTGGTTATATCTTGCATTACAGCCTAAGACACTTTAAAAGTACTGTTTTGTACAAATAAGCTTTTTTGTTTTTCTTTCTACTGTTGCTTTTGCTTTGAAATTTCACAGGTTACAAGGAGGAAGAGAGGATGCCCTGTCCTGATGCATCTCTGGAGCTGGGCAGGTCTCAGGACTGTCTCCTGCTTAATCCCAGCACTGGTGGCACTGACAAAGTGTGTCCCTGAGATGCTCCAGGAGAATCTGCAGGCCTGATGTGATAGATGATATCAAAYAGATGTCTCACATGTGACATGAAACAACAGCTTTCTGCCAGGCTGCCATATCCCAAGCAGACACCTGAGCAATTCACCCCTTCAGAGCCCTTTTCCATGAGAATTTTTAAATCCCCACCTTAAACCCAGCACGAATCTCAAGCCTGTGTTTTTAAAACCTGGTGCCTCAAAGTTATTTTCCCCAGTTCATTACGCATTCTGTGCCAGTAGCACTGGAAGCTCTAAAGCTCATCATTGTCAGTAAAAGTCTCATGCATGTAAACAAGGGCTGAACTTGCCTGTTATATAACAACAGAGCTCAAGTCTCTGTTTTGATCCAAGCCTGTGCTGCTCTTTAAAATTTCTGAAGGTTAAGACATGCCTGGGTTGTTGGTGGTTTTTTTTTTTTCATTAAAAAAAGAGGTGACACGCACAAAATCAAATTCTGGTTGCAGTCTGGTCTCCAAATCAGCACTTTAATTCAGCTGTTATTTTGTAAATGTCCCACTGATGCCACAATGCATAACAATCTYCTTGCATAATAAATAGCAGGGCATTTAAAAAGGAAAACACTAAAGCACAAAAGCAAACTACCAGAAAAAAATTCCAAACAAACAAAACCACAAAGCCATGTAGCACCACTACATTACTGTTGCTGCTCCTACTCCTTTCACTCAAGCTGAAATCTTTCTGAAGCTCACACTGACCATGAAAACTGGAAGTTTCAAACCAGGCTTGGGGGATAAATTTGAGATGAACTGTCTGGAAGAGGACTCTGCTCCTCTTCCTTGTCCCATCAGCACCTCAGTGTCAGAAAGCATGGGATGGAGCAAACCCAGAGGAAACAAGCTGGACAAAATGTGGTCTCCTCTATCCTTTCCATGGGGCCACATCTACACCTGAGTGAAGAATTACCATCCCAATYTTAAAGAGTGAAAAGTGAAAACTATTTGTCATTCCTGAAGGTGTTTCACAAATGAGGATGGAAGATGCTAATGCCAAATTACTGACAAAAAAAAAAAATCACATTGCAGGAGGAAAACTGCACATTTGTGGCTTGTGAAGAGGCTCTAATGTGCTCCATCTAGGAATGCTGCATTGCACTGGCACTTGGAGCTTGGATTTGCCCTGTGAGGCCTGAAATATGGGAAGACACACATAGTTTTACTATGAGTTCCAAAGTCAATAACTAAAGTCTTGCTCATATAAAAATCTTGAATTYCAGCTGCAGTCCAATTTTTAATCCTGCCTGTACACAGAATTCCAGCAGCAGAAGTGAAAATACCCAAACACATCATTCACAGGCATAGTATGAAATTATTGTTTACATTTCAGGATATGTGWGGGGAACAGCTCTGCAGACATCCAGGGCCAGGCCCTGGAGCTGAGATTCCCCTGCAGCCCATGGGCAAGTGGCTGTGCCCCTGTGATACACAATTTAAATCACAGATTGAATCCAAGGTAAAGTATGTTATTGTATTAATCAATATTTTACATTTCCCCAGCAGTTCTCAGCATCTTACACAGCTGGGATCAACTTGTAAGTACTTAAGTCTTGCAGCACTGAGAAAATGGCTTTCCAGTTAATATATTCAAAAGGTGGTGGCTGCAGGGCTTAAAAAAATAATTAAAAAAAAAATAAAAAAAGGTCACCTACATCTTTTCAACATTAATCTATGACTGGGTTCATAAGAAATTACTCGGTCATCCAGGTTAAGAATAGATGTGTTCAAATGAACTGAAAGCAAACTTCCCTGTGTAGAATTAATTAYAGCTGGCATGTGAACAGCTAATAAAAATGGTATTTTTTATGTCTTTGTTATAAAATGTCTTCATGCCATAATTAGGAGTCTGCTCTGTAACTGCAGGAGCAGAGCTATTGCTTTGCTCCAGCAGAGCCACTGACATTGCTTTACCAGCTCCTTTCTTGGCAAATGGGCCACGAGGAAAAGGAGAGTTCCACTAAAAAACCTGGTGAGGGAATGGAAAGAAAAAGAAAATTGTTTTCCCTAAGTGATTATTACTCAGAGCCAAGAAGGCTGAGAAACATTGAACCACAAAGCTTAAGCACAGATATGAAGTGAAGCCCTGGAGCCAGTTTCCCCACAGTGGCAGCTCATCCCGAAGTTAAGGGAAATTTAAGAACTTCTTTGATTGTGGACACGAGTTAAGCACATCCTTCACTACCAGACACATGCTTAGGTTACTGACTAGATCCTTCACAAAGAAGGTGTGSTGATTTGGCATGGCCTGGKTTTTGGCAGCAGGGGAGTGCCACAGAAGTAGGTTCTATGAGAAGCTGCTTGGAGCTTCCACTACATTCCYACAGAGCCCATCTCTGGTGGGTCTGGAGGTGGACACGCTGCTGGTGCAATTAGAGAGGCTGGTAACACCAAGGTCAGTGGAAAAGGAAGGGGAGAAGGTGCTCCAAGCACCAGAGCCAAGACTCCTCTTCAGGTGATGGTGAAGCAGCTGTACTCTGCAGCCCATGAGGTCCAAGGGGGATGCAGAGATCCACTTGCAGCCCCTGGGAAAAGTGCTCACACTGGAGCAGGTGGATGCTGGAGACCCGAACAGAGGGAGAAGGCCCTTACTTGCAGAGATAGACAGAAGGCCCTTGCTTCCAATCCTGAGAGGATTGCACCCCATGGACAGGTTACTCACATTGCAGCAGTTTCAGAAAGGCTGTTTGCCTGCGGGAGGGACTCACTTTGCAGCAGTTTTGGCAGGACTGCTGCTCAGGAGATTGGACCCACGCTGGAGGAGTTCCCAGAGAACTGTCTCCTGTGGGAGGGACCCCAYGGCATAGCAGAGGAAGGACTCCTCTCCCTGAGTGAACAGAAAAATATCTGGARTGACTGACCCAAACCCCCATGYCCTGTCTKCCTGYSCTGTTGGTGGGAAGGAGGGAGGGGCTGGRGTGAAAACAGGTGTTTTAAAGTCTTKTTTTACTTCTCMTTATCCTCCTCTGACTCTSTTAATAATAAATTTACCTTACACCTTTAAATTTGAACCTRTTTTGCCCTKAAAGTGTTTTMTCCCAATCCTYATCTCAWCTCATGAGCCCTTCATTAATTTTTTGTTTCCTTCYCCTCTGCCCAACTGTAGCAAGAGAGGGTAAGTGAACAGCTTTTGTGGGTGCCTGGTGTTTGGCCAGTGTCAAACCATGACAGAAGAGAGAAGTCCATCAGTCAAAGGATCCAGCAAAAGCACCAAAACTGCAGTTGCACCATCCATYGTTCTGCAGGAACTGGGATATTCCTGACAGAAACACCCACCCTTTTCATCCCCTCCACAGGAACTGCCCTGGAGGTGACTGTGAACAATTCCAGGCAGGTTCCTGCCCTCAACCCCCATCCTCTCCATCAGTGGGAACCTCCTGTGCCAATATCTTGGGGCATGGGTATGATCTTCTCATTCAGTCCTTGTGATTTGTGATTTCGGAGGGACCCAAATGCTCCATTTCCCTTAAAAAACACTGAAATTCTCTCAAAAAACTTGAGACCTTCTAGGTCTCAGATCAGTTTATCATCCCCTCATGCAGAAGACATTAGAATCTGACAATTTAAATTGCAACTCAATAAAAAAGATAGATATTTCAAGACTCTGCTAGTTTGTGCAAACCCACTTCTATTGTGAAACATCATGCTGGAAAGTTTCTTTACAGATGTTGATGGCTATTTTAATAAAGAATGTAATTTAATGAAGCATTTGCTTTCTTTTTCCATGAAAGAGAAATTGAAATGTTAATTCAAATTGGATTGGACAGATCAAAAACCTGACTAATTGAATGTAAACAAAAGAGGAGGAGGAGGAGGAGAAGGAGGAGGATGCCAACTTGGCATCTTCTGCAGAAACACAGGAATTGTGGTTATCATTCCTATTCTTTAATACTTTCCTAAAGAACCTGGAAGACTGAGAAATAATCATATTAAAATAGCTGTCAAATTAATCTGTATTGGGAGGCAGTTGACAGTAGAAAGGCAAGCAAAGCAGAAGGGAGAGGGAAACAACAACAAAAAAACCCCTAATTTAGACACATCTGAATTTGGGGGACATTCTTAAAGAATAGAGATGGTGTCAGATGATCCAGAGCATTTATCCTTTGAATAAAGGAGAAAATGGGAAATAAGCAACCAGCTGGCAATGATAGAGCTGGAAAAACATGGTTGAGCATAAATGTGTATGGAATAGCACATCCATGGGGTGACCATTCTCCTGCTCAGCAAAGGAATTGCTCCAGAAGGAATTTTTTTCCGTGAGAAGCCTTCTGGAGTCAGCTTCCAGGAGCAGTTTGGAGGAATTGCAGTCAATGAGGAGAAAATGGGAGCACATGAAAGATGGATGAGATGAAATGYGGTGGGTAAAGGTAAAACTAAAGTGCCCTGCTAAAAGGGGCCTCAAGGACCAAAATGTTTGCAGCTGGGGTGAAAACAGCTAAGGATTASCTTACACTACCCTAGATATATTTTTTTTACCTCAGCCAACAGCTGAACTTCCCWGAGTCCTTTATTCCAACACAAGGTGGGACTTCATTACAAAATGTGATCACAAAGATGGACTTGATCACGTGGAGTACATGACCCGGATCTCTGCAAGGAAAATGRGTGATTCCACATGGGGAGCTGGACCGTGGCGGTATTGGATAAAGAGGGAAAAATGAGCAGAGATTAATAGACTGAACAGCCATAAAACTTCYATGAAAGTCTTCTCAAGGAGTGCTGGAAGCTTAAAGGAGGATTGAAGAGGTGCTGGGAAGTAAATAGTCCTTCTGATCACAGGTGGCTTGCTTACATAATAAACCTGCTTTCCATCTATAAATTATGGCTCCATAATAAACAATTTGAAAGAGGAAATTTAAGCATCTTCCCCTACTTTAAAGCATGTGACTGGCATCTCAATCAACAAATGTAATTGCAAATTTTAAAGAACATTATAAATCACTCTCYTTTCTCACTGCAGTTTTCAGCAGAAATATCATTTTATGCTCCTGATTTCTGAAGCTGACATGTTATTAGCATCAYACATTATGTCTAAAACAATTGGAGGAAATAGAATTGATAAAACAGAAATAAAAAGCATCCAGCAATGAAAAAACTAAACCAATAACAGACTCTGAAACATTCATCAAAACATATTAGCAATAAATTTTAATCAGCAGGATGTCACTTCCCATTGAGTGAAAGCAGAGAGGCTGTGCTGTTCCCACTTACTGACATAATATAACCAGCACTACAGAGAAATTGGTTATCAGTTGAACTCTCAACTTGAATCAGAAGAAAGTAACRGGATAAAATAAAAATGAAATGGAGCAAATCAGAGCAGAGCAATGTGGAAGAGCCTGCATGGCCAGGAAGCCAATTGTGCACAGAAGTTGCAGCTGCCACAGAGGCAGTAAAGGCCTGAAATGATGGCTCATCCCTATGAAGGCAGTGGAATTTTTTCCAGCAGTAAAGGCTCGTGGTGTGTCCCTGAGTGATTTTTCAGGAGCCAGGCATGCAGCCAAGAGTGCAATACTCAGCTCACTGCCTTTGCACATGCAGGGGAACTGAGAGCAGTGCAGCAGCCTGAGGACATTCCCAGCTCAGCATCCTGCTTCCCACCCAGGTACCTGCTGGGGAGCTGAGCCTGGGACTGGAGACTCCATCCCAAAAGAGGAGAGAGCAGGATCACTCATATCCAGACTTCCCAGCTGACAGCAAGGTGGAAGGCTTGGGCTACAGAATCATTCTGTAATAAGAGCACAAAATTATATGCAGAATGCTGTTGGCTTAGTGCTAGTACTACTAATACTGTCTTACTAGCACAGTAGGATGGGAGCTTCAGACAAGGATTTTCATTGATATCCTCCCACCACAAGGAGCAGAAGGAACCTCCCTGCTCCCTAAACTCCTTCTCAGAGAACACCCTGGGAGCAGCTGGAGCCAGTCCTAGTTCCACACTTGTCTAAAAGAGCCTACAGGTGTAACTGAGGCTTTATACAACTTTGTCATGCAGTATTGAGGATGGGACCCCAAGTGTATTTATATCAATGAAATAAATGATTAATTTAAAATCGTGATGATAATGATTGGACTAAGAGATCTAATCASWATTATTTACACAGTRCAGGCAGCTATAACTAATGTGGTGCACTATTTAYWGRAGCARTGATATCAAAGCTAGAAAAACAGTYATTAAGTAGRGATTGRTGTCACTCACSCATCCCARTGACCAAATTTCTCTCCTCAGCCTCAAGGAGTGACCTGAGGGTGTCCCCACTCCAGGGAGGAATCTYCACACACTCCCAGAAGGGGGGAGTTAGAAGATCCTGCCTTTAAAAAGTGGGGCTGGGCTTTAATGGCACAAAGTGACTGATGTCAGRTGTCCCCAGGCTGGGTTAGATCAGCTGTCAGCACTGTCACCTGCTGCTTCCTCTGCCAGGATCTCAGGAACCACTCCTCTGAATCAGGAAGCAGTCCATCAGGAAAGCATATTCTGCCATAATCCAACATGGAGAGAAGGTYCTGAATCATATTTGTATAGTCAARCCAAGTATCCTGTAAGATCAAATAKTCMCTTTTTAAAATCCATTCCCTTTTTRARGGGTATATTTCTAATATTCRCACAAGAAAACTTTCCCAAGTTCAAAACATATAGAGTCAAAACTAATTACTTGATTAAAATTATACACTCAGAACTAAAAATCAATTTATATGGTCTACTATCTYACTGTCATTTAACAACTTTGCTCTGTTTTCTACCCTCTGAGGGATAATGCTTTACTGATTGCAAGAAATTACATGCTTTGGATTGTGTCWGAGTCCCAGCATTAAAATCCAGTAATCTGATAGAGAGCACTGCATTTTTCCTTYTGCTGCAAAAGTTAGAAAATTCTTTTCTTTGACAGACTTCATCATACCCTGTCTACACCATTCCCTTTATGCGTTCAACCTATAGCTGTAATCTTTAGTTAATGAAAGAAGTTCAAAGAAAAGTTAATAACAGCATTCTGGAACTATTAATTAAAACCTGAAGTATCCCACCTTGGCTTGAATGTCTCCCCATATTTCTAAAGGCAAATAATGATACTGAGATCCAAAGTAATCCATCCTCAATGACTACCACTCCTTGTCATTTGATTGCCTCGATACAGCAGATAAATTCTAATGGCTCCAGTCCAATTTGAGGCATATGAGTGTGAAGAGCACAGTAATAATAAAACCAATTGACTCAGAATGGCTCTGCATGTGTAAGTGACTGCAAGGAAGAGCTCTCCTTCCCCTGTTAACAGAGGCARGGAGGTTCAATTTCTGCATCCAGGGCCGTAATTATAAAATAATTAGAAATAATCTACAGGTACCTAGAAATAGAGCTTAATACCAGGGGTAGGTATATAAATGCCAAATGTATGGGCTCTAAGCTGATTAGCTGTGGACTTCCCTGAAAGGCAATTTAAATCAACAGGAGTAGGCTCAGTGCAGAGGAGCCTTCAGACAAACTTACCCTCAGGTTCATTAATAATTCCATCTTTCTAAATGAGCAGCCACAATTTTCTCTTTGTCTAAAAAACCTAYCTAATAAATATAACAGAAATTAATGCAAACCATAATCAAGGACAAACAGCAGAGAGGACAAGGAAACAAAACAAAAATATCATGGTGTGAAATGATGCAAACCAAAACAAGTTATTTAGAGAATTACCCCCCCCCCAAAAAAAGGTTAACCAACACTGAAAAGCTTTTATCTTCACTCTACATGGAAATCAGCTCTAAAATCCCTCTTGCAGCAGAAAGAGTGCAGCTGTGGCAATCCCACTGCACATTAAACTGTCTCTTTCTGAAATTCCCTGCTCCCCAAGGTAAGTGATCCCCAGAGTGGCAATCTCAAATTATGGCTGATGTAAAAGTCAATGGATTTGGAAGGGGCCATTGTCTTTCCATCAGGATAAATCAAAGATATCRTCTCAAAGGAAAGGAAAGGATCCAATCTGCTGCTTATGGAAAGGCTTCATGCATATTCAAAGCTGTGCTGCACCACAGCCTTCACTGTCCTGGTCCTGCCAGCTCTTCCCTCTGTGCTTGCCTTTGGAACAGCCACAATTCCTGCTGTATTCCAGTCTTTGCACAGGCCCATSACTCAAAGCTGAATGAAGAATCCTCAGGAATTATCTCTCTGGCTTCTCAGCTTTAGGATGCTTTAATTTCAATCAAGGCTCTTGGCATCAAAATAAGCATTTTTGTTTTTCCAGAGGTCTGAGCACATCCTGGGGTTCCACAGGGACAGGGGCTCAGGCCACTTCAGGGACACCAGCTATTCCAGGTTCCAGCCTGYAAGGAGCCATGAGGGAAATGTCTCCTCTAGATCCACTACAGGGAAACTGCGTGGAAACCTCAGGGCACACAAATTCAGTGTTTCCCTCTGTTAAAGCCTGAACACTTTCCAGGTCCGTATTGTTGGGATATGAGCTCTAAGCCTCTGGAATACCATTTCAAACCCCTGATGAGGTTTCATGGTATTCTGGTGTAAATTTTATCTCAGATATCCTTTTTTCTCCTCCCCCCATCCCTGYAGCTGTAGATGTACACAGGATTTCCATTCACTTTTGGCCATAATCTGCCCTGAATCACTCTTCCCTCTACACATTTCAGTGTCAGAAGGCTGCAAATTAATGTGGGATTAAAGCCACTATAAAATCCAGCATCTCTGCATAATCCCACAACCTACTGAAGAGACAGCAGGTTTGTTAATTGTTTATCATCATTTTCAGCTCTCCTGGGAGCAGGAAACAAGGCCATTTTCTGGGCATAGGGGAAGGGTTCCTGTCTGTTCTCCTTTTATTTTTCCTTCCCTTAGCAAAGCTCTCTTACTGAAAGCCTAAACAAWWTTTTTTACCCTTTCTGATGCTTCAATATATCAGTGTCCCAGGGTGAAAAATTCTTCCAAGCTTGATAAATCATTTTACTCTGTGCTCTTCCYTTGAGTGCTGGAAGGGCTTTGGGCATCATGGCCAGTTTGGGCACTGCAGGGAAGGGCTCTTTGCCAGGAGCAGACAGGAAAGGTSGGGTGCCAGGATGAAACTCTGAGCCCCCCTACACAGGGTCAGCTCAARCTGCCCTCCTAATCTCCACCAACCTCTGTAAAATCCCTTCCTGCATCTCCCCTCAGCCCAAACAGGCAGAGAACATGTGGCTCCCAGTGTCACAAGCAGTGACCTTGCCATCTTTGTCCAGTCTGGAAATGTCAGAGCTCCTGTCTCTGGTAAAAAAGGCTCCAGGAGCCCCAGCTGGGTTAGCCCAAGGACACACCCAGCTACTTCTACAGCATTTACCAGCCTCAGAAATATTTCTGGCTGCTGCTGCTCCCTGCAGGTAACAGTTCCCCTGTGTTACTGCCCAATGGCCTCTCCATTAAGCCCTGAATTTCCTTAACTTGCTCRCTGGGATGTGCACTGTGCTTGCCACAGCTCCCCTGGCAGATAKAGAAAAATGTTTAAACCTTGGAGCTCTGTCTGTGTTCATTCACATCAATTAAAAAACTGCTCAAAAATGCAGTGAATGTCACAGAATAACAGGATTCCAGAAAGGTGTGCTTTAGAAGGGACCTCAAAGCCCATCCAGTGCCACCYCCTGCCAYGGCAGGGACACCTTCCACTGTCCAAGGGTGTCCCAAGCCCCATCCAACCTGGCCTTGGACACTTCCAGGGATCCAGGGGCAGCCACAGCTTCTCTGGGCACCCTGTGCCAGGGSCTCCCCACCCTCACAGGSAASAATYYCTTCCCAATAKCCCATCTAACCCTGCYCTCCTGTGTCYTCCTGYAGCTTTTTGCCATAAACCAAAACTTTCAAAATACACAGGTATGGCTTTTTGAAATAAAGGTTATTCTGTAATAAGAAAGTAATAGCTTTTTTCTTCCCAAATGTTTCTGAAAGCAGTAACTTCAGACTCTCCACCTTTGACTCAATCTCTGAAGCTCTGAGTTAGTTACAAGTGTGTTGGTGCAATAAACCTGTGGCTCTGCAAAAGTGCTATCCCTTCAGAGTTATTTGTGTTTGCACCTCAGTTTTTTTTCTGGGCTCCTGCACTGACCCAGAAAAGAGATAGAGATGATCTTTGTCCACATGCTTGTGGCTCTCTTTTTACCTGTCAGTGATTGGTAACTTTTTGTACATCCAAAAATTCTGTTGGTTATCTGTCTTCAGACAACTACTTTTTAAATTCAGATGTAAAGGCAGGTGATTTCAGGCTAAAAGTAATGTTTTACCCATGAGGGCAGTTTACTTTGGGAGCAGCTTGTCCTGGGATGTGGTGCAGCCTGTGCCACATCTTGAGATCAGAACTGAATGGGTGAGTGGTCTATAAACWCTTCTGTGGGTTGGAGGAGGAGTTGTGGTTTTATGGAGGAAATCACTGAATGGAATTCTCTGGTCTCCAGGGCATGTGAAGCCCTGTTTGGGTTATAAAAATGAGTCCACTCGGACCTTAAAGCCACAATTCCACCACCAACAGAGACATAAACTCGAGGACATGCTCTAGTGCTGCTGCTGGCTTGATGATTGGACATGATAATTTTAAAGCATTTAATTCTTCTCCAACCCTATTGATTCTGTGATTTCATGATGAATTCCTTCTTCAAACCCTGTGAATTTGGTAGAACAATAGAGTGAGAATTTGTAGGGGAATTTGTGCTGGAGAGGAAATCTGTGCCTGTGAATTATTCTTACTTTTTGTCTGAATTTTCTTAAGAAAAGTTTATTGTGTTTCGTATCTAATTAGAAAATTATTTGTAGTCTAGGAGTGAATGTGTTGTGGTAAAAAAAAAAATCTGTGTTCAACATGTCAGTTACAGCTAAATGAAAATGAAAGAATTTTGGGCTTAATGATCATTTTCCTCATTTGAAGATGTTTTTTGAGGTAGCAGTTTGGGATGCAGCCTGAGGTTGTGGCCATGTGTGATGATTTACCATATTGCTGCAGCCAGTCTGGGTTGGAGTCATAACTGGAGTTATAGTCTAGCCTTTTAAAAGTAATTTGCTAATAAGAAATGAAGAGCATGAAAATCTAAAAGCAAAAGACAAATAGCACCCAAGCCTAAAATGTTTATCTGTGTAAGGGTTTTAGTGCTGAGGAATTGTACAGCCCAGCCTTGTTTAGCAGTTTCAGGACTGGTCTCCTAATTTGTTTATTTTTGTCATAAATCATGCTGTTAAATAATGCACTTGTGTTCTTCTTAGTTTCTAGATGTAATAACATTTTTGTGAAATGGGTAAAAATGCTTAAATTTGAATGYCATTAATATATGTAAAGCACAACTTCTGCATCTGACGTTATTCATCACATCCCAAATTAATCATCATGGACAGAACCCAATAGCTCATTTCAAGCAAAGGCCAATAGCTCTTGGGGAAATTAAATCATCTTTCAGAAATATTTCATTTTGAAAAGCTAATAATTCAATGGAAATGGATTTTTGGAAGAAAAACCTGAGTGTGTTACATAATCTTTCTGTAGGGGTTCTCCATCTCACACATTAACATTTCATGTCACATTTCAAACAGAATTTGTTGGGAAATAGTTTACACTGTTGTGGTGAGCATCACAGCCCTTTAATATGTCTGAAGTGATAATAATATCRTTAGGGAATTCAAGGGAACATCACTTAAATCTGATTGAAGCGGAGACAAACACAAAGGAAGCAGCAGATATGGAGCAGGAAATTCTCATTTTTGCAATGACATTTTTATCTCATCTCTTCCCTCCCCTGTTCTGCTGGAGAATGGGGTGTCCAACCACTGCTACAAAATACTGTGCAATCTGCTGTTCTCTACCCCTCCCTCCTGGTGTGACAACTTAATGGAGAATGGAAAAAGCACTAAAGGAGCATTTATTTTTAACTTTGCTCCTCTAGGTACTAGACATGGCTATGCAGGGAGGGAGGAAAGGAAGGACCTGCACCCTGTCCTGATGGGAACAGGGGATGTGGTGTCCTTGGAAGGAGAAAGGCTGGTTTGAGAATATTTTTGTTCCGCTGTTTATAAATCTTGCCATTTGACAGTTATATTGGTAATTTAAAAATAAACTTACAATAGATTACTATTATTATTATTTAATTATAAAACAGGTTCAGGTTTGCACTCTGAAAGGAACAGTTTCCACCACCCTACGTTGGATGTTGATTCATGGTACTTGCAGGCTCTGCTGTCAAAGAAGTTAGCAGTGAAGTCATCCAAACGCTGGGATGATTGGGATGTGCTCCAGCTGGCCAGAAGTTTTCAGAGTATATATTTTTTTCCCTTTTTTTGGGTTGTCTTTTTATAAATACCTGGCTGTAGCATCGTGCTGCAGCGTGTCCCTGCACCTCAAGGGCTGGTGCACTCTGCTAATAAAGGGCTGACCATAAAGGTGAGGAGATGGGGTCCTGTTTGGAAATCTGAGGGCAGTTTATTGTCATTGTGAGTACAGCTTCAAATGTGCTCCAGGGACAAGAGCCAAAAATAGGGCCAAGGATCCAGGGTTGTATACCAGAGCTTGAGGGTCAGGGCTCAGYTGGGATGGGGAAAAATGGTGCAGAGGGGTGGCCAGGAACCAGGGGGACTAGTAGGATCACAGGAATGTGGTAGTGTGGCAAAAATAACCCAGTGGGCTTCAAGGGAAGGAGGAACATTCTAGCATGGGTGCATATATGGTAGCAGGGTGACATAAACTTAATTAACCAACAGAACAACAGAACCTAAGAAATATTAACGTGTGGCTGCAGAGGCCCATGGGAGGAAGTTTTCCTCACCATGACCCTAAAGGGTATCTTTGCCCATTTTGCATGGGTCCCTCCAGGGCTGAGTCACAGCTGCCTTGGGGATAAACCCCTGGGCCTCCAAATCTGGCAGTGCAGCAGGTGGGACCATCAGCAGGGCTCACCCTTTGGGGGTCCTGTGTCCTTGTGTCACCTCCTGGGCTGCTCACCCCATGGGGAAGGAAAGGGAAAGGGAAAGGGAAAGGGAAAGGGAAAGGGAAAGGGAAAGGGAAAGGGAAAGGGAAAGGGAAAGGGAAAGGGAAAGGAGGGTAAGCCCAGCCCTGCTCATGCCTGGGGCTCCACCCTGCAGGACAAACCGCGGGCCCCATGCTCATGACTCTTTTCGGATCAGTCCTAGCACAGGCATAACTTAATCCCCAAGCTTCGTCCAAGTGACACATTAATTATTGATTATGCCTAATGAATATGCTAATGGACAGGATTCCAGAGTCCCTGCTGAGCTCTCCAGGCCCTCATCCATTTTTGAAGAGGTGTCTGGAGGAGACAGCGTCTGGGCCTACGCCAGGGCTCCGTAATGAAGGGCACACACAGAGTTCAAGGGCTGGTGCCTGTCCTTCAGAGAGAGCCACAGAAACTTGTTCAGCCTGACAGCTGCTCTTGAGACTTGGAATTAGATCATTCACTCTTTCCCAGTGCAAATGGGGCAAGTTATTACTGCTTTTCCATTCGGTGGGGGGTAAGGTGTGACCTCATTTTCCACTTCAAATGGAGGGAGAAGGGGAGGAAAACAAGTGGCAGGAAGCTCAGCCCAGTGGTGTAGTCGATAATATATTAAAACTGAAGCACTCCTTCTGCCTGCATTTGCAACGAGATTACAGAAGCTGTCAAGCCTCTCTATCTTCTTGCTGGTTTTCATCCTCAGGTGAAATAACAAAAAGGAAACAAAAAGTTCCTCTGGYGAGGCCTTGACTGAGGGTTTTGAATGCAGCCCCAAGCAAAGGCTGCTGTTTAAATTGCTTTACTCTAAAGAGCCCTGGGTGCTCTGGAGTATTTTGTAGGTACCTCAGTGAGTGCTTTCAGAAAGCTCTGTGGTTGGAACCATTTATACACCAGCACATATCAGAGCAGGGACAATTAATGTAATAGCAGAGATGGGAATGGGAATAGTCTGGTGCACCAGGCTTGGAAAAAAAGTGCTATTGTAATCCTTTACAAATAGGAGACAGAAGTGCATCTTGAGAACATTACCATGAGCACTCAGGAACTGATAAAATATCAACCTTGAAGGTATCAGATTGCAAAGAAGAAAAAGCCCCTTTTTGAACACTGAATTATTTAATTTCAGCAAGTGTTATTTTTCTGTTGTTTTTCAAGTGTTAGCARGCTCTCCTCAGTACATCATAAATAAAATGGTGCTGCAGCTGCAGGCCAAGGCTCCACAAGAAATCAAATAGTGCCTAAAGAGATGTGCCACTAAAGGCCTGACTCCAAAGCACAGAGTGGTGATTATTGAATGAGTAAAGCAGTGTTTGAGTCACTTCCACAATCAGTTTTTCTGTCCTCTAATTCTATTTCAAAATTCTTTGGAGCCTTTGGAAAAGTTCTTTCTTTGGTGGGGATTAATTCAGGGAAATGTCAAGTTCACCTGTGAGGAGCTGGGATGGGACCATGACTCAACCACAGATCATGATTTTTAACATGTCTTTATGTACAGGTTTATRTGTTTTAAGTTTTAATTTTCATGTAAACCAAAGCAAAGATATGTAGCACAAACCTGAGGAGAGATTTTCCCTCMAAGCCTGGAAATGCAGCTGACAACATCAGCTGGAGATCTGCATGGTTTGTAAAAAGGGAAGCTGCATTACTATAAAAGAATATAAACAGAATCATAACAAAATCTCTTTTTTTTCCCCAGCAGGAGCAGCTAAGATTCCTCTCCCAGCCAGGGATAAATACTTTTTATTGATCCATCAGTTGTGCAACAAGGGYGTTGAGATGAAATAGTTTAAACTGCCCTAAGGTTTCCTAAAGCAGTAGAACAAATTGTGTGACAGTAGGGTCTCTTCTTCAGAACTAACAAAACATCTAAATGTTTTCATAGAATCCCAGGATGCACAACATCCCATGTCTTCACTGACTGGAGGTACTCTTCTAAAGAGCATGAAGATCTGTTCTTAGGGATTTGCACTTAAAAAATAGGGATTGTCCCTATTTCTGGAGATGGATACCTTATAAAAAGGCTGTCCTGAAAGGCTGGGGTAAAATGCTGATTGTTTTTCTCTCTGCTAATCACAGAGCCATTGAGTCACTCAGCACCAGCTGATGGAGCCTCTCTACCCTCTGGATACTTGCTTTTGTATTTTTWTTTTYCMTCCCCYAAAAYTGAAAGTGGGGTATAAAAAATGGATTGCTGGAAACTGGGCAGAAATCAYACAGAAGGTGCTACATTGAAGGGAAAGGCTTCTGCCTCAAAGGTAAACAAGAATAAACTCTGTGTTTCTGCACTTGCCTTTGGGGGTCAAAGCAATAAATACTCTGTTTTCCTTTCTTGAAGTTTATATTTTCTGTAGGAATGTGATTTTGCTTTAATTCTTCTKCCTTGTAAAAACAAATTTCATCACCAACCCATAAATAATCAYAGGAAAAAAAATAATAGCAGCCTAATTTACATCTAACCTTTCTTTTTAATGATTAATGGATACTATTTATGTAAACTGTTTCTACATTCCAGCGTGAAATGAAATTTAAATTGCAAATTTTACAGTGGTGTATTTTAACTGGTGACCCTTTCCCCAATCACAAATTAAAAAAAAACCCAATTACATTTGTAATAAAGATGCTAATGCATTTCTTGTTTTYAGGGCATGTAGAGTTCTTGCTGCCGACAGCTTTCATTCTCCCCGTCGATCAGCCACTAAAAATGCATTTTCCAAAGATGTGTGGCTGTGGAGGAATTCTCAGCCCATCCACTCTGTGTCYGTGGCCAGGTAATCCTGCTGAGGGTGTGTTGTCCATGATTTCCCCTGGACAAGGGCAGCCTGTGGGTTTTCCTCCCCTTTGAGGCACTGAGCTTTCACACAAGGGGCTCAAGGGCTGCAGGGATCACTTGTACACTGGTGTGGGAGATGCTCCTCTCTGCCTGCTGCAGAGTCCTTCCTGCAGGGCTGTGGGAATGGCCAGCAGAGGAGCCTGCAGGTCCCTGGGGTCTGGCTCTCCTCAGTTCTTTGTGTCCCACAGAGCTTTGGATTGAAGGTCTCGGAGGAAATTCCCTTCCAGCCTGACACAGTGATTTCTTCTTTTGCTTCCAGTTGCACTCAGGACCTCTTTGGGGATTAAAGGAGAAGGTATTTTGGTACCTTGCTTTTGCAGTATTCAGACTCCAGGAGGATCCAGGAGTGGAGAGGAAGGAGCAGAGTGTTTTCCTGTGTCCCATCACACTCAGGACTGTGTCCAGCCATGGCTTTCAAAGGGCAGCAGCTTTGCACCCTCTCTGGAAGAGGCTGGTGGCTGCTGTGAGCTGCACAGACCCTCTGGGATACAACTGGTGCTCCAAGGCCCCACTGATGTGCCACCTCCATTTGGGGATCTGGAGGGGAATGAGGAGGAACAGGGACTAGCCAAGGGTGTGTGGGGGAAATTGTGCCAGAGCTGGGAGCACTTTGCTGCCCTAGGGCTGCTGGCCTTGTGAAGGGAGCAGGGGCAGAGCTTTCCAGCTCCTTGTACTTTCCTCCCAAAGGCAGAAAACAAGAGAGAAACACATCAAAACTACTTGAGAAGTATTTTTTTGTTTTTAAGGCCTTTTTATTTTGGTGGGTACGGGAACTTTATTCTATTTTTGTAGGAATGCACTGTTGGGAAAGTGCAGGACTAAATATTGTATTTGTGTCTGTACATCTGCAGGGGCAAGAAGAAAGGTGATAAGGACAAAAAAATAGAGTAGTCTGCTAAAAGGCAGAGTTTGGAGACTGCATCAGGCTATTTCTGACAGTGCCAGCAGACAGAGCACTGCAGTGCTCATCACTTTGTGCTGGTCTCTGTGTCCAGCAGTATGAAAATATCATTTCACCCACAGACTGAGCAAACTCATTCTGTGAAACATTAAATGTGGAACCCCTGGGTGTCATTTTGAGATTTGCTTTGCAGACTAAAAGAGCACTTTAATAGCAGGTATATAAACCTCCTTAGCAGTGCTTGTGAAAGCTGTGACAGAGATGACCCCAAGGAATCTCAAGCTGAAAGTTTTGCAGCACTCAGTTGTTCCTGGTTGTGACAGAGAGGGAGCACCATTGTGTGCTGGGGATTCACAGGACTTAGAGCTGTGCTTAGGCTGATCAGGACAATAATAATTTAACAAGGGATATCACCTCCCTTTAACTTGAATGGGACCAGCTTCTGGTGTATCACAGGGGCTGGAACTGGATGGGCTTTAAAATCCCTTCCAATCAAAGCATTCTGAGCTTTTATGATTTTGTAATGACTGAGCATCTTGTTTCCCAGACACCCCCAATCTGCCCCTGGGCACACAGGCTCCAAATGCAGCCTGATGGTCCCAGCACAGCACATCAGGATCTGCATTTACAGTTCCTGGAGCCCAAGGCAGCCCAGTGTTGGTGTTTTTGATGGATCACTGGTGGTACACGACACCCACTCGCTGCTCCTGGAACTTTGCTTAGCTCTTATCACTGAATTCAAGAGGCCTGAAATCTCAGGGCTTGTTGTAATCACTTCTCTCTGTGATATAGGTGCTTGCCCTGACAATTTATTAGCACATAATGCTTCCTTTGTGTTGCCACCAGCCTTGAGCTCTGCTGTTGTGTGGTTTTTAGAGTTCCCTGCTATTGTTCTGRTGAGTAAAAGCTCACCTGACCTTACGTCTTTGCTTAATAACTCCTTGGGAAGACTAATTTAGTCTGATTTCTCTGTGCTCTCAATGCTATCTTATTATTTTCTCATTTGATTTCTAGCTGAAATTGTTCTGTAGTTACAGCTGAGAGGCTGGGTCCCTTCAGTGATTCATTTTTTGTCATTGTACAGTGACCAAAGCACTCAGCTCGAGCGACAGAATTCACACAAAGCCTCATGCTCTGGCTGCCCTTCAGAGGAGGCTTCTGGGTTCAGATCTTYCTTGATAAAGAGGCACCAAATTGATTTAATGGACTGTTATAACCTCAGCCAAGGCTTCAGATTAGTATAAAACCACTTTTTCCACCCTCAGTTACTTCCCCACGGGGGCTAGTGGCTTTTACTGAACATGAACTTATTTCTGCTGATATTAGAAGGAGCACGGCTGGGTTTGTAAATGAACACGGTTCAACAGAGTCTATAATAGACAAAAATGAAAATTTGACTGTTTCACCTTTAATGAAGGTATTCAGGCAAGGTATTACTTAGCTTGCTTAAGCAGTTCTGGTTATAATACAGCACTGAATATGCTGAACTTGTTAGCTTGTTGATTGCATAGTTGTGTCAGGGCTAATCATGACTGACAAATAATTGAAGCAGTCTTTCTAACTCTATTAAAGGATATATTCCAACAACCACAAAATCCTCATCTGAAAGGCAAATCCTGYGTGCTGCAGCCCACTGAGAACCTTTCCAAGCTGTGCACACAGCAAAATGTTTGTTGTGCTGCTAGATGTGAATATTGACTTTAATTTACCCCTTAAAACGAAAATCAGGAGGGGAGAAAACCTCTTCGAAAGGGTTTTAGTCCTTCTTATTTAAGCAATTAGCAGGATATGCTTAAGGAAACCCGATGCAAAATCCCTCTTCCATGACTTACAATTTACCATGTTGGGCAAGGGAAGACTTGGTGGCTGGTTTAGTTCTGCTTTGAAATGAAATTATTAATTTTATACAATCTCTGCTGTTGTGAGGGCACAGAATGAAACCATTGCCTATTTCTACTCCTTCCAMGTAAATGCCTGCAGGGACAGCTTCCACTAGCCCATGTTTCTCCAGGCCCTGGCCTTGGACACTTCCAGGGATGGGGCAGCCACAGCTCCTCTGGGCACCCTGTGCCAGGGCCTCCCCACCCTCACAGGGAAGAAATTCTTCCTAATTTCCCATCCAGACCCACTCTGTGTCAGTTWAAAGCCATTCAATCCTGTCTGAGACCTGGGTCTGTTCCACACTCCTCAGGTCAGAGGAGGTTGATGTTACCTGGCCCATGGTGCTCATCTCTCTGCATCCAGATTTTGGGGTGGGTATGGAGGTGTGACTGCAGGTCTSTGGGGTACACTGCTGCTGTGCAGGATCTGTTCAGGGACAGCTTTGTCCCAGGATWTTCCCTTGGGGACAGCCAGAGCTCAGATCAGGATCCAGTGCTTGTGGTTCAGGCACCTCTGACCCTTCTGCCTCTGCTGCTCCATCTGCAGCCTGAGCCTGTCCCACTCCCCAGCTCAGGGTCCTGCAAAGCATCCTGCAAAGCATCCTGGATCTGCCAGACAAAGATTTCCTACCAAGGGAAAGATTTTCTTGTGCTGTTCTCAGAGTACAGCCTTTCAAACCATTTGCAGCCTACTGAATGGCTTTTGTTTCTCTCTCTCCTTCYAGAGYRCTTTTGTRAAAACCCCTTCTGCCCTCCTTTTAYGTTTTCATGGRATCATGGAATATCCTGAGCTGGAATGGACCCACCAGGATCATCCAGACCAACCCCTGGCCCTGCACAGACAYCCCAACAATCCCACCCTGTGCCTGGCAGCATTGGTGGAGCTCTGGCAATGTGTGGAAAACCCTACATCACACATCCCTCAGAGGTAATAAGCTCAGGGCTCAAATCCATATGATTTATTATTATTTATTTGTATGTTTTTCTGCCAAAAATAMAATGGAACTCAAGCAGAAGCTTGTCCCATGGGCATYGTATTTCAAATTTCAAATTGTATTTCCAAAGTATCTGAAATAAAAAATTAAAACATTAACCTGAAAAACATTGGAACAGCAATAATACAACACATGACATTTAAAAACCCAAAAAGAATCACAGCTACATCATTTTAGGCCTCTGAAGAACGCCTGCATCTGTGAAACAACCTGGACAGGACTGTTTCAAAAGGRTATCTTGGAATGTGTTTTGGTTCTATTAATTAAATCATCAGCTTAATAACTCTGAGGAGGGCTGTGTGTTGTTGCAGAGCTCGGTGAGTGGCAGAACATGCTGTTCCCTTGTCATTTCTAGGCTGGGCTCATTTCTGTTCAGCCTGCCTTATCAGCACGTCAGATGGAAATCAGATCTTGCAGAAGCTCTATTATTATTGTTTTGTTTTTCAGCAGCCATAAAACCTGACAGTTTTCTGACATTCTCAGCAATTGAGGGCACAGACATTTCGGGTTGCAATGTTTTCTCCGCACAAAAGCTTAATAGACTTGACGTGCTTTTCCATCTCTCCTTGTTTAAGGGGGACACAGGAGCCAAAGTGAGATGTTAACTTCCACAAAGAAAATCAGAATCTGCCATTTTCTCTTTTGTCTGCTGGATCAGATCCTCAGTTTCCATCAGCTGTCTCCAGTTGTGCTGAAATATGATTGAACATTCATCTTGTTCGGCGTACGCCATACACACTGCAAATTGAGAGCTTAATGTTGGGTGTTATTTTGATTTGTTAAAAAGGTACCAGTTTGTGCTCTTTTTGCTCATAGTAGCATAAAAATGGAGTTAAGCATGGCCTGATATATTCAGGCTTTGAATGATCCAGTTTTGCTCTCTTTTTGTCCTTAATTTTGTTTTTGTTCAGCCTGCAGTAATGTAACATCCTCAGCTCATCCTCTGTTAAACACCACCCAGTGTTTGGGGCATTTTAACTTACTGATACTCTCAGACAAGGCTGTGAGTAGGGGAGAGGGCAGTGAGTCACAGACTCTCCTGATGGGCATCCTGTGCTGCCCTCAGAATCCCACAGTTTCCCCTTTCCCTTCTTTCTGCACCTTGGTGCATTTGGAGCAGTTTTAGKGAAAAATTTCACACYGAGATGGGTGTTGCTYGTTAAAAGGATTCATGGTAATGAAYACCCTGGCAACTACACTTATTTTGGGAGTTTTTAAAGCACAGCACAGCCTTTTCCTCCAGGCAGGTCTAATCACACAGGACTTTTCCTTTTGTATTTTTCCCATTCTGGATAGATAAATATGTCTATTGTGAATAGATAAATGCTGCAAAGCTGTATGGACATGATTAGGAGGCAGGACTTGGGCTTTAGGAGCCTTCCACAAGACTTTAGCGAGCTGCACAAAGAGCTTTCCAATTAAACTTGCTTTTTTGTGGGTCAAGAAGTSCTGAGAAACCTTGTCTAGGAGCTCTCAGCACCCAGGCAAAATTCAGCTTTGCTGGACCGACAAGAAAATCCCTTGGAAAGAGACGCTGGGGGATGAGGCAGAAGGGGCAGGGAGAAATTTGGGCTTGAAAGATACAGAAAAATTCAGTGAGAATTGGGCCAAAAGTTATTGCTGGGATTGGAAAGTGGAAGGAAGGGTTTGATACCACTGCTTTCTGCCCATGCAGCCTCCCAGTTCTGCATCTCAGCATTGCAGCCTTGTGCCTCCCTGGATGCTGAGGGGAGACCGGGAGAAGATGATGTTTCAAACAAACAAACAAACAAACAAACAAACAAATATAGGAGGGGAAAATCTTGTGAAGGGACAGCAAGGAAAACCAGATGAGTTTGGTGGGAAATTCTGGAGTTTCCCACTCCTGGCAGCTGGTGGGGCAGGACGTGGTGGCATTTCCTGAGGTCTTCATCCTGCTGTGCATTTGCTCACATGTCCTGTTGTTTTCCCAACAGGAAATGGGATGGATGGATGGATGGATGGATGGATGGATGGATGGATGGATGGATGCATGGATGGATGGATGGATGGATGCATGCATGCATGGATGCATGGATGGATGGATGGATGGATGGATAGCTGTGAGACAGCAGGGCTGAGGCTGCCAAACCCTGTTTCAGCAGCTACAGGAGCTGAACTCATGAGTTACAAGGTGCCTACTCAAAAGAAGAGGGTTGGTACAAGAAGCAAATTCAYTGCACACAGTAATTTTACTGACCTCCTCAGGAAGGAATGTAGTCAGGTAGGTTTTAGCACACAGAGCATCTGTCAACTCTATGTTTTGTTTTRTTTTGTTTTTATTGCATTTATAKGCTGCTTTACTACTTWGAAAACTTTTCCTTTTTAAAAGCAGCAAAACTGCATCAAGCCTCCTCAGTCTAAGCCTGTGAGGTACTTTACTGGTATGCTGGTTGCTCTTCGTACAAAACCAATAAATAATACTTTTTGGGCATTCAAAACATGTACAAATCATCATTCAACTCATCACTGCCATTTTGTTAGTGATTTATGAGGGAAAAAGTTTTTATAGCAGGTATCCTGAAAACTCCCATAATGAACTCCCAAGATACAGCAAAGATTGCTGCCAATAATATAAATAAATGTTGTATCAGGCTGTGAACATGAAATGGAATACAAAATAGAACAACTGAAAGGTTGAGAACGGTTGTTCTTTGGTACTTAGTTTATATTTTATAAAGATGGGAACTAAATCAATACCACAATTCTTTATGCACGGATATTTCCGATTTTGTTATGGAATTCTTATAAAATATTCAGAAAACCARGGGGAAGACAGTAACTTGAAGGGTTCAGGTTATTTTCTTGTCTGTCAGGGGAGCATTGCTTGAGWGGATTGAAAAATATCCCAGAGCATWTTTTTTTTCCTGGGTGGTGTTTCAGGCAGCTGTGTGCTCAGCTGTAGAGGAGAAGGGAGAGTGAGTTTTCCTGTGARTGGGAATCTAATTTGTTATCACCTGTCTTAGGTACTTAGGAATGTGATTTGTGGCCTACATGAAAAATGGAGTTGTTTCATGTAGTAAAGCTCAATTTTGTACTTCAAAGAGCACATAATTTTGTAGCTGCTTCTCAGAATAATAGAATTTCACTTTATTCAATTATTTATGTCTTATATTTGAGCTTACTCTTTAGTCAGTAAATTAAGTTGTTTTATTTATTATTCTGTTAAACAGGATAACTCTATTATTTCTATTCCTATTAACTCCAGGTCTTTAACTCAGAAGGGTTCCTGGGTTCATCTTCWCATTCCCTCACTTAGAGCACAGCTAAATTTGAAGGTCCTGTAGCTTTCTCAAATTCATTATGTTGTTTTTGATTTCCAAGGRTGGAAACTCCACCACTTCCCTATAAAAGCATGAGGCACCCATGAAACTCATTACAGCACTAAGRGGGTCACAGAAACCTCTGCCTTGTACCAGGGAGGGTTTATTTTTGATGGACAATCCAGTTCAGGGGATGTATGGCAGCTAAATGCAGCTTATCCTGCAAAATTAATCCCTTTATTGATGAATTGTCACATGGAAACTACTTGGTTTTTTTTTGGGAGAGTCTATAAAGGACTTCRTGGAGGAATTTGTTAAGTCCTGTAAAATTAATGAAGAATATTCTAAATATTTTCTGCTTTTTCCAAGCAGAAATGCTTCTTTAGGAAATGATTAATTGTTCCTTAATGCTTTCAAAAAAGCCCAAACCACTGACTTTTCCATCTAGAGGGASTCTCTTATTTTGACTTTTGGCTGAAAGCACTTAGCCTCGTGCACATGAGGCATTAGAAACTATGAGCCATGCCTGCCCCAAGTGTCTGCAACAGCTGGGATTTTATTCCTCGAGGTTTTAAGGCTCCTTTTCTTCCTCTTCTCCTCCATGGCAGCCTGGTGATGGTTTTTGTATCTTTCATATCAATTCAGTTTTTATAAATTCAGCTGTTACAYCYGGAWCCATTTCTCTCTGAGGAAAGCAGAGTCTGGCAAACTCTCATGGACTCCAAGGATGCAGGAATTATGGAATCCTTMTACATGCAAAATATAAGCAACAAAATTTAAAATGTTTGTGACTGTARCTCTGTGTTTACAATTAGGACAGATTGCAGTGCAAGGAAAAGTGCTGGATTTTAAGACAGACTGTTTTTCCTTGATATTTGAATAACTATTATGTGCCCTTTCTTTTCCTTGCCTTTACAGTTTCAGGAAAACCTCCTAGAAAGCTAAGATGGGTAAAGAGTCACCAAAAGATGGTGGTGATGTTCTCAATTTAAGACCAGTCCCCCCAAAGGGGTTTCATTCAGATCTTTTTTGTGAATAAAAAAATAAAATCAAATTAAATTAACAAATCATCTCTAGGCTTGATCTAAATGAGCTTTTGGGTAGTCAGGTGAACTGTGGATTTTCTGTTCTCTATCCAAACCATCCTGTCTTTGGTGTATTTCATACAGAATATGTTCTGATTTATCAGAMCTCTAGATTAGATCAATTTGTGCTGGTGTTGATGCAGAAATGAAGCCACTGCCCTACAACAGGTGTTGCAATGAAATGCCTGTAAAGCASCAGCCTGTTTTCTCTGCACTGACTTTCTCTTCATCTGAAGGGCTGCTATTTTTATATTCCATGGTTTTTGCAGGATTAGCTCTGGTTGCTGGAATGGTTTCAGCTCACTCTGGGTCTTTGGAATTAAATTCCAGACTTTTCTGTTGTGAAAGACCCAAAGGCTGTGCACTGCATTGTTTTTGAGCTAAGTATAACGCTGTGCTCTGCACAGGTTTGTTCCACTGCACACATGAAGGTCCCAGGAAAATCAAACCACCCAAACTCCTCCATGCACCCCATATCAGGATTTCATTCCAGGGCAACTTCTCCCTGTAACTTCTGGTTTTGGGAAGCAGGAGGCCTGTGAGGATTTCAGGATTTCAGAGAAAAGAAACCTCACCCAGTGCCTTCTTTCAGGTTATGAGACCTAATTAAAATCCTTGTTAAAAATCTGAGTCTTTGCTAGATGGCAGAAGGCTTCCAGCACCAGTGACTGTTGTTTTAATTAAGAATTAATACCATAAGATTTTAAACAATGTTTCATTTAGACACTGTTAGACTTACTACATAAAATAATAGAGAATCCCAAACAAATAAAGAGCACTCTCTAAGGTCATTGCTGTAGTGTGATTGCTTCACATTTCTCTTTATTTCACAAGGTCTTTGCCCTTCAGATCCTGTGAAAGGCAGAACAGGTTTATATATATATGTACTTTATTATGTTCCTTTAAAAAAACTCCAAACCCAACTGTCTCACCCTCAAATGAATTGAGACAGTGTGAAATCCTTTCTGTGTGTTCTCAGTAGTGAAAACACACCTAGAAGGAATCCTTTGCTTCTCTTTTCCAGGTGTTTTGGTTGGCATTTTTTGGTTTGTTTCTCTTTTTAGTTGTATTCATCCCATATGCCTTAAGTTTGTGGGGTTGTTCAGCCTGGAGAAGTCTCAGGGGAGACCTTACAGCCCTTTCCAGTGCCTAAAGGGGCTCCAGGAGAGCTGGAGAGGGACTTGGGACAAAGGATGGAGGGACAGGACAAGGGGGAATGGCTTTAAGTTGTAGGAGGGCAGGATTAGATGGGATATTGAGAGGGAATTGTTCCCTGTGAGGGTGGGCAGGCCCTGGCACAGGGTGCCCAGAGAAGCTGTGGCTGCCCCTGGATCCCTGGCAGTGTCCAAGGCCAGGTTGGATGGGGCTCAGAGAAAGCTGGGATAGTGGAAATGTCCCTGCCCATGGCAGGGAGTGGCACTGGAGGTCTCTGAGGTCCTTTCCCACCCAATCTACCTCGGGATTCCATCATGGTTTATATGCTTGGAGGCATCTCTGGAAGCTCTCAAAACCACAGTGTATTTAATGCACACCGAACTCATCAGGATTAGATTTTCTCCCTCTCTTTAAATCATGGTTTGCCTTGCAGTGTTTTGCTGTGTAATATTTTATGTTTAAACCCAGCCTGATTCCCTCAGGAGCCCATTCATCACAGCTGGCTGTTAGCAGTGCTGTAGCTTTGCAGCCAGACTGCTTTGCCAGGTTGTCACCTTTGCTTGTCATGCAAATGGCCCGAAGGTGGTGGCACCCACACCTGAGACAAGAAAATTCTATCCAAGAGCCCATCCAGGAGCAGGATCCCCCATGGCTTTACAACCTGGAGTAGCTGTGCTGTGGGAGCAGCAGCAGGTTCCTGGTCTCAATGAATCTTKTTAAAAGATACTTTTAGCAGCAAAGGAAGCGTTTATTTCCACCATGGAAATATTAACAACGTTTGGATGTTTATTCACAGCAAGGAGCATCTTATTTACTGCAGWGCTAAACTGGCCAAAGTTTTATTGTGTCTTACAAAATTGACTAAATAGGTACCAATAAATGAGATTCAGTAGCATCAGTTTTTACATTTTGAATTTTCTTGGGAAAAGAAAGATCTTAAAATACKTTTAGAAATAGAGGTTTTCCAGTGTATCTGAGTGCTTCTGACCYGAGACAAACCCTGCATTGGAAAGGAATRACTGGAAATTGTCAAACACAAATTGGAGAGAATGAAAGCTGAGCTTATTTGAGGAACAGTGTAAATTAGTTTGAGAATGAGGTAAGATATCYACCCCATTTTTTGTTTATAATACTCACATTGCTGTTTTCTATTGCAACTGGGTGTTAAGAATATTCTCTGCTGGTTTTTCCTGATGCTCAATCAATGTTGCCCAGCCAATAATTCCTAGACAGAAAAGATACTGGTGGTTCCTTTTGGCTATCCCCCACTTCAGGAGTAAGGAAGCTGTATTTAATTCTTATAATCTAAGTTCATGTTAGTATTTATTTGAATATTTAATACTTTTAAATGGGCTTGATCACAACTCTTGGATGAGATCATATGGTCTTGGAACTCAATAAATGGGATTAGAAGGTAAAACTGTTTAATTTAAGTGCTACTAAAGCTCATGCCTTGTTCCAGCATTTTGTATTTTGATTTTTWTCCTCAAAACTCATCCTCAGCCAAGACATAACTTTGAGTACTTGAGTGATAAAATCAGAGCACTCCAAAGATGTGTTCAAGCAGCAGACAGGTGCTTCCCTTTATTAATATATGGGGCTTGTCAGAGGTACAAGAATACAAAAATTGGCTTACTTTGATGTATTGAACTGTTTAAGAGAAATATTATGCCTGCAATTTCCCATCCMTTGGCCTCAGAAGAAAGTCTGTCTGGAGTGACTGTGGGGAGAAGGAAAGGCTCCCTCACAGCCCCAGGAGGCTGTGCCTAAGGAAGTTTGGTGGATGGACTTGAGCAGATCTGACCTTTCTTTGTCATGATCTTTTCTAAGTGTGAGTAAGAGATCCTTGCAAAGAATGATGTTCCCAGTAATCCAGTACTGATGGGAGGAGTCCAGTCTTTGAGGTTTGGTCAGACTGGGGTATTCCTATGGATCCTGTGCACTTCCTTAGTCACAAGGTTGATTATTCTGTGGATTGTCCAACATGGAAAGGATTATCCTGGTCACCAAACAATGCCCTTTTCCTGTCCCTCCCATGGGATGCAGTGTGGCTGTAGGTGACACACCTCCCCAGCTTCTCCCCCATCCTGTTCCCATTCTGACCTTTGCAGTTTGTAGCTGCTCTGCCACTGGATTGTGCMGGGGACAATATTGCTGTCTGGTGGAATTAGAGGGGATCAAGAACTGTCCAAATGATCCAATCAAAGTGATTAAAAAATCGGAAAGCTGCATCTTGGGCTCTGCCTGTGAGGACATGAAAGGAAATTCTAAATGCTTGTTGAGACAAGTGTTATTCATGTTTGCCATTTGTGCCATTTTGCTGGCTGTTCTCCTAATTAATCATCCCTTTAGGCTGCCATTTATTTTCTGACAATTGCCAGCACACGCTTTCAAAACCCGCACCCTACAGACCGTGCTGTTGGTGGGTGTCTGAGGGAAGGGAGGATGTGGCCGKATAAATGCATTCCACAGCCTTTGAAATGAATCCCCAAGTGCTTCAATCACTCTTCCCTGCTCTAGGCCAAAACCAAACATTGTTCTTCCTGAGATGAGAGTTTCATTTGCCAGCGCTGTGATATTAAACTAACAGAGATTCCATTACACGAGGAGTATTGAAATGRAGTGTCATGGAAATGGAGATTGTCTAAGCCTCTGCATGAAATCAGTGTTGTTTGAGAGGGAAGGTGTCCGTGCTAAATRCTGTTATCTCTGCACGGTGTCAGCTCCCTGCTTGCCTTTGAGCAGGGARGAAAAGAAGGAAGAGTGGTGACATGCCTTTAGTGCAGCCTCAGCAAATATGAATTTGATTTCACAAACAGGGGGAGTTGGCAAGGCTCTTTCCTGCCATGTGCAAGAAAGGGCCTGGGGGGGAATGGACCTTCTTTCCGGTAAAAGTATTTAAATTATACAGTAATTAGCTGAAATTTCTAAATAGACTTCATCACAGGGCCAGGCAGGACTCACAGGAACGTGTCAGGCAGTGCTTTACAAAGCCAGGCTCCAATTTGCTCTCCCTCTCTTTGCTCTGAGTATCCTGGAGGATTTTCCTGGTTTGTGTTGGAGATCATTTTTCCTGGCCCAATMGAAGAATAGCCTTGATTTCACTTGGGCAGAGCAGGAAAGGGAACATTCTCACTTCTGGGTAAATGAGTGCAGTGTATGGATATTTTTTTGTGGTTTGAGATTTTGCTTTCTTCTTTTTCCTCCTTGGGTCACTCACAAAAGTGCTTTTCCAGTAATGAGTAAAGGCACAGGGGAAGATGGACTTTAATTTCTCTCCTCAGCTTCTTAGCTGGATCTAAGTAAAAGTCACCAAAACTCATTGGATTTTGTGCAAAGTCTCTGAAGGTCTCACTGTGCTCCTGGTCACTCTCAGTGATCCCAAATCTCAGTGCACACTTCACTCCTGTAATATCTGACTTGAAGTTTTTGCCTGTATTTTAATTTGCAGTGTATTAATTATATTTTTAACATGTTCTGGGAGGACTTTTTGGTGGTTTCCCGAGCTCTGGCTGATGGCACTGTTTACACAACATCAATAGGATCACAAATGGGGGATTGGCAATGCCAAGGGGGATTGTTCCCCTAATTGATTGGTGTTGTCATGGAAGTGAATGTTTGTTGTGGAACTCTGAACTCTGCTCCAGGTGTTACTCCAGCAGGACAGTTCCAGAAGGGATGGGCTTTTCTGCAGCTCCCCTGGCTCTTGACTTGATTGAAAACTCACATTTAAAGCAYTGCAGAGAAAATCTAAATGTGACTGAAACATAAAATAATGAATGCTGTGGAAGAGCCAGGTTTTCCTGAGTTCCCAGGGAGCAAATTCCAGCATGAGGGCTCCTGYTTGATTCACTGGAGCCTTGCTCAGACCACMCTGGTGCTTTYTTTAATGCTCAGCACATGGTGGGAWGTGTTGTACCCAGGAGACTTTCCTGCTTCAAATCTTCTCCAGAATATTGTTTTGAGATAGCATTCTCCCAAAATGGTTTATGTGGTGTTCAACCATTACAGGTAAAGATTTTTTATTAGAATATARTGATTTTGTGTACAAGGTACTGATTTGGGATGTGAGAGGCGTTGATTCTGCTGCTGATTTCATCATGGACCTGCTGTTTACTCATAGACTTATTACTTAATTGTTTCCTCTGCCTTTTTTCTGCCTTGTCTCTCAAAGTCTGTGAATGTTTTAGGGATTGGGATTTCTTCCCTGCTGAGTTGTATGAAGCAAACACAAGGCAACACAGATCTCACTGAGGGCTTCAGTCATTACCATGCAACATTTATAATACCCCTGGTTAATAATATATTCCAGATGAGCTTCCCAAACCCAGCTTTGAAAGTGAAATTAGTCAGCAGTTTCTGAGATAATTCAGACACTAAAAATCTAATCTGATAAATTGATTTCTCTGTGTTCCTCTGTTGACATTGTGGTAACTCAGCTCCCAATCCTACAATGACTTCTCTGCAAACCTCAGTGTAGTGTTGAAGAGCTTCCCTAATGAGGGGAGATGCTCATGTTTGCCATGTTAAATGTGTGTGAGAGCTATTGAATCAGAAGAAAACATAAAACCCCAGATTATCTTCRCTGTTTTGAAATCCTGGTTTGTATCCCTGCATACAAATCTTTGCTTTCTGCAGAGGATTTCTGTCTTCTGACCTTTACAATGAGTTATTGCATGTACTCTATGTTTACAACCCATTTACAGCAGCCCCAAAAGCAGGCATTTTGGGTGAAAATGCTGTCATGTTCTCTGTGTTGGCTGYAGGAATATGGAATCCGTGTCATTTCAGGCTTCCTTAGTGTCTTTAATTATGTGCAAGCCAAAAATTAATGAGCCAGCTCTCTGCATGTGAAAGAAGTCAGCAGTTTTTGGGTATTTCTGCAGGAACACTTCACAGATTCTGACTGAGGTGAGGGAGCTACTGTACCACAAATTAATCTCATTCTGCAGGGGATGTCTAAGGAAATTAGGTGATTACTCTCTGAGAGTGCCAGTTTCTCTCTGGTGTGAGGAATCTCTAATAGCAGCAGTGTGAACAACCAGCTCAGATGAACTGCCTGGTGCTGGGTGAGATGAATCCCCTCGTGATGGGCCACGGGGGAATTCTGAGGGATCAGGTCTGGATGCACAGGATGGAGCAGGAAGCTTGCTTTCATGGCTCTGGGAAGAGTTTCCTTCTGTGGGAGCACCCAGAGTTTTCTTGCATTTTCAGGAAGGYAGATTCTGTGATTCAAAAGAAAGGAATTTAAAATACTTCAGAGATTCTGACTTTGCCCTAATGAATGTGGTATGCTGGGTGAGGCAGGTAAATAGATTTTTGGGGTTTTTTTTATGTTCATAATTTTGTTTCTGGTCTGGCTCTGGGCAGTTTCCTGAAACCCTGGAAGAACCCTTGTAAATTCCCCATTGTTGTTTTGACATGAAATATTAGAAGAAAGGTTAACCCTGAATATAACTCATCTAGAGAGGTGGGGCTTTGGGAAAAGTGTGCAATTTCTTTAGAGAGGTGGGGCTTTGGGAAAAGTGTGCAATTTCTTCTCAAGGAATAGTACTTGGTGTCAGACTACTTTGTGCAACCAGAGCTAGGAGAAATAACTTACAGAAAATCTGAGAAATGACAATTCCACAGGTCTGAAAAGCCCCAGGACAGGGTGACTTGGTCCAAGTGGCACTAAATGACTTCATATAGTCATTTATAGTCATACAGAAGCACTTACTGTTTTTTTTTATGATGCCAATACTTGGGACCATTGCAAAACCAGGCCAGAGGAGAGCAGTGGCCCCAGGGCTGTCAGTGGTGATCACCAGGCACTGAGCAGCCACAGCACAGGTGTGATCACACAACYGGGAGAGCTGCAGCTGGGGAGAACCTGACCTCAGAGAGCCTGCCTTTGATTGCCTTAATGGATTTGATGTGTTTTGAGCAAAAGTGATGTTTTGCCACAGGGAAAACACGGAGTTGGAGAATTTCCTCTTGGTGAGAGCGCGAGGCTCTTCTTCATTTAATCAAATCCTTGACAGGCACACTTCACACATCTCTCACAGCAATTAGAGGAGCCATTTTCCYGGAGTAAGGAAGGCATTTGGTTAGACATTATTTTAAATGTAAAATATGACATGTTTTGTCAAGAGTATCTTTAAAATGACAGTCTGGCTTTATGCTCGATTCTGGCTCTGTGACTGACTGGTGAGAACTGAGATAACTTTTAGGGCAATAATTTAGCATGTTTCTAATTAGTTTTCTATTTGCATCTGATATTTTGCTCAATAAAAAAATGCTAGAAGGTATATTTTTTTTTCCCTGCAAAAGGGCTACATATCAAAATTCAGACACCAGCACAGAAAGGTGCAGTACATTTATGACCTTGTGTGATTAGTGATCTCTGAATCTAATCTTAAGGTACTTTAATGGACTATAATTATCTACAGTGTATAGTTACTGCCTTTCCTGAGATTGATTTAAAATTGCCTCAGGAGGCAAGTGCTGTGTAATTATCTGATAAGAACTAAACTTGATACTCTGACTGGAAACTTTTGGGAACACAAAAATAAATATAGTTCAGGACAAAACTTACTGCTGGCCAGCTTCAGAAATGAAATCTGTTCTCTCAGGCTGTCTCTGCAGTGGCAGATAAAGGAGAAAAGGGGAAAAGCTTACAACCATTTCCAAGATATCAGCCTAATTCAGCAAACTTAGTGGAAGGTGGGCTTACCCTCTGCCACGGATGTTCCTAAAGAACCATGAGCAGGAGAGGGGAAGCTGAGAGAAAGAGCTGTGAACTCCTCTGAGCCAGATGCTGAGACAATAGGCATTTTATTAAAATAAACAAGGTGCTCAGGAGGTTTTTCAGTGGAAATTGGTGACAACAGGAAGGGAGGAAACCTCATCCCAACGTGACATTGTCAGTGGAAGTGGTGACACCAATGCCAATTCACAGCTCCCCCAAATTCATCCTTTTTCAGTCTTTAACACATGGTGCTGACAGCACTACTGAATGCAGCAYGGGCCAGGGAAATTAAACATTCAATTACCTGGGTTTTAAAAATTCACCTCTCCTTGCACTTTCCTTATTATTTCAAACATCCCTGCTCTTTGGACCTACCCCAATTTCAGAGATCCCTTGGGAAGTTTGCTGTAGGAGGAGGATGGAACTCTGTTTAGATTCTCCTGGTGCTGACTGCAGTAAGAGTTTGGGAGTTCATATCAGATGAATGAGTTGTCGTCTCAAGCAATGATTGGTTTTGGTGGGAATATGAAGGTACACAGGTCCCATCTGTGCTGTGACAAGGAACACTGGCTTTCAGGGCCATCTTYAGGATGCTGAGTTCTTGATTTAGACTCTGTCCTTTCTTTTTGGTTGGCCTGGATATGGCTGAAAAGCTGTGCTTAGGAAAATGAGGTGTGCAGGTGGGCCAGGCAATCCTGGGAAGAGGAGAGGCTCAACCCCTCTGCCTCTCACAAGCCCACAGTGCTTTTGGGTCCAGTCCCATGGACAACCCAGCTCAGTTTCCTGTTCCTGAGAGATGCTGCACTGAGGAGTGATGCAAAATTATCCTGTGGCACAAAGGAGGTCTTTGGTTAATCCCCTGCAGTCTTCTCACTCTGTCAGAGATCATTTCCTAACAGGAAAAGTGTTATATCCTCCCCAGTGCACCTCAGTTTGGGGCCTTTTTTGATGAGGAATGGAGACAGATCACTCTGGAATGGGATCCCAAAGTGGTTTGATGGTGCAGACAGGAGGCAGTCCCTATGTACTTAATGGAAAAGTTCTTCAAGTGGAAGAAACTAAAAGCYAAAAATATGTTGTCAAGAAAATCTGAAAGAATAAAATGTGAATGGAGTTTGGAGCCTTCCCACCGAAATGCCACAATGCAGCAATGAGGGAGGAAAGGTGTTCAGTGGAGAAATGAAGGAAATAAAAGGGGAAAAAAGCAACACAAAAAGGAAATCAGCCGGCAATATGATGTGGAATCTAAAAACACTGAGGAAGARCCACGCCTGGAAGCAAACCTTTCCAGGCCCACTGGAAGATGGAGGTGATAAAATCTCTAATAGTGACTCAGAAATGGCAACACAGTGAAATATTCAGGAAGGATGACACTCTGCATCACAGTCCACTTGTCATCTGAGCCTTTCCAGCTTGGGTAGCCTGACATCAGTTGTGGATCTAATATGTTATTCAATTAATATGGAATGAGGGGACAGGAATGGAACGATCACGAGAGAACATGGTTTATGGGAATAGACTCTGGACTTGTTTAATCATGAGGAGATTACAAATGTAGGTGACAAAAGAAGAGGAGAGCTTGATATACTTAGTCCAGTAGACTTTTATAAGGCACTTAACCCAGTCTGCTTGACATTCTGTAAAAGAGCAAGCGATACCATGTCAGGGAAGTTCACTTTAATTGGATTGAAACCTTACTGCCTCAGCTCAAGATGTCCTTACTGCAGAACAACCATCAGGTTTTTTTTTTTATTTTCTCTCCCCAGAGCTGAGGTCTGCCTGGATTAGGATTTGGCAGAAGCTATTGAATATTTTTATCTAGCAGCAGGGCAAACTCAATGCAGATAAAGCGTGGAGATGACAGAGGGCTGATGAAGTGGTAAATAATGAGGAGGCTTGGGAATCATCTAGAAAGCTTGACAAGTCAGCCCACTCAGGATGAGTTTGTTTTAGTATCATCAAAGTCAGGACAGGAAAGGTTTATATTTCTTTTCATGTAACAATTGCTGTAGCTGGRAAAAATCAGACAGTGTTCAGGTGTGTAAAACTGAGCAGCCTGGGCTAATGGAAGGTATTCCTGGGACAAGATGAGTTTTAATGTTTATTCCAACACAAACCATTATGTTTTTTATGAGTCTTTTATGAGTCCTGCCCCTGCTCCCTCTCTGTTCCCTGTGGAGACAGTTCTCAGGAGCTTCTCCAATGTGAGTCCATCCCAAGGGCAACAGTTCTCCACAAACTGCTGCCACGTGGGTCACACTTCCACAGGGTCAGTCCTTCAGGCACATCCTGCTCCAGTCTGGGTCCCCCACAGGGTCCCAAATACCAGCAAACCTGCTCCAGCATGCAGGGCTCATCCCTGCAGGGCTCTGCAGGGTCCTGCTCCTGCGTGGACTTCTCATGAGATCACAGCTTCCTTTGGCCATCCCTTGCTCTAGTGTGGGCTCCTCTGGGGGCTGCAGGTGCATCTCTGCACCCCTGTGCCCTCCATGGGCTGCAGGGGCATCTCTGCACCCCTGTGC
>CADDXX010000501.1:90772-127618 GCA_902810485.1 Alauda arvensis
GTACCCCTGTGCTCTCCATGGGCTGCAGGTGAATCTCTGCACCCCTGTGCTCTCCATGGGCTGCAGGTGCATCTCTGCACCCCTGTGCCCTCCATGGGCTGCAGGTGAATCTCTGCACCCCTGTGCTCTCCATGGGCTGCAGGTGCATCTCTGCACCCCTGTGCTCTCCATGGGCTGCAGGTGCATCTCTGCACCCCTGTGCTCTCCATGGGCTGCAGGGGCACAGCTGCTTCATCCTGGGCTTCCCCACAGAGTCTCAGGGGATTCTCAGCTGCAGCACCTGCAGCAGCTCCTGCCCTTCCTTCAGCACTGACCCTGGTATCTGCAGAGCCCTTCCTCTCTCATATTCTCACCCCAATCTTCTCTGGCAGTGGTTCCATCTGCCCAATAACATTTTTTTCCTCCTTGCAGAGATCCAGAAGTGTTACCATCACTCCTGCTGGGCTCAGCCTTGGCCAGGGGCGGGTCTGTCCTGGAGCCACTGGAATTGGCTCTGCTGGACCCTGGGAAAGGACACTTATGGCAGCTGCTCACAAAAGCCACCCCTGGGGCCACCTCACTCCCAAAMCCTGGCCATGCCATCCCAACACAATGCAGAAGGTCTGGGATAGGTCAAAGGGGGATTTGAGGGGCAAGGAGGGTCCAGGAGATGCTGTAACATGGCTGGCTGGGAATTCTGGTTGCTTGGTGACACTCTGCACTTGGAGAGTAAGACAGCATGGGAAAAGTGTCCATGGAAAAGTGCCCCTGACTTCTTCTTAGTCAATGGGGACATGCCCCTGACCTCTTCCCACCTCAGGGTGCAGACAGGTGGTTATTGGGGAAGGGGAAATATTTCCCATGGATGCACAGTGCAGTTCTGTGCTCTGGCTGAAGTTTTCACTGCAGTACCAATTTGAGCAGAGTTACTGGATTTTTGTTCTAGATATATAATTTACTGGCTGTTTTGAAACAAATGTCACTTGCTTTTCATATTTACGGACAGCTGGGGACCATGAAGCAGCTGTTTAAAGAACTGTATTTACTTTTAGATGTAAACAAAATATTAAAGTGCCCTGCAGAAATCTCTGTGCTCACACAAACAGCTCATATTCTATATTATTTATATGTGAGAGTGTGTGGGTCGCTGCAGCTTGTCTCTGCCTGATGCATTAACTCTCCTTATGTGACAGCTCTCTCYGGATGAAGCAATTGGCAGAGGTGGACAGACAGTTGCTGCAGGGCCACTCCAAAGATGTTGTTACAGGAAAAAAAGTGTCTTTTTTTCTGTCCTCTTAGATGAGCAAGGTGAAAAAAAAGCTTCTTCAAACACGAACTTTTCTTGCTGGCAAAAAAACTTGGTAGATTTTCCTCATGAAAGAATTATGGACATTTAAAGTAAGTGTTTTGCATAATTTGGAAGAATGTGATGGGAAGTTGTAGCTCTGAGAAACTGCTCCTACTCCTGATRAGCAGTGGCAGATGTGCTTGCTCTCAACTTGTTACGTGCGTTCACTTGCAGCCTTAAAACTCTCCCTGCCTGGTGGGGAGATTGCCCCCAGTCTGTGAGGTGCTCTCATTTATTCTGAAAGCACAGGGAAGGGGAGACCCTCTCCTGGAAGGTTAATTAGAGACTGCTGGACTGTGATTCTCATTCTCACCAAATTATTTCACGTTCTGCTCCCTGATGACAGTCATTCCATGGGCTCTCCTTGTGCTGCTCAAAGGCCTGGATGGAGGCACTTGGGGACGTGTCTTTGGAATGCAGAATGACAAGGGGTCAGTTTGGGTGGAAATGCTCCCAGGCAGCTCTGCAGAGGTGCTAGGGACAGGCAGCAGGGACTCARACTGAGGGGCTGATTGCTGCTCCCAGAGGGTTTGCTCAGGAAGGAACAGGGATTGTCCAGGAACTGAATCTGGTTGCTCCYGAGGCTTTCCTGCCTCACACCACAGCAATTTTGGCCTTTCACCTCTGCAGAAATGAAGTTTGAGTAGGAGTCAACTTGCTCAAAATGTGGAGGGTTTTTGGAGTATTTTCAGCCTCCGTTGAGGTCGGGATGTTATGTGTGGACACTTCTCTGGGGCATCCAGTGCTCCTGGTCCAGGCAGAGGCGGTGTGGTGGGATGGATTTCATTTAATGAGTGCCCTGTGCTCTTCAGCAACACCAACCTTATAACCTTGGTGTTCTGAGACAGCCCGGGTTCATATTGACTCAGACACATTATAAATTTGGGTGATATCCATAGTATCAGAGGAGAATTTTTATGATTACATGACACAATGCCAGAAAAAACCCCCAGTCTGAGGCCTGTGAAAATCAGCAGTATGTGCTGAGAAAAATCAATAAGCAATTTGCCCAGAGAATCCCAARGAGAACGCATGTTTTTTGAGACTTRGAATAACTTTTGCTTATTGATTCCTAAAACCTCCCAGACAGGGAGAAATGTAAATACAGGGATCCTGCTCCTCTGGAGTTCAGTGGGAGGAGGATCAGGCCCTGAGCTGGGAGCTGTGGGATTTACAAAAGTACGCTCTGCTGCCTAATGAAACTGTTTAATTAGAAAACTTTGTCACAGCCTGTGTGTGGCTCGAAGGCAGTTTTACCAAACAGGCTGAGTAATTCCTGCCAAGCATTAAAGCTGATTGGTATTCTCAGCTTGGAAGGGAGAGGAGCACGGAGAGCACTGATAATGAGAGTGGGGCGGCTCTCGGGGACTCGCCCTTGTGGGCTTGGTGGAGTCTTTGTCTTTTGAGCAGGTTCTGGTGTCTTCTGCCACCTGACAAGCCAGAATTRAGCTGAAATATTAATAATTATGTATTTTGACTGGTTTCAAGCAAGCCTGTGCAAAGCCAGAGTGATAAATCAGGACTAACTTAACTCAGTGTCACCCTGTGTGTAACCACGTCTACTTTTAACCAGTTTAACTCTATGTTCACATTGATTTTTTAATTTTCATCTTAAAAGCTTCTGCTTCTGTCAGAGAATGGAGTATCTATTGCTAATTCAGTCTGTGTTTCTGATGTTTCCATCTTTCAGATGTTTCTATGTAAAAAAAAAACCAAACCAAAACAAAACAAAGGAAGCTTAAATTGAGAACCCAATTTTCAAACTCAATTGCTGCACAATTTTAAGTGAAGAAAAAAACTTTTCATCTTCGGGGTAATTTTCTTATAAAGATAAACCTCACATTTCACATATTCTYGCTTTTTCACACTGCTGGATATTAAAGCTCAGTTGGGGCTCTCCACAAGTGAGATTGACAATTGTCTTATTTTTAAAATGCCAAAGGAAAAAAATCTGTGTCAGGTCTTCACTCTGATTTTTTTTATCCAAAATATTGAGAACTTGTGTGAGGAAAAAATGAAAAATTGTGGCAAACATATCCTTCTCAGTTCTTAAAAATGTCATTGTTTTTGCCTGSCAGTTATTGAACTGCTCCTCCTGACTTAGTGTGGTGCTTGATCTAATTTTACTGCTGGGTACCTCATGCCATCATTCTCTGAAATTCGGCCTCATTTCCATCTCCTCACAAAACTCAGCTCAGACAGAAACAGGCTACTCCTTTGATTAAAATGTTGAGGGAAAAAAAATTCCTGGGTATGCATTGAACAGATTCTTACTGTGGTCATGTAGGAAGAGTATTCAGAAGTTAGGAAGAACTGTTTCTGAAAGGAACAGSTTCACCTTCATGTCATTCTTGTGGATTTTTAAAAGACATGTAGCAACCAAGTATAAAAAAATGAGAACAAGGGTTTTAGAGATGCTCTGTGACCATGGGCACAGACCCTTWGGACATMTTTTGTGAAGCTTATYGGTGTAATGGGTTTCTTTGTGGCAYGTGGCCTCATCTAATCAACATTTCCTTTGTTTCTGCTCATGTCCATTGGCTCTTGCTGCACATTTTTGAGAACTGTGTGGTCTTTATCTGATAGCTGAAYGTGAGCAGTGGCAGAAGATGCTCCAGTCCCTGTTTGTGCCCTTCACTGGACTCTCTCYGGTGTGTTGGAGCCCAGATCTGGACACGTGCTGCAGGTGTGGCCCCTCCAGTGTTGAGAAGAGGGAGAATTTCCCCTCCTGTCAGTGCTGGCAGCATTCCCAATGCAGCCCTGGCCTCCTCTGCTGCTCAGCCCCTGCTCTGGCTCATGTCCAGCCTGGCATCCACYCTGACCCCCAGCTCCTGCTCTGCCAAGCTGCTTTCAGCCCCAGCCTGTGCTGAGCTTATCACACCCCTGGGGCAGGACTTTGCACTTTCTTTTATTACCTTTATTGAATTTCAGGCCATGCACCCTGGCCCATTTTTCCATCCAGTTGCAGCCTTGCTGAAGGGTGGCAGGAGCTGCCAGCACACCCATGGCTCTGCCCAGTGAGGAATCACAGGGTGAAGCTGATGGGAGTGCACTCCACCCCAGCAGCCAGGCCATTCAATAAGCTCATTGAGCAGTATTGGCACCAGTATTGATCCCTGAGGGCTGGAGACTGAACTTGCACGTGTCCTTTCTCAAGGAAAACCCATGGAGCTTTTCAGTGGCGGCTGCTCCTGACTGTGGCAGCTCCTTGTGCACAGACACAGCAGTTTGGAGACATCAGGAACCTCTTGGATGTAAATGCTGAGAGAATTGTGCTGCACCTTTAAGTGATAACAGTTTCAGTCCCTCACAATGTGTGGAGTCACGTAACACCACAGAGTCATGGAATYATTTCGGTTGGAAAAGGCCTCCAAGATCACTGAGTCCAACACATAACTAATATTTAAAGGGTTTTTTTTGACATTTTTAAAGATGTCTGCATGTCTGGAAGTAGCCTTGCCTTAGCAATGTTACACAATCCAGATAAGAAGAGAGCTCAGCAGTTCCAGGGGCCCAGCTTGCCCTACCAGCTTAGGGAGATTGGATGCTGCACCTCGGAGTTTTACTCCACCCTGTCACAACAAATAACTTCTGTGAGCCCCATCCCACGGTCACTCATGGAAATTTTAGGTGGAAAGGATATTTTCTTTGAAGGTCTCACAGTGGTAGGCAGTTTAAGACAGGATATGGCATTTTGTGAGGTAAACTCAGGGCCTTCCTTCCCTCTACACTCATGTGACATTTGGAGGTAAATTTTGCACTTCAGTAATATTTAAGTTGGGTTTTGAATCAAAATAAAGAAATAAAACTTTTATTTTTCTCACTGATTCCCTCTTAAATGGAAAATTAGCTCTGGATTTTAGGTAAATCAGGTGCAAAAATCCACCAGCAGCTGTTTTTCATTCAAATCCTTTCAAAGATAATACTGGCTATTCTGAATTGGAAACCCAACTTATTTCCTACAACTTCTATTATTACTGCCAAAAATCTTGTAACTGGGAAGTAGGACATGAAACCCTTTTAACTGAGGCCTTGCAGCTGAAGCCCACTTTCTGATGGAAGAGGTTTGTGCAGGATAGTTAAATCCTGTGTGGGAAAAGGAATGCTAGGTAGGAAGCTCCTCTTGGAGCTTGTAAATGTGTTCAGATGAAAAGAATGCTCTGATTTTTGCTGATTTTGCCTTAGGAGCACAACAATGATGGCTGAGGTGCTTCTCCTGCTTCTGGAATCTGCATAAAAGCAGATGGTTTAAGAGGATGGATAAAGTGTAATTTTATATGCAACTCCTTTCTGGCACCTTGTCCAAGGTGGTGGAAAGGATGAGATGAGACAGGATGAAAGGAAGCAGCCTCAAGCTGCCCCAGGGGAGGTTTAGATCGGATATTGACATATATCCAATATAAATTGGAAAATATTCTTCACAGAAAGGGGTATCAGCACTAGTACAGGCTGCCCAGGGCAGTGGTGGAATCACCTGAAGGTGTTCCAAAAACGTGTGGATGTAACACATGGGGACAAAGTTTAGTACTGAACACAGGGGTGGTGCTGGGCTGGAGGTTGGACTTGATGATTTTAAATTCTTGTCTTTACAATTATTTGGTTCTCAGAGGCTTCACCTCCATTTGGGGTGGTGCTGGATCACCTCCTGAAGCTCCTTCCAGGGGCAGAGTCCAACCCGAGTGATGGGCACAGGAGAACACTTTGGAATAAAGTGTGGAGCTCCTGCAGATGGAGAGTCCTCATGTGGGCTGTGCCCCTCTGCCTGTGTGTGCTCTGCTCACCTCTCCCTGAATCCCTCTGTTATCCTTGGAGCACCAGGACATATGAGCTTGGTGAGGGAGTGAAGGGGTTTCTGCAGCCAGGACYATTTGCTTTCTGTGCTGGAAATCTCTGGATGGGAGCCTCTGGATTTGTTTTTACACCCTTCACAAACCAGAGCTACTTGTGTCACTGCAAGGCACTCAGAAATACTTTGAGACTTCAAAGTGTTGGAGTAATTCCATGGAAATCCCATGGGTACAGTGGGAATATGYTCCCTGGGTGCTGTGGTGCAGCTCATTCCGGGTGGCTGGTGCAGTGGAGCCCCAGGGTTCCAGGATATTCACACTTGGGCAAGCCTGCAGGAGAGCTGGGGAGGGAAYTTGGACAAGGAATGGAGTGCCAGGACAAGGGGGACCACCTTTAATCTGCAGAAGGGCTGGGTTAGATGGGATATTGGGATGAAATCCTTCCCTGTGAGAGTGGGGAGGCCCTGGCACAGGGTCCCCAGAGAAGCTGTGGCTGCCCCTGGATCCCTGGAAGTGTCCAAGACCAGGCTGGATGGGGCTTGGAGCAAGCTGGGATAGTGGACAGTGTCCCTGCCCATGGCAGGGGGTGGAATGGGATGATCTTTATGGTTCCTCCYCACCCAAACCATTCCAGGATTCTCTGCTCTCAGACCAGTGCAGAGGGGTGGCTCAGACCACAGGCAGGACCCCACAGGATTTATTGTTATACCTCATTATCTGTCAGTGCTACAACTGCCCTGACTGGACCCAGAGCAGCCTGCAAAGGGAAGAGCTGCATGGCAGAGTAGCTGGCTGGGAACATTTCAGACTGCAAACCTCTGCCAAAGAAACCTCTGCAGTTTGTCTCCTCTCTGTGAAAAGGTTTTGTTTTTCTTTTCAGGCTCTGTTAGATTCTGCCTACAGTTGTCATAATTATCTTAGCCAGTTACAGACATTAGGGGAAAAATACCTTGCAAGGATGAGGTAAATGTAAATTTCTCTTGTCTGTTGAGCTCAACGGGTTGTAAAGGAATATATCCACACTGTTTATTTCTATTATATTAAAATTGCTGCCTACACCTCCCAGTGACTTAAAACAAGAGAAAATTAGATTTTTTTTTTCTCACATTGCTGGTCATTCCCATCCTGTTGTGTTTTTTGGGTTTTTTTTTKKWWTYMMMAAAAAAATGTGCTGTTAGCCCAGGCGCTGGCGCTTTGCTAAGTACGGAGCTAAGGCTGCTGATTTGTGTAACACCTGTCATTATTTCAAAGCAGCCCGACAGCTTTAATAAACCCTTTTTTGCAGGGAAAGAGAGAGCTGTATTTCACGGACCCGGAGGGAGAGCTGGCATCTCCCTGSCCGCCGCATCCCGCCTGCGTGTGGCGGTGCTGAATCAATAACCGCTGCTCCCACTCCCTCCAGAACATCGCTCAGTGCCTGGCAGCTCAAACCAGCGAGTCCCCGAACAGCACAGCCTCTTCCCCAGGCTGTGCAGGCTTGTTAGCTTCCCTCTTCCCCTTATTTTTTATTGGGAATGCTGTATRTGCTTCATTACAATAAATGCTTGGCTGGTAAATTTTCTCCAATGCATTTCGGCAGCTGCATAACAGATGGATGGCTGCTCTCCCCTCGGTGCAGGAGGACCCTAAATTAGGAATACATTTACCTTCAGCTTTGGGGGTTGTTTTATTTTACTGCTTTTCAGGGCGAGGGCTCTTTCATATATGGGAAAATGATGCTCCCAAGTGGGAGCTCTTCAGGGAGTTCAGGGGGAGCAGGATGAAGTCCCCGCTTCATCCTTGGAAGTGCTCAGTGAACACATGGATGCGGTACTTGGGGTGTTTTAGTGGTGATGTGGCCGTGCTGGGTTAATGGGTTGGACTGAATGGTCTTAGAGGGCTTTTCCAAGCATAATGATCCCATAATTCGAAGTGGGTTGTGATTCAGGAGAACAGAAACACCTGGCACAGAAAAGTTTTGTTCTTCRGTGCCACAAAACCAAACACTGGAGGAAGGAGGCTCTGTCTTACCTCGATCTCTGATGTCAGGAGGCAGCAGGGGGTGCAGAAGGTTTCCCCTCCCTCACRTCTCCTCTGTCCTATAACAGGGCCATCATTTGAACCTCTCATCTGGGGCTGSAATCAGGGAATTCCCTGCAGTCCAARGYCATGGCAGTGGAGGAGGGAGAACAYGRATTTAAATAAGGTTGTGCTKGYTCAAAAAGAAAACTCCAGGTGGGAGCTGRAGGTGAAAGAATCCAAGTTCGGCTCTGCTCAGCTCCCTTGTACAGGCAAGCCCTCCTTGCTCATTTTCAGTAGTTCAAACACTCAGACTGCTAAATGGACTGAGCTATAAAATATTTAATCAGGTTTCCCAACATCTCCGTATGATACGCAACAATCATGGTGAAGAAAAGGGGCTGGACCCCACTCTTCGAGGCAACCCAGGAAGAATTTTAAATTTTAAATTCTTCCTGTCACCAAGAAAATAATCTGAACTTTCTAAAAATACCTGGGTGAGATTTGATGTGTGTGCAMTGCCCCAGTCCAGTCCTGAGAGGTGCTGGGTGCTCCTGCTTCCACACAGCCAGGGCCAATATTCTAAAGGCATTCAGAGATTATGTTTYACCCTGTTATAATCCCCTAGCTCATCTTAATTTATATTATAAAATCTTATTTGCAAAAACGACCCTAAGCACCTTCTTCTATTTTTTAACAATATTCTTTAAATATAGGAATATTCAGGCTTTTAATTCCCTGTGCTTTCCAGAAGAGGCTCAGGAACGGATGCAAAGCCAGAGCTGAGAAGAGAAGGAACAAAAGATTTCTCTGAGTGATCAGGGGAATGCAGCAGGCTTGGTGGGATGATGGTGACCCTGAAGGGAAGGGCTCACCCAGCAACAGGGGGCAAAAGGAAGTGGGGACAGTTTCCTACCAGCCCTTTTAGCTGCTTTCTRTGCCCTTTGTACTCTCTCTAAGACAGGTTGACTGTGACAATTTTTAGTCTCATTTTGGGGTTTAGAGGCCTCTTTCTAGTTCCAAGTGCAGACTTCTAGAAGGGCTGTGGCATTTCAGAACTTTGACAGGACTCAGYATTTTGTCMCACTTGTGAACACAAAWAGCAACATGAAGAGATTTTGGTTRTGCCTRTTTTCCATTTGCTCTTTTTACAGGMTGGAAAGTGCAAARATATCTAAAATCTAATCAGAGGGCAAGGGATAGRTCTGTATTTTCTGTCCTATTTCATGTATCACTAAGCCATGACTGCAGTGCAGGTGGTGGAGCTGTAGGAATAAATGACTGCTAATGAGATTTATAAGAGTTCAACTTTATGCATTAGTTTATTTATTTACAGACATTACACTGAATTTTGGACAGGAGTTCAGGCCTTTGCTAAATGTATTCACACATGCTTTTTGTTCAAGCTTTCTCCTCTTCCCATTTCCATGGGCAATGTTAAAGGATGTCAAGAAGTTATTGTCTGTACTGGTTCCCATGCCAACCTATGGAGGGAGGTCCACACAGCTGAATTTAAAGCAGGGATCATCTGCATTTCTTCTCAGGAGGTGGGAATGGTCACCTCAGGCTGCAGCACTCTCTGACACTCCAGCTGAAATCCCAAGCCTCTGGAGGGCATTACTCCACCCAGAGATGCTGCTGCTTTTTGTGTAACTGTGGTTATGGTGCTGCAGCTGTTTTGTAACTATTTTTTTTTTTAGCATCTCCATCCTTAAGATCAAGGTGGGAGTTTCCTCCCAAGGAATTTCCCTTGCTTGTTGCTGAGAACAGATGTATTCTGCAGAAGGTCCAGCAAATTATTTAACRAATTAATCCACCAAATCCAGCAAGTTAATCCAAACAATTAACAAGYTACATATTTGTGTCTTCTGACACAAGTTTGTGTCTTCTAGCACAAACATTTTCCTGTACTCCTGGTTAGGGCAAACCCTGAAACCACTTCCAAACCACTCCAGTTTGAGTAACCAAGATTTCACTGCAAATAAATGGGAAGAGAAACGCAGGATTTTCCAGTTCAGTGCTCCAAAGCTGATGTAGTACTTCACAAGAACTTCATTTCACACTGATGTGAGCAACCTGTTGGAGCTGAAGATGCCCCTGCTCATTGCAGGGGACCTGGGTCACACCATCTTTAAAAGGTCCCTTTCAACTTGAATAGTTTAAGAACAGTTCTGTGGCACAGAAAAGGATAACCAGGACTCGTGTTTACTATGCAGAGTTATCCTTGTTTCCAGTCAGGCACATACAGGGATAAAGCCCTGGCTTTGGCAGTGCCTGATTTGTGCTGATAACTCGGACTGCTACACTGTGCTGGACATTTCAGGGTGCTYTGTGAGCTCTGGAGATTGAAAACCTCTGCTCCAGGTTTCCAAAGCCTGGTTCACAGCCAGCAGAGCCCTTGTGGTMACACGGCCATGAGCAGGTTTGCAGAGAGGAGCAGAGAGTGCCCGGGAAGGCGGAGGAAGCACAGCGTGTGCAGTTCTTGGAGGCAGATGGTGCTGTTGGCCAAGGAACGGTGCTGCAGAGGCTGCCCGGCTCCTCAGACAGACCCCCGCAGACAATYGCGATGATGATGGCTCTCAGAACTCCTCTGAGATCAGCAGGCGTCGTTCTGGGTGGAGACGCTCCCAGAATTTGAAGCAGCGTTGCTGTGATTGTGGGAGCTGTGGGTTTGTGAGGAGCACCAGCAGCTCCACCTGCACCTCTGGCTGTGTGTGAACTGCTCACACCTGCCCTGCCTGCAGCCCTGAGCAGAAAATCTCCTGGGGACAGCCTCTCCCAGAATGTTGCTGTAAGAATTTCAGGGTTCCAGACACACCTGGGAGGCCCAGAGGTAAAACCAAAGCAGGAGGTGTTACAGGAGTGCTGTTTCTCTGCTGGGCTTTAATCACAGGCTGCTTTATGGAATCACTCTGAGGTGCTCACCGCACTCCAGGCCTCATTGACCACATCCAGGCTGCAGTAAAACACAGCCCCTGCTCAGCGTTACTGATGAATATGAGTTTATGAACAATGGGAAAAGATTTAGGCCTTTTAAATGTGAAATGTGACATTCTTAGAGGCAAGTTGCACTCAGCAGAGTGAGAACTGTCTTTGCACAGAACTCGAAGGGAAGCAAAAACCACGTTTGATGAACTGCACAGGCAATTATTGCCCTGATACATGAGCCACGAAGCAGTGYAAGAGTCCTGGRGCYGTCCCAGCCATCAGCAAGGTCACTSRTGCTGGCAGGAATGTKCACTGCAGCAGAGAGRTTTGGGATTTTGGGCAACACCCTGGAATCCCTCCCTGTGCTTGACTCACACTGACAGAACTGGGTCAGGACCCAGCCAGGGCATGGGTGAGGGGCACAGTCAGGGATGGCTGAGGTGGCACCTGAGCCTAGAAGGGGCCTCACCTTTCCATAAAATAATCTCCCTTCTTTTTCCATAAGCTCTGTAAGTGCTGCTTTTATGGTTATGCTATTGCTGAGCCCAAGCGCTGGAGAATGATGAAATCTAATAAACATGCCGGGCTCTTTTATTCATCATTAGACACTGAACACTTTAGGATTCACTTGGGTCACATTTTGGAGCTTTTCTCTGCAGCTATCAGGGTTAGCAGGGCCATTTTATCAAAACAGGCCTGAGCTATTCACACTTTCACAAGAATCCTGAGAAATGAAGGAGCTCACTGCAGATCCCTGTGAGCTGAATCAATAGCAAGGGCATGGAGATGAGGGCTGTGATTTTATGCCTCTGTCTTTTTGGTTGGTTAAGTTCTCTGGAGATAAAACTGGAGCCTCAGAATTTCTTTTTTTCCTTTATCCAGCCCTCCTTTAGTCTCAAGTTTTGCAGAACCAGGTTAAAAGTGTAGCAGAGGAAAAGTCTCCATTTGTGATTCAAGTGCCTCCAACCAAAAATACTTTCTTCACCTTTCCTGATGTTCCTCATGTCCTTATGCTCATTTTTAARGTGCAGGGCAGAGGAAAAATTTCAACTCGAAATTTTAATCAAAGCTCAGTGAATTTTCAGCCACTAACCTACAGGAGCAATTTTGGTATTGAAAACTCAACAAGGAAATCTGTAGCTTCTACCAAAATKYCTTTCTKGAGCMAAGTGCTATTTTTTCCCRGACAATTATTACACYTGTTATGGATTTATTTTTGCAGTGYTTSTGTATTATATCTCACCAAATATGAGCTCAGAAAAGTATCTGCTGAAAAACATTATTATCAGGTGAGAGATTTATGGGCTTGGTAGCRAATTTATGATGGATAAGTAAAATTGGAAGCAAATAATAATGGAAAAATCTCACTTATTCTTGAAAGAGCAGTAAAGCAGATTCATGTGATGTGGAGCAAATATTTATTCCCAGTTAGAGTCATTTTATTTGAGTRTAGTGGGAGAGCAGCTGGGTGCAGTTTACTTATGAATTAGGCTTTGGGATATTGTTTTCTTCATTTTKGGTCTTGGTCAGGAACAGTCCATACCTGGCAGGAAAATTGCTTTATTATGAATCTCTGGACTCTGTTATTCAACTCAGCTTTCTCTGGGCTTGACTGACATCTACTTTTTTCTTACATTTTTTCCAATTTTCTATGCATTTTCAGACTGATTAGATATGAAATGTTCATATTTATAATTGTTTTGGTGTAAAAAAAAAAACAATAATCCCAAAATAACCCTTTAATTTTCAGCTTTTGGCTATGAAATCAGTGCACCCATTGATATTTTATTGGTGAAGAGCTCCTTCTGATGAAGTCTTGGGGATATTTAACAATTATTAATACCAAAGACATCACTTGACAATAAACAGTTCAGAGCAAGTTTGGAAGGACATCAGTGAGTTACAAGAATACACAGTTCCCTTTTCTTTTTTTTTTTCAAAATCTGAATATGGAGGGCAGAGTTTTAAAAAGCTGATACCTTTCATTGGCAGCCTATTTCAGGAAAAAAATTTAAAATAAAAAGAAACCTGTCAGTTTGTTGGGAAGCTTAGAGAGTGGTGGTTCAAACTGTGRTTCTACCAGAGCCTAAACAAGGTAATTCATCATGTAAGGAGCCCAGGTTGCAAAGCACCCATCCCATGGAGCAATACACAATTAATCCAACCTAAGGATGTGTGCTATAAATCCTGATGACCCTTTGGCAGTGTGAGTGTAACAGAATCAGTAGCTCTGGGCATGTAGAATGAAGTTCATCAAAGACAGGATGCCCTGGAGGAAAGAAAATTACCTGGAAAATTTAAAATCCCTTTCTCTTCCCCCATATTGGCCTCCCATCCCCATGCCTGCACACAACCTTTCATGACTTAACTGTTTTATGTATGGGCAAACATCACCTGCATGACTTATTTCTGAAAGGATTTTAATGCTTTGGAAGGGGGGGAACAGCCAGATTCATAGCTGGCATAACTCTGCMCAGCTCTGCTGAAGTCAGGGGATTTGTAATGACTTGACTACTCAGGAACCMGGCTTAAAATATGCAGCTACAGAACTGCAATGCTTCCTTACTTGGAGAAGTTTTCCTTTGGGTGAATCTCACACCCAAGAATATGGAACACCTCAGCCCTTTCACCAGGAAGAAAGGGGGAATGGTTCATACTTGGATCTGTCAGAGCTGCTACATTTATGGCCAGTGTGGCTGAGGAAGATCTTCTGAGCTCCAGCACGTGGGAAACAGCTCTGTGCAGGGAGGAGCAGTTTCTGTGGATATCTTTGTGCCTTATCTGCTCTGATGCTGTGGCAAAGATTTATTTGTGTCTGCAGTGCAGCTCCATTGCTGCTGCCTTGTTCCCACCTGCTGCTGCAAGGGAGGAGCTGATGCAGCTGGATGGGAAGGGGAGCCCATGACTGCAGTCTTTGCTGTGGAYACTCTGCAGGCAAACCCCCCAAAACTACTTTGCTGGAATTTTTTTTTTTTTGAATAGGTAAATGCTTCTGTAGGGAATCTTATCTCTTCTCAGGACAGACCATTGTGTCCCAGGCGGTGACTGAGCTGGTGCAATCTGCAGGGGATGCAGTCAGGCTCCCCAAACCTGCCCGGTGGTCCTGCCTGACCCCACTCCAGGRAGTGCAGGTTCCATTGCTGCTCATTACCCTAAGCTAGGCACAAACCACCCCCACCAATACAAAATTTTGGGGGCAGACTGGCACATACCCTGTGGCACATCCCTCTCATGGAGCTCAAGAAGAGATGCAGCCAGAAAAAAAGGTGAGGATTCCAACCTTTCCTTGGGATCCCAACCACAAAATGAGAGATTAAATCAAGGACCAGGCTCAAACTGTGCATCCAGAGGAGGAACCACCTCATTCACACCAAGCTGTCCCTCAAAGTAGGTCTTGAGGGTCTTGAGGATGTCTGCCCTGCAATGGACTCCAATTTCACTGCTCTCAGAGGTGTAAGATCTGGAGCAAACTCAGAGAAGCAGYAAGATTTGGAAAAAGCTCAGAGAAGGAGCTGGATCTGGAGCAAACCCAGAGAAGGATTTAGATCTGGGGCAAATGGAATGTTCAGGGTCATTTCAGGGTTGAGCCACTGCACTTCCATGAGATGACTTTATGTAACAAAGGAATGAAACCCGGCACSAAACCCTTTCAAGGAGCCTGGAATACACTTTGTGTGCCAAACACCAGCAGCATGTGAGAGGCAAAATTCTGCACCACGAGTAGCCCCYGTGTTCCTGCTGCTTATCAGCCCTTCCAAGACAGCTGGCTGACAGACTCATCTGGGAATTTTGAGTAATACTCAGAATTCCTTTGAACACGGAGTTCCATGAGCTGCAAATTAATTGGATCTGTAGGTCAGTGGGAAGTGGATTACCAGTGTGGAGGAGAGTGGTGAGCACACTGCACATTCACAGCACATTAGAAAACCTCTCTGGGAAAAAATCTTCGGAATATTTCCACACAGGATGCATCTTTTGAGTCTYTGGATTTCAATAGTAGCCTGTGCCTCCAGCAGCAGTGAAGAGCTGCTGGGAACAGTTGCAAATTGCTTTTCATTGTCCTGCACATCTACTGCAGATATTCCTATTCTATTTTGGATRACAATGAGCTCTCTGAGATCAGAGTGAGTGCCAGAGTGTGCCAGAGTGTGCTCAGCCTCAGTGATTCTGGGATTCTGTAAGCAGACTGGTTTCCAGCACCCAATAGCATCCAGAAGCCACGTGTATATTTTAAGAAAGGGGTTTAGCTCAGCATCACAAATTTAAAGAAAAAAGGGTGAGAATGAAGGTATGGTCTATGGGCTGTGGCATAGCTAAAGCCTCTGATTTTTAGCTTAATTTTAAGTGAGAAGGGTCTAAAACTTCTGAGCTTTCCTAAGGTTTTTTGTGGCTCTCCATCTACACATTTATTATTTTCCCTTTGCTTTCTGCTTAGGGATTTTTTTCCTTTGTTAGTTTGTTTTGCTTTTTCTTATATTATGTTTTAGGGTTTTGGTTTTATTTGTGGTTTATTTTGCTATTGTTATTTTGTTGGGTTTTTTTGTAGGTTTACTTTTTTTGCTTGGTTTGGTTTTGGTCTTGGTCTTTTAAATTTTTTTAGCAATTTCCATGAATTTATATAAACAAATCCCTAGTTCTTGTGATTTTTTTCCCACTAGTCTCATCACTTTCTCTTGTCCCTTTTAGGTTAGATCATTGTCATCAGCTTCCTTCCTCCTCTCCTTTATTTCCTGTGTTCTTTATTGGCACAGGCTGGYAGTGGTTTGCCACAATGGGAGCTGGAGAACTCCATGTAAATCCCAGTTTTCCCCATATCTTTACCAGGAAGTAATACACAGCTAAAGAGTCATCTTACATTTCCCAGAAACATCAGCTGCACTGAGTCAGTGCTTCAGATTATTTCAGTTTATTGTTTCAGCAGGTTTACAAGTTTGCAGAATTCCACAGAATGCTGGGGGTTGGTGATGTTTMTATGGATTGGCCTGTTCCCTGGTGATGGAGTGTGTGCAATCATCATTTTCCAATATGCAAAAAATTAGGAGCCAAAGCAGCCAGTGGCTCCACTCTGTGATAATTGATGCTGGCTTTATGGATTATATTTTCCTYACTGAGGACCTTCTCACTGAGCAAATTTGACAAATGAAAACACTTGCTGRGATTTTATTTCTCTGGCAATTTTCCGTGTTTTCTTCCACTAGCAATATCATATTTTTGTTTGTGAAAGGAAGAGTTRCTGTTTATCCATGTTATTTGCCTCTTAGAGCTGAAGTAAAAATAACTGATATTGAGGGCACATTAAAATGGAAGCAGGTGGAAAAGAGCAGCTTCTTAAAAAAAAAACAGCCATGACTGGTGAAAATGTTACAAATTTGCTTGTAGAAAACTACAGCAAGTTACTCCAGAAGACAAATGGTGATTTAACTTGCTGGGATATTTGGCTTTTTAAAAATCTTGCYGGACACCTTAAAGATCTAAAATACACTTTTAAGAATTCCATTTATTTTTTTGTTTCTCTGGTAAGCACCAAGTCCWGGCTGTGCTGGAAATGCAGAGCAGGAAGCAGCTCGTTTTCCTGGGCAGAGTAAGCAGCTGAAGACATAGGACATGTTGGAAAACCTGAGTGACAGCCTCTGTTTCCCAAGCTCCCTTTCTGGAAGATCACTCAGCCTCCAACCCTCTTTTCCTGTCAATCTTTAGGAAGCACAGTTCACGTGTGGCCCTGGGGAGATGGGTGGGTGAGCAGCACCAACAGGATTTATTCTGTCCATGGGTACTTTGGGAAGGGGACACAGCTGTGGTGTGCAGCTGAAGGTTGGAATCTGGGACATCCTTGCTGTGGACTTGCTGCTTGTGAGGGGATMCAACCAGGAGTATCTCATTTATTCCTTCTGGGGAAAAAAAAATCATCAAAGAGAATTGTCCGTGGAATTACCCACAATAAAGAGAAGAAATGCAGTGACTGCCTTTGCAAGATGACCTTCAGGACTTGCATTAATCATTCAGCTCCATGTGGCAAAGAAATATTCATCATGAAAGAGCTGTCATTCATCCAAATGGCATTTAGGTATCAAACGAAACTGTGGGGGTGGCTGCAATATCCATGGAATCCTGGAATCCCAGAATGGATTGGGATGGAAGGGACCTTAAGGGACSTTAAACTCATCATCTGCCACCCCCTGCCATGGCCAGGGACACTTCCTCTATCCCAGGTTGCTCCAAGCCCTGTCCAAGCTGGCCTTGGGCACTCCCAGGTGCCCTCTCCTCTGCCAGGGCCACACAAACCAGTGTCAAGCTGTGCTCTGGTCTCCCCCAGGCATCTCCAGAGGCTTTTGCAAAACTCCCACCTTTTCAACAATGCACAAAGCAACAAATTGGATTTAGGYTTTAAGGTTTTGGAAAATAAGGAAGACAAATAGACAAGAAGCTTTTCAACCAGGCACGTGGCTCGGTGCCACAAAGGGAAATGAACTGGAATTAATCCCTTTTCCCTGCAAGTCTTGCAGGGGAGGTGCCTCCAGATGCTCCTCACTGGAGAGGAATTCAGTATTTACTGGCAGGTAGTTGGGAGAGATGTGTTTAAACAAAAAATAAGCTGAGAACTGGGATAACCACACCACCACGAAGGGAATAACCTGGCCAATGTTTATTATTTTTTTTTGTCCAAAGCTGAAGAAAGTGTCACTGTTAAATTTTGATGAGGAGATGCACACCCACATCCCCACTTACAGCGTCAASTGATGCTGATGTCATGAAATGTGGATGAAAAACATGACTTTTTTTTTAAGTCCAAGCTGTCTGCTGCAAAATCTGTTCTTATTCAAACTTCCTTTTTCTTCCCTTGTTTGTTTGTAAAGTGATTGAAATGGTCAAGCCTGGAAATTTCCATCACTCTCGTTCTATAAATTAAAAACTTCATTTAGTGGCTTTTTGATTGAAAATTTTAACTTATTCTAACAGCATTTACAGTTAATGTAAAGATAAGCTTTGAAAAAGGATGTTTAATCATTTCACTAGTGTAAAACAAAATTTATTTCTAACCTTTGATTTTATTCATGCAATGAAGAAATAGTTTTAGTAACAAATTCAGATACTGGCTCAGGCTCTAAAACATGATTTAAGGTGTGCTACTGCACAACAGGGCATCCATCTTTAATTGTCACTCTCTCACACTCTGTTAAGAAAAGTGTGATTGATGTCCTTTAAATGTTTCGTAATTTTTTCTTTAAAAGAAAACAGATTTATTGGCATTCACTGGGGCCCAAGTTCCTCCATTATGTATGTCTGGAGCTACTTACAAATTTCAGATGTAGTCACATCTCTTTTACATTCTCTTTCCTTTAACTTCATTAAGCAMCCTCAAAGCCATGGGATCAGACCTGGCATTGCTGATTTACGATTATCTTTTGAATTCCTTTTGTAACCCACGTACGAACCAATCCACAGAAAAAGTTGCATTTTGTTAAAGGCAATTGAAAAACGGAGCAATTCCATATTTCTTTTCATGCTTTRCTGTTTGAAATCCCATTGAAATATTATTGCTAATGTTTTTTACCTTCTCTGTGCTGTAAAACAATTTGAGAAGAAAGTCTAATTAAAGCAATAGGTGCTAGTGGTAGGGGAGAGGAAAGGAAGGATGACAACAATCCTTCTGTTAATACTGTTATAACTGTTGTACTGTTAATAACAGCATCGTGCAGGAATCCCTGTGAGGGTGGGCAGGCCCTGGCACAGGGTGCCCAGAGAAGCTGTGGCTGCCCCTGCATCCCTGGAAGTGTCCAAGGCCAGGTTGGATGGGGCTTGGAGCAACCTGGAATAATGAAAGGTGTCCCTGCCCGTGGCAGGGGGTGGAATTAAATCTTTTAAGGTCCCTTCCAACTCAGGCTGTTSTATGATTCCTYTTTTGTTCCTATGAATTATAATGAAATAMATTTCTATTTAGGTGAAATCACCTTTCCAAGTGTTCTTTGTTTTTCCAGTACTTTTTTTCTTTTTCTTTAATCCCAAAGTAGTTCATAAGAAGCAAAACAATCTCCTTAGGATCTGCAAACTGGCACATATGGGGAAATTTAACACCTTTGGAAGGATTGCTGGTGAAGGTGATGTGCAGTTGTCTCTCCCTGTGCTGTGAACAACRGGATGGCTCTGGAGTCAGAGCAGGAAGGATGTTAAAAGCTCTGGGGATATTTGTTGATAAATTTGCAGGAGTTGCAGTTGGCTGTACTGCTTCCCTCCCCCACATCCTTCACTGCAAAGTCAGTGCTGAGTGATTCTCCCACCCACTCCCTGTCAAAAACCCTCTCAGTGCTCGGTTTGAAAAACATAATGTCTGAATTTTCTSTTGTAGCTGTTGCCAGCTTGTCCAAACTCACACAGCACCAAATTCTCTCCAAACTCTAAAGGCAGAGCGTTAGAAAATCATCTTCCCCAGATTAGCGAGGTTAYTTCAAAACTTTGAAAAAAATTATATTAAAAAAAAAAAAGCTCAGTGACTAATGCTTCTATTAGCCAAAATCACAAAGCAAAGAATGTCTTAAGTTGTGTGCTTTGTTGGGCATTCCAAAAGTGATGGCTCTCCTGGGGTCTGTATAATTCATACAGCACTTTAACCTGTGATTAATTACARAGGCAGCAGAAGCTTTGCTCCTTCCCACTTGTGCTTTCATCAACACTGAAAATCCTAAAGTAAATCTGGGCTGGGCTCTAAGAGACTCAAGTGACTTGCTGGGCTGATTAGAAACCAGCCATCCTGCTGAGGCTTGGAACAGCACTGGGGAAACTGGGATCTCTGGGAGGGAAACATCCTCCAGCTACCAACACTGGAGAGAACAACTTCCTTGTTGTGAGGGGAAAAGTGACACTGAAAGAGGGGAAAAAATGGGTTCTGCTCAAGTGCAAAGCTGGTATGTGGGGGAGCAGGTAGGGCTTCAGGAATTGGGAATAGTGTTTGTTATGGGGGTTTGTGGATTTCTGATGTGCTCTGGGGGTGGAGAGAGGAAAATGGTGATAACGCCAGATTCAGCTGAAGCACTGCATGGTGAATCACTAACTGGGGGGTTTGGCCATGCCAAAACAGCCTCTTGGCTGATGCTGTTTGAAATGCACATCTTCCTGGCTGAAGGTGAGTSGTCTGTGAGCAGGGGGCTGCTCTCACTGCAGCCTAGAAATAAATGTTCCACAGAAAACCCAACATCATTGTGTGAACTTCTCCCCCAAGGACTACTGTGCTATTTTTGTGTTTATTTGTGTTTATTGAGGCTCTCACAAAGCTTCAAGGTTATTGGAATAAGGTGAGATGAAGGGGTAAGATAAAGAGGGGAGGAATAAGATKTAATTCTGGATTTTTGTTTGGTTTGAGCTGCTTTTGTTCTTTGTCAACCTATTTCAGCCAGGAGCTGGGTCAGCCTTGCATGGTGGAATGGTTCTCTGCACATCACAGAAGTGCCCAGGCTCTGCTGTGGCTGTAGCTCAGGAACAGAAGAGAAAGGAAGCAGGAACACAATATCCATCTTTTTGTGAGTGGAGAGAGGAAACATCCCAGTGTGTTGGCTGAAAAGGAGAATATGGGTTTGTGGAAGGCAGCCAAGCTCTTCTTGGGAGAGCTGGGGAAAGCAATCAGGAATACCTCTGGGAGCCACAACTCCTTGAAGTGTGTCTCACCCAGCACAGGRTGTATTTGTGAAGGATTAGGATCACTGAGACCACACAAAGAGCTGCTTGCCATTGCTTCCCCATCCCCTGACAGATTCTACAAATTCCATTGCTCTCAGCAAGAGGTGGGAGTGGAGAACTGTGAAAGCTGCACTTGGGGGCTCGTTGCTGTCACTGTGGTGGTGGCACTGCCCCAGCTGTGGCTCCCTCCCCTGATCCTGCACCTGCCCTGGGGCACAGCCGGGCTCTTCTCCCTCCTCTCAGAGATATTCAGGGAGCTGCAAAAGGAAGTGAGATAACCCACATGAGCAAAATAAATCAGAGAGATAAGGAAGTAAATGGTTCTGCCTTTCAGTTTTTGGAAGTGCACGAGGAGAGGCAGCAGCTGGAGCTGAGCAGGGGGAAGGACAGAGCTGTAATCAAGATGCTCATTTTTTCAGCAAGCCCCAGATGCAGATCAAGAAATGCAAAGTTTGTGCTGACGAGGAGACAAGGGCCTCAGTTCTCATCCAGCAGAGGGTAAATTAAAAAATAATTAYGGAGAACAGCAATTTCTCTCAGTGTGTTCAATGCCTTGCATATTTACCCCAGAGTTATTTCCTTTCTATAGTTGAAATGGAAAGGTCTGGGAGTTGGTCTGGGTGTATTTAATGCCTGTTTGTTTCTCCAACAGCCCTACCCTGCCCACAGGCCATGGCCCCTGCAGCTGGCAAGCATGAACTGCTCTGGAAGGGGAGTTTTCCAGGTGAGASATTGGGAAGAGTAAAAGCAAACTTGCAAATGAGTGGAACTCCCAGGCAAGGAAATTCAGAAACAGCAAAAACAGATTTTGCTCATTTGGTATTGCCATGGACTGAGAGAATTCTGTTTTGGGGGACTGGACACGACCAGTATTTGCACACCGAACTGAATATTGGACAAGTTTCTCAGGCTTGTCCTAGAAACATCCAAGCAGCCCCACTACTGACTCATGGGTTCAGTTCAGTGTAAACATGAGGTCAGTAAAGAAATCTGGGTCTCTGGTCTCTGGCCCTTTGGACAGCATCACATTAAATCTTGATGTTACCCCTATGTAATCTATTCTTTCTCTGTCCTAACCAGTAACTGAGATAGGTCTATAAAGAGCGTGGATTTAAGGAGAAAGTACAGGTTCTTGGCCAGTTAAGTGGTTTTTATTTTATATTTCCACGGCACCATCCGTTACAGCATAGGCTGCTCTTCAGTATATCATGGGAATGCAGAGAAAATATGAATAGGTTGGCTCATAGATTTAAAAGCACTGGATGGTTCCGTGTGTGCTCCCAGCTCCTCTTTGAAATTATCCTCAGCATAAAACATGTATTTACATTCAGATCAGAAGTATCCACAAGAGGCATGCAGCTGTGGAATGTGTTACATATTGTAATTATAAAGATATATTTGTTCCCTTTTCCCGGGAATAGATTCTGGTATTGATTTGTTCTCACTTCTGCTCACCTCCACCCAGGCAGTGGGGGGGAGGTGGATTTTATGGGAAACGTTAATTGCCTTATCTCTGGGGAAGAAATACAGTCATTGAAAGCCTCACTTACAACTGGATTACAATTCCTCCAAACAGACTKAGAATAATGATCCAAGCCATGTTCTTCCTTAATTAAGAGTATGGTTATAGATGGTTAGCAGGACACTTGGAAGGTTTGGGCAAAAGAGAAAGCCTAGAAAGTTTAAGGGGGAAAAATATAATGTCGAGAACACATTTTTAAAATCAAATTAAAGCTGTAGCTTCTCTAAATTGTTTTGAGAACAGGAGTTTTCCAGCAGATTCAAAGCCATCTGATAAAAGAAAACCTCGACAAAAGCTTGAGTTTTACTTTTAATCCTTCAAAAAAAGAATCAACAAAGAGTCGAAAGACTGAAAAAAAACCAACTCAATCCCCAGACCCCACAAAGAGATCTTTGTGGAACATTCTGACCCTCAGACTTGGCTCTTGTTTTCCTGGACATCAACAGAGACAAACTGCACCAGAATGAGCAGATGAGGCCAGGGGGGTACACGAGGTCTGTCAGTCCAGGATTAGCTGCATGAACAGAGAGGATCTGTAGGCTTTGAACCTTCTTTTCACCTCTGCTAGAGGCAGCATCCCCAAATTGCTCACGGGCYGGATTGCTTTGGAGGTGCTGCTTTGAAAAGCAGTAACGAGTGTGAAGAACCATTATGTTGGCCGTTTTTCTTGAGCTGCAGGGCTTTTTTAGTTCTGAGATATGAGAGCCTCCAAAATTACTGCAGCAATATGGATATTGTTACTAGAAAGTTCTTTGTGGTTGATATAACCCTCCTCTTCCAGTTTGTTTTAAGAATGGTTACAATATTCCCATTAAAAAAAAAAAAACAGAGGCGAGGAAAAACAAACCCTGTGTTGCAGAGAACGTGGCATCAGATAAATAGATCCATTTTCTTGGCAGAATAACAATATTGTTCCTTCTTTGATATGGGGCAAATGGAACTGCTGAGCTGTGTTCTCCACTGAGATTAGAGATGTATTTGGAGCCCAGAGCTCCCCTCTATCACAAGTTAGTATTAACAAAAGCCTCTCTGCTTTAAGCCCTGCTGCTGCTGCTATTAAAGAGTGTTTCTACCTGAAAGCAGAACATGAATGGCCCTGGCTTTTCATCCACAAAGGAATGCATTCAGCTCCTCTGCTGAAACGCTTCAATTCATGATGTTTGCTCTGTGGTTCAGATGAAGACAGCACAACGGTTCTCTCTCTTATATCTCCAACAGGAACATCTTCTCCCCTCTCATCTCAGCATCCATCCAACCCAAGTCTTCCTCCTCTCCCCATATTGGGTTTTCCAGGATTTTTTTCCCCTCCTTTTTTTTTTCCCCTCCTTCCCCCTTGCAATTATCATAGATGTCTCTTGGCCCAGATGGTCTAGCCTYGCATGAAAATTAGATTTTAATTAATCTCTCCCAAAAATTTCTGCCTCGTGTGGATGATGTCACGTTCCCATTATCTAACCCTTAATAACTGATTATAGCCTAATTGAATGTACTGGAGGAAAAACGACAGGATGTCAGGATATAAAGTTCATTAAGGAAAATCAATTTGCAAGGCTTTAAATTGCATTAAGGGCTACCCTTTAAATCATCTAATGTATTTCTTCCTGGTTKGGGAAGGTAAATAGGCACATTGTGGAGAAATATGTGCAAGGAGAAGTGGTAGGTTTTGTGGGTAAATTAAATTGCAAATGACTGAAGATCAGACAACAATTCCATTATCAATGACAAGCTGCCAAGGTACTCAAAGAAATACTTTGCCAAGTGCCTTGTGTTTTCCATTTCTTTGTCATTTAGAAATAAATAAATCTTGCTCGGAGGCCGGGCCGAGATCTCCCTCATTTTATTAAAAAAGCCAACCGAGAAGGGTTAATGAATATCAACTCCATTACTTGCTCTCCAGGATGGATTTGGCTGCCCCTTTCCATGCCAGACCGGATGTTTTCATCTTTTTYAAGTCTATAAACAGTGGAAGCTGCTCAGAGCCGTATTCCTGGCACCAGCAGCAGCTTGGATGCATTTCAATCCCTGTCTKTTGTGCTCTGGAGTGAATTCATACCTTGGTGAATTGTTTCACAGAAACAGGCACTGGGAGAGAAGCCCACCTTGGCAGGCAGCTCCTGGGGCTTGGTGGAGGTTGTGGTGACACGCTGGTGACAGCTGATGTCCCRTGGGACTGGGATGCAGCAGACACAGGGGTGTTCATGGCAGGGGCTCAGGGTACCTGCTCCTGCTCCTGGGTGCCCAGGGAGGGGAATTTGGAACAATTCCAGGAGGCAAGGTAAGGATGGTGAATGGACTCTGAGGGGTRGGGAAGGAGGATAAAGGTAATTACTGCACCCTGAGGTGTGGAGGAGGAAGGTAAGGATGATAACTGCACCCTGAGTTGTGGACTAATGCCACCTGGTTGTGGCCTGGCTGGTGCTGGGCCATCCCTTGCTCTCCAGGATCTCTGTGCTTTAGCACCAAGCAAAAATGGGTTTGTTCAAAACCTAAATAAAGTTATAGGAAAACCCCAGAGTATTACAAGGTAAATTTACTCAGATTCCATTCTGAAACAGAAGCGTTTCTCTCCAGCAGTCAGGTTTCTTCTTTTACGCTGTTTTGGGCTGGATTTGGGGATCATAACAAGGGCTGCCCATTTCTAGCCCTTCTCTTCTACCTTTTGKCATTCACACATTCCCAGCACTGCCAAAGGTCCCTCTTCTGCCCCTGATTTCTTCCCAGTCCTGTTGTGTTGACTGCAAAGGTACATGAAGAGTCCCCAAAATAAAACCAACATCATGGACSTGGGCCAGTCTCATTCTACTCCTGGAATTCTTTGTCCAAGATCCAACTGTCCACCAGAATTCCATGGTCTTGCGTGGCCCTAGTGGGATGAGGAACCCAGATATCTCAGTATGCAAAAGCAGCCTGCTGTTTATTGTGATTCTCAGGAAAGGTAATTAATTAGGGACTTCAAAGGAAGGAGGTGGCAGGTGGAGCATAAGCTTTAAGTCACATTTTGTCACCTCCCTGAAAGTTGTTTAAAGAGGGGCGAATTGGTACAGTGTGTCTTCCTCTTTGAGAGGGTCTATACAGGGGTTTTTAATTACTTTGGAGGTTTCTTAAATGTAATTTTGTATGATGGCATCTGGTACAAACTGGATGCCTTGCTTTGATCTGCTGTGGAAGAGAGGGTGACAGTTTTCTTCAAATGAAGAGTAACATCAGCAGAAAAACAGAGAGGGAATTAACATATTGGAGCATCACTTTTCTTGTAATCATCACCCTATTAAATATGGAGGGGAGGATTTTGAAAATCAAGTTTGCATTTTGAACAACGTTACTGGGGCTGAGTTGCCCTCATTAGCTATTTTGTATTAAATTTGATAAAAAACCTGGTGCTGACAAGCACTGGAAATGCTTTTTTAAATCCTGTTTTTAATCACTTTAGATCACCTACTAAATATCTTTTAATATTTTAATGGGTCTCTCATTCATAATAAAAGGAGGTGAATAAATTGAAYGGAGAAAATAAAAATGCAAAAATCTCCTCAGGCTTTTGCTCCTGGTAACGGTACCAGAATGAAATTTATGGTGCATCTGTGTTTTGCTTTAGTTTCAATTTGCAACCATATTTTTGCATATTTGATGTGACTGGAAAAGTATGTTGCATATTTTTTGCAATGAATTTGCATTCCAGGTACTAAATTTTGGCCAGTTTTCTTCCAAATGTCACATGACTCTAAGGCCATTTAGGACTTTTTTTCCTTTTTATTTTTTTTCAGGGTTTTATGACATTCCCAGTGTCTTCCCTGAGTGTAAATAAGATGCATCCAAATATACAGATGCTCACTTTTATGTCTCATCATCCCACAGATGAACTCCCAGTGAGCATTTTCACTCTGAATAGGCTCCATTTTGTTGGCTTTATTCTCAAACCTACATATTTAAAGAGGGAGAAGRTACCTTTTATAATTCTTTTTGTTTATTGTGAAAACAGATAAAAATTCCGGCAAATATTCATTGAAGCCTTTCTTCATTGAAGGTTTTTATACCTAAGGGATATCATATCTATGTTTTGTGTGCCAAAAGCATCAGTTTTTTTCCAGGGGACTCACTAAATCCTTTCTTTCAGGAGAAAGTTGTTGCTGCAGTGTTCCTGGTTTTTTTCAGGCACTGATTCCATGTGAGACATCTGTAGGGAAGGGAAAGGCCAATGTCCTTTCATTGGCAACTCTTCTCCCAGATGGTTGAAGGAAGGGATCCTGATATGATTACTTTGCTTAATTATGATATTATAATGTTCTTTTAGTTGAAGATTGGGTGTGCTGCAGCATCTCCATCAGAAAAGCCACTGAATTTGGGGCAAAGCTCTTTGGCCAACAACCCCAGTCTGTGCCATGTACTGGGGCCTTGGCAGCTCATCTCAGTCACTCAGGGAATCATTAAAGTTGGGAAACACTTCAAGATCTTCAAGTCCAACCTCTGGCCAAATGCCCCATGTCCCCAGTGACCCTCAGCACTGACTGACATCTCTGCACAATTTATGGGCACTGCCAGGGATGGGGACCCCACCACTGCCCTGGGGGGGCTGACAACCCTTTGAGTGAAGAAATTTCTTCTTTTTTGTTTCAAGAGCTCTGTAAGTCCTCCCCTTGTGTTCATTTGCTTCAGGACAGCAGAGGAAAGCAGAACAAGRACCCAGGAGTGTGTGGTACCAAAAAAAGCATCTCTTGGTCCCTCTCTGCTGTGGTAGTACCCTTTTTTGGGTTGACAGAGCGGGGTTTGGAGGTGTGTAAAGACAACCACCAGCAGGAAATGGCACATCCTTGTGTCCTGTGCATCTCCTGATAATTTGAAGGCACATTGGCACTGACAGCATCCTCTTCCTTTCTGCACAGCTCAGCAGAATCCCTGTCACTTGAGGCAACTGTGAAAATATATAACCAGGCAGCCCAGGTTTCTCATTTTCATAAGAGTTAGGACACCTCTGGAAAATAATCTTAGCAAAAAACATCATMATTATGGTTGACTTGCTCTTTGCAATTAGGAAGTTTTGTCATGCAGGGYTTGCTGCTTAGCATGACAAAAAGACAAATACAGGGCAGAGCTGCGGCAGGAAAGCAGCAAAAGTGGTAAGAGATGAGTGGGAAAGGAGGGCTTTGTTAGGTTTGGGACAGTGAGAGGAGTGATAAGRAAATCCATTGTGTGTTTTCCATCCTGCTGGAAATCGGTGCAGCTTAGGCAGTGTGGTTGTGCTGCAGGGGTGGCAGGGAGAGGGAGGCAATCTGATAAATGAAATGATGCATAATTCAGTGCTGCAAGGGCAATGTAGGAAAACAGTATCATCTCCAGACAAATTAATCTGTCTTAGGTTTATGACTGTCTCAAGGCCGTTTGTTTCATTGTCAGTTCAGTCACAGGTAGAGATGTGATTATTATTTCAAATGGAAAGTTCTTCTCCAACAGCCATTTCCAGAAACTGCTGTCTCAGAGCAGAGCCCCTTCCCTGAAGTAATGCTTTCATTTGGAAGTACAATAGCAACTGTCAGTTCTGCTTCCTTTTGTTTTATTTCCATCATATGAGTGTTATCACTTCAGGAAAGARATGTGTCCGTGAGCAGCCAGTGCCAGATGTCTGAACTTTCACTTTGGCAGCACCACTCACCCACCCCAGTCACAGCCAGTACAGGAGCTTGGTTCTTCTCACAGACTGCAGCAAATCCATCAAACAGAGCGGGGAAGGAATATTGGGGCACTTTGCAGGAGACTGAGGCATGGAGGGGTTTGGTCCCCTGCCCCACAAAGGTGTCAGGGATCTGTTGGAGACCCTTGCTCTAGAAGGATCTGCACGCTGTGATTAAAGTCACTCAGCTGGGACTGCAGGCTTGAACTCAATGGGCTGCTCTGAAACCCCTGAATTKATGATATCCCATCTTTGGCAGCGCTGAAGTTGACTTCAGATGCCACTAGAATGGATTAATGATAAATAATGATTTTAATATAAGATATTTTAGATGATAATGTGTGCAATTATTACACATAGTATAATGTAATRCTGTATTATGCAATAATAGTAGTTAAATATAATGCATGATAATACAGTAATAAACCCCAAGGACCTGTTCAGCTTCTGGAGTGATTTCTATTTTCACTCCTTTTATACAATCATAGAATGACAGAACAGTTTGGGTTGGGAAGGACCTTCARCCTCATCCAGTGYCACCCCTGCCATGGGCAGGGACACCTTCCACTGTCCCAGGKKGCTCCAAGCCCTGTCCAGCCTGGSTTTGGACACTGYCAGGGATCCAGGGGCAGCCAGGRTKGGGGGAATTTCCCCAGATATAACTCTGATCTGGAGCTYCTTTTCCTCCAAGTCAGGATGTGTTTTCTTTCCCAGCCATGACCAGCSTGCAGTGAGCACTGACCCCTGCCCAGCCTGTGACCTTTCCAGGYGGGTTTGGTTTTCCAGCTGAGCACACCTGGGCAGGAGGAGTTCAAATGTGAACAAGCTGCATCCAGGGAGAGACAGAGGTGGAAGAAAGAGTTGTTTTAGCCTTGGCATTAGGGATTTCACGTATGAAAATGGAAGGTGAAGCAGCTTTTGTTCTCTTTAGTGCTCCTGTCCCTCAGGCTATCTGACAAAATTACAGACATTTCCTGTGCTGTGGTGACACACTGAGCATGCACACACCTCATTCACGTCTCATTGCTCACAAACAGGGTCATGGCTTTAACAYCCAGGGACAGAAAAATGTCCTTTTGAATTAGGCCAGCCTTTRTTTTGTGCTTTTTATCGAGTTCCTYGCCCATTACAAGAGGGTTTTTCTGGAAACAATAGAAGGCAGCAGATAAGGGAGCAGGCTACAACAGATAGGAGCACTTAGTTTCTGTCAGAAGACAAGCTGCTCCCTTCCTCCCTGATAKAATGCCTAAAAAAACGAGAACAAAAGCACATCTTCATTCACCAAGYTCCTTCAGTGCTGGAGCTGATAAAATCTGAAACATTCATCCTGAGCCAGTGGCAATGGGAGAGGAGAAGGGGCTCTWTCTCAGTGGGTATCAAACAAAGGGAAGAGGAAAATACCCTGAATTTACCCAGTGGGGAGCAAAGAGGATCGAATTTGGGGAAGAAAGGTCTTGGGAACAATGCCATGATTTAAATTTCATGGAATTCCAGRCTGGTTTGGATTGAAAGGATCACTAAAGCCCATCCAGTGCCACCCCCTGCCATGGGCAGGGACACCTCCCACTGTCCCAGGGTGCTCCAAGCCCCATCCAACCTGGCCTTGGACACTGCCAGGGATCCAGGGGCAGCCACAGCTTCTCTGGGCACCCTGTGCCAGGGCCTCCCCACCCTCACAGGGAAAGGAAGAGAGGTAGGAATGTTCTCAAATTTTCTTTAAAAAAAAATTATATGTTCTGCCCTCATCTTTCTGGAAAATTTGTATAAGAAGTAATCAAGTTTAAACAGCCAAATCAGTATGGGTAGGTCTGAAATTATCTATTTAATTAGGTTTTATGCTTTGAATCTGCAAATGTTGGTATTAATTTATACTTAATTTTACAGAGCTGCCAGCAAAATATGCTGTGAAAGAACCARGAGTGTGTTGCTCACTTATTTCAGATCGGACCCAGAGAGTGTTTTAGGGCCCAGCTGAGGTTTATGCAAGGTTTGGGAGGAGAAACAGCACCACATTTCCAGACTGGTGCAGGTGGGGAAAATTTCCTCTCTCAGCAGTGGCTCATGGCTCTTTTCCCAGTGAAAACTGTAGTTAAAAGTATTGGTCAAAACATTTCTAAAGCCAGCAGTTTTTTCTTTACAGAATAGTTTGTGTTAATAATCAATAATTATGGCCTATGTTCCATCTGCTTTCATGCTATCTTTTACAAACCCATAAAATGAGAGATTTCCAGAATAACAATATTACCTAAAAGAAAAAGGAATAAAGAAATTGCTTGGTTCCTCACCATAATATATTTATTTGGAGGAGCTGAAATTTCCTCATAATCATAACAAACTGAAATTGCTCTTTGTGTGGCCAGCAGGACTGAGTCTATATTGCTAAAGGTTTAATTTCTGAGGGTCCTGGAAATCAGACTTGGTTCTTTGTGCACTGCAATATAAACAAGTATTGTGTATCAATTTCTAACTTTTATTTGTTTCACAGGATAAGGCTCATAAAAATACCTCTTACTCCACTTGCTAATATCCAAAGGAGGTGAAGAATAAGACAGAGCACATAAACACAGCAGAAACGTAAATGAAAGAATTCTGGGAACAAGTGCTGCCTGAAGACATCCCCACCACACAGTGATATATATTTCCTCAAAAATAACTTTTCCTCTGCCTCCTGCACATTATAAAACACTCAGGGAAATATAGATGAAGTCCTGGAATGCATTTAGATCATTATTTGCAGCGACAACAATGCAATTCTCTGAATGGCGTGCATGTCGTATACACAGAGGCAGTGGAATAAATAAGGCAGCTATTGCATTAGAAAAAAACTTCATGTCATCATTCAGGGGCTTGGGAGAGTGATGGGGACAGGGAGAAATCCCCTCCAAGAGATTATGAGAGTAATTGAGTTGATTGATTGAATCAAACTGGCGCTGTGGATAGCTGGTGGAGATTCAGTGAATAATTACAGGCAATAATTTTGTTTTCTGCAGTGCAATACAGTGTTATACAMGTGTATCAACAGTGGGGTAAACAAATCTTGATAAGCCACGGCCCTCAGTGAAGTGCAAAGTCTCTGCTTGGAGCAGGGCTCACAGAACCACTGAAGAGTCCCTCTGAGGAGTCATGGAATCATCCATGCCACCCCCTGCCATGGGCAGGGACACCTCCCGCTGTCCCAGGGTGTCACCCTGAATTTTTAAGCCTTCTGATAAGCTGTAGTTTGGAGTCAGTTTTCCCGTGGTTTTTCATGTAAATAACAGGTGTTGTTTTCTAACTAGCTTGGATTGGTTCACATTCTTCTTCGTGGGATGGATTTCCTTGACAAGCGTGTGTATTAGCCAGTGTGTGTGTAGAGGTGAGAATTTTCTCACCCAATTAGAACCTTTTCCTCCTCTTGTATAAAATATCCCTGATTTTGGATAAATTCCTCTTTCTTTTCTTTTCCCTCATGATTACTGTGTCAGTACTGTTCTTTCATGTAGCAGTGCAACATCAGGGTGTCCCAAGCCCTTTCCAACCTGGCCTTGGACACTTCCAGGGATCCAGGGGCATTCACAGTTTACCTGAGGAGTCTGAGAAGGTTATACCAGTTCCAAGAACCTGCTGATTGGAAAGCTGGGTTTGTTTTCACTCTCAAAGGCATTGTAGTGTAACAACAAACTCCAGAGATCATCAGAGGGGTCCTCACGGCATCAGGATGTGCTGGAGCCAGTGGAGAAGTGACAGGGCCAAATGTCTCTGCACTGACCATTCCTGCTGTCCTGTATCAGCTGTGGAAGAGGCAGGAATGGGAAGCTGAGAATTTTGGGTTGGAAGTGGCCTGTGGCAGATCAGAGTTTCACGTCCATTTTAAAACAGAGACGGGCTGGGAAAACAGGAAGCAAAGTGGTGGAACAGGACACAATACTTTGTGYCTGCATGCCTGGTGGTCATTAGGTGTGTGCTAATCATTAGGACTAAGGTTCATTAGGCAGCACTAATGATGCTGTCTGCCTATGGGATCAGTGAGCCAAGGGGAAGGATGTTCTTTAGATTGCACTGAGGACTGAATTAAGGATGGATCCACCCCAAAAAACTGCAACATTTGGGCCATTTGTACTCCTCTACGTACAGCACTTCTGGTGGCTCTGCCAAAATCTGCAGCACCAGCAGCCTGGGATCAGCTGAGTCTGGTGGCACAAACCAGAGCAAACAGCCCCCCAAATTCAGTCAAAATCCATTCAGCAGCAATTTGTCAAAATCCATGTCTGTCATGCTGGAAACAGCTTGCTCTGATTGAATTAATTTTTTGGGGGATGTGATTAGGAGTCACTGACATGAAATCAAGTGTGATAAATATCAATAATTGAATGCTGGATCACTTTTCCTAGGACAGCTTAATTCCATTCACCCTGATTTGAAGACCTCACCCTTAATAACGTTTTGTCTGTGTTTCTTTATAAATTGTGTTTTCACAAACCCTGATATAAAAAAAACCCCTTTGTAATAAAGTGCCTCAGAAATCCTGGCTGCTTTACAGTTTTTGTCTGGCCTACTTTGGAGATTAGTTTAATTTAGGTGATATTTGATTTTCCTGCTGCTGGTGGTGTGATTATTTGTTTTTCTTCAGTTTCTCTTTTTTTTTTTTCTCTGCTTCTTGTGGAGATTAGCTTTCTATAAACATGTTATCCATAACATAAATCAAAGAAGCTGGAAATAGTAATATAGTATGGTCATGTATATTCATGGTTGTTTGATGAAGGAAAGACATTAACATATTTCTAGATTCTCTGTCATTCCCTTCAAATTTTTTTTTTCTGTAAATAAGAGAAAGAAGGAAAATATTCTGGTTAAATTCACATGTCTAGGAGAGTAAAATTATCAAAACAGGTAGGGYAAGAAGTCTCCTTTTCTCTCTAATTTGGTGATTTGTAAATTAGTGAGGAAAAAGCTAGGGTTTTTTTTTGGTTCTGTCCATCAGTGGTGAAGCAGATTTTACTCTTCTAATTAAGTGCAGATTTCCTTGTCCCTTTGACATGGGTAATTCAGGTGCTTTGGAAATCACCAGCAGCAGCACTTTGGGAAGCAGGACTAGAAAGGTATTAAAACTTTAAAAAACTCTATGGAACAGAAACACAGGAATKACTCTATTTTAAGAGACATTAAGAAGTCAAGTAGCAGCRTGGTTACTGACTTGCTGTATGTTAATATAGAGTAAGTACAAATAAAAATGTAATTAAATTAGGTTTTTTGCATTTTCTTGAGCTTTATAATTGGTGCTACTAATAGATGTCTCAGTTTAGGGCAAAATTTGGGAGGAAACTTCTCCCATACCTCTGGTGCTGCAAGGAGAGCTCCCAGCAGCTCTGCACACCCTGTCCAGGTGCACTGCAGTCCTCCCAGCCAYCTCCTGCCCATGTAATTCCTGTTGAGTTAATTATCTGCTGCTTTGCATTGCAGCTGGCACTGCAGCCCTTCCTGCAAATTCTGGTTATCCAGGAGAGGGAGAGGGTGGAATTTTACCTGCAGAATTCAGAGCTCATCCTACCCCGGGCTCTTTAATGGTTTTTACACTTAGCAGTCACACCAGAGATGAAGCTCTGCTGGTGCTGCACCCTCTGTTCTCTTACAAGGTGACAGAATTCCTGCTCACTAAGTCACGTCAATTCTTCCTTAATTTAAAATTAAGGCCATTCTTCCTTTCTTTCCAAAATCTCAGTCATTCTGATCAGCCTGGTGAAGGTGCCTGAACAGCTCAAGTTCTCCCYCATGCCTGAAGATCTCGTGTGAGCTGTCCCAGAGCTTTCCCTTGGTCAGGGGATCCCAATTCCTGCATCCCTCAGGGTCACACACAGCCCTGTGTGTTCACTGAGCCTCCCACAGACCCTGGGATGGCAAGGTGGAGTCAGAGCCTCTGACAAGCTGCATTTATGTTCCTGCATGGAAAAATGCCAYTCCAGGCTTGTCAGGGCTCCTAAGGGTCCCACTGGAGACAGGGGGAAAGGGGTTTGGATGTGAGTGCTGCAATGGCTTCAATGATTGCTGAAATCTTTGGCTTATTTATTCCTGAAGCTAAATCAACAAATCTCAGCAGACCACCWTTGAGCTAAATAAAACCGTGGTTTCTCCTCTCCTTTAAATATTTTATACTTCAAACAGATGAAACTGATTTTTTGCAGTAGCTTTGGCTCWGTCTGAGGTGGAGCAGATCAAAGGTGAGATTTCCTGTCCATGGGAGAGCTGTGATTCCACAAAAAAGGGGGAGAGGTCATTCCTGCATTTGTGAATGAAATTTGGAGTTCTGAAAGTTTCCCAAAGAAGGGAGAAAAAGAGAAAAAGATTAAAGAAGCTTGGCAGTCAATGGAATTGTAAAGCCTGCAGTGAGCTGGGGGCTGTGCCCAGGTTCTGGGGGTCCCCTGCTCAGCCCCTCTCTGTTCYCTCACTGTCCCCAACCCAGGGCAGCAGCCAGRASAGGAGATTTTGGATTCTGCTCCAGCATCAGCCACACCTTCAGACCCTGAGAACATGCCAGGAGCTCCCCAGGTTTCTGCAAGCTCCAGGGGTAGCAGGGAAGCCCTGATTAACCCGAGGTTCCTTTGCAGGGCTTTCATCACTGCCTTGTTGAATGAGATAAGTGAAGTGAGTGTTAGCACTGCRAGCTCAGATAAGCCTGCAGAAAGGCAGAGCTGACAATTACCAGTTTGATCTAATAATGCAGTAATGTGAGAAACGGAATTTAATACACAGGAAAACAATATGAGGCCATGGTGATACTATAATTAAGTAAATAACTTAATAAATACATGTTTAATTAAACCCCCCATTTATCTGAGAACACGCTCTCTGTTTGGAGCAGCAATTTGAAATCACTAAAGCCCAAGCTGAACAATATAATTTTCATCTAATCTTGAACCAGCACATTGAAGACATTCATTCAGCACAACAGAAATTAGATTTTCAGGGAGCTGTATCRTGGGTTGTCTCCTGAATCCCAACCTGTGAAATCATGGAAGCCCATTACATAATTGGTTGCATGATACAGTCACCCAACTCTGGAATAATACTGTAAGGGCTTCTAATTGTAAACTCTTCAGCTTTGAAAAAACCCTGATTTTCATTCAAGATGGAATTTGGAATTGTCAAATTTAATTTTAAAATGCAGTCACRTTGGATAMARTCACAGTGAATAAGTTGCTCTTGTGTTTCCTTTGATGTTTYATACAGTTTATTTATAGAAAGTTGGAAAAATAGTGTAGTAATGAAAAATTAATGTTTCCCCTTTCCCCTTTCCCCTTTCCCCTTTCCCCTTTCCCTTCCCTTCCCTTCCCTTCCCTTCCCTTCCCTTCCCTTCCCTTCCCTTCCCTTCCCTTCCCATTTGTTTGGGATTTGTATTTTATGTGTTTGGTTGGTTGTTGTTGATTTTTCCCCCTCCTTAACAAAATCTTATGGAGAACCACGTGCATTTTACCAAATGCTTCCAGAACCAAGGGCCAAACAAAATTTATCCATAAAAATGCAGATAATAGGAAAAAAAAAATTAAAATGACAATTTCAGAGTGCAACAGGGTGTGAAGTGAAGCTGGATGTGTGGAATGATGTTTTCCAAGGCATTTCTGATCAGTTCCAAGAACAGCTTGGGGCTTAATCACTTAATTATCTCACCACATTCATTCTTTTCATACTTCCACTGATACTTTTTGTTTCTGTTTTAATTTTGCRAGATTTAGAAAAAGGCTTATAGAATTAAAAACTTGGCTTCAGCTCCCATGGAAGCTTCTAGAATGTGATGTTTTTTCCTTTGAAAATCATCAAGCTCGACCTCAKCTTTCTTGCCAGAACTCTTAATTCACTTACTGGGAAGAATGAGACATTTCACTGACTTTTCTTTTATTGGAGTTTCCACATGTCCCCTCTCGTTTTCTSAGCTGGGCACTTAAGCTGCTTCCCAGGAAGTTGTAAATGTCATTTTGTCATTGCTGCTTTTGAGTGCTCAGGGTTTTTTGATAGCCTCAGTTATTGGGAAGGTATGGACCTTCCAGGGTGTGGTGATGGAGCCAGTGGAATTACGGATTCCTTATTATTATTATCATTATGTACTATTATTATAATTGTGTATTGATATTATTAAGTACTGAGCTGGGAGAGACCCTGGAACCCATCCTGAGCCACCCCCTGCCATGGGCAGGGACACCCTCCACCATCCCAGGTGGCTCCAAACCTTGCCCAGCCTGGCCTTGGGCACTTCCAGGGTTCATTCYTCCACCTTCTTCCTTCCTTTTGTTCCAGCTTGTTATTCCCACTGTGGGAATTCCCAATTAAATACACCATGGCAGACTTCCATGTGTTTATATCACAAAATATATAAATAAAAGATTAAATGATTGTTTCATTTGTGGAGGGAGCAGAAGGTGTTTAGAACCTTAACATTAAACCTAATGTTCAGAGGCAAAACCCTAAACATAACCCGAACCCTAAAATCCTCACCCTACCCTAAGCCTTAAAACCTAAACATACCTAATCTTAAACCTAACCCTAACCCTTAACATCTAACCTCTAACCCTAACCCAAATTCTAATCCTGGCCCTAACCCTTAACCTAACACTAAATCTAACCCTAAACCCTTTTTTTTTTTTAGATTTTCTTTGGAAACTCTATCATTTCCTTGTCATCTTGGCAACTGGTTCTTCATTATCTTCTCTCTCCTTCCCTAAACCAGCCCATCAGACCTGACCCCCAACATTTTGTGACCAGAAAAATCCCACCCCACTTGAGGCCTCACCATGCCATGGGAAAAGGCTCCTGAATTTTCATTAAATTCCATGGTTGGAAAACCTCAGGGAGACAACACCCCCTGCTCCCCAGCACAGCCAGCCTGGGGCTGGTTCTTGCTGAAACCCTGCTGCATCTGTTCYCATGAAACTGAGAATTTTCACAATGYTTGGTGCCAGCTGCAGGTCCTGCTTTTTGTTCT
>CADDXX010000501.1:139155-201853 GCA_902810485.1 Alauda arvensis
CTCCCTCCCCAGCTCACTCACTCCCTTTTATCACACGTTATTGGATCCAGCTGACTCATTAGGGTTAAGGGTGTTTTGGGTAATTAACACAGCTGTGACTCATTAGGGTTGAGGTCACCTGGATTCCCTTCTCCTGCACAGTAAAACATGTGAAACACAAACAWTCCCAAGAGGTGGGAAGCACAAAAATTCTGCTTCATGTTTATTTGCTTGGTGTGATGGCACAATTTAGAGAGGGCTGTGCCAAGCCAGGGGGCAACAAAAGCTTTGCCCCCCTACCCTGCTCCTCAGTGCATCTTCCCAGCCCTGTTATGGAATTCATAATGGACCTGGGGATAATTTCCAGCTCCCATGGATCTGAGCCAGACAAGCCAGCGTGATGATGAAGCTGGYAGTGAAATTCCAGCGTGCGAGGGAGAAGATGAGAACTTGCTCATGCAGAGATATTCCCTACTCCCAGCAAACATGGAAATCTGGAAATTGTTTTTCACCTTTTGTGCAGCAAAAATAAATGATCACCTCCATTTACACCCCAMATCTGGGTGAGCTTTGTCTCACGCTACTAAAACACCAGCTGGATGGCAATAAAAACCCTGAAATGCCGTGGCAAATCTTCACTGCCCCAATTAATATTTTTTCCATAACTGTAAAACAAGAGGTTAATTGTTAAAATTGCATGAACAATACTGGCAGCAAATGTTTGTTGCCCAGAGAAGCTGTGGCTGCCCCTGGATCCCTGGAAGTGTCCAAGGCCAGGTTGGACAGGGATTGGAGCCACCTGGGACAGTGGAAGGYGTCCCTGCCYRTGGCAGGGAGTTTGAACTGGRTGAGCTTTGTGATCCCTTCCAACCCAGGCCATTCCAAGGAGCTGTGATACTGTGACTTGTTGGCTTTGTGGTCATGGTAATTTCCACRCTTGACTACAAGAAAACTTTGTCAGCATTTATTTCCTCTTCCTTCACCTCACCTGTCACGTGTTTCTTATCTTGCCACAACATCCTGTGCTGTCTCAGTGCCCTGGATTCTTGTGCAGCTCTAACAACTGTTTAAAAAAATGAGGGTTTTTCACTTCTCGCACCACCTCTCTCCTTCCCCCTACTCTATTTTAGTGCAAACTCTGCTGCAAGGAGGAGGAAAAGAAATTGAGTAGAAAATTTGTTTTTCAGTTTTCAAAGGCAGACACCAAAAGCTTTATAAAACAATCAGAAAGGAATGAAAGGACAGCCTGCCTTTGGAGAAGCTTTATTACACYGGGGAAAAAAACCCCTGCCTTATGCAATTTTCTGTAGAGTGATTCCATGCTGTCYAATTTGCCTGCTAACATTTTAATTGGATAATCCTACAAATGCCCAAGAACTGATCTGACTGCTCAAGTAGCTTGAGTCAAAAACTGGAGTGGTGTGGAGGTCTCTTGGCCTGACATTGGGCAAGTGAAGGAAAACTTTTCCCTGCATGTCTTCACCTGTTTTTTCTGGGATTGGCTGTGGCTTTTTCATGCCTGTTGAAGGTCTGAGAGAAGAAGGAGGTGGCTTTTCCTGTGGTCTTTAGAGATTCCTCCTGTGATAAGGTCCAGATTATTGTGTTAGGTAGGAAAACAATGAAGCTCCCTGAAGCTCAATGCCTGCTGAGGAACTGCAAGRAACTGAGCAACTGAGCTGCTCTGCTTGGATTTGACCATGAAATAAAGTTTCATTTCAAAACCTTAAAAGAAGAAAATACACGGATTAGAAATAGTTTTACCTTTCTAGACCTTTCACCTGATACCTGATTTATTGTAGAGTCATCGAATGGCCTGGGTCAGAGGGATCTTAAAGCCCATCCAGTCCCATCCCCTGCCATGGGCAGGGACAGCTTCCACTGTCCCAGGTTGCTCCAATCCCCATCCAGCCTGGCCTTGGGCACTGCCAGGGATCCAGGGGCAGCCACAGCTTCTCTGGGCACCCTGTGCCAGGGCCTCCCCACCCTCACAGGGAACAATTCCTTCCCAATATCCCATCTAACCCTGCCTTCTGGCAGTGGGAAGCCATTCCCTGTGTCCTGCCACTCCAGGCCCTTGTCCTGCCACACCATGGTTCCTGTTGGCTCCTTCTGGAAAGGCACCATCAGATCCCCCTGAAGCTTCTCCTCTCCAGGCTGAACAATCCCAATCTCTAAGACTCACTAAATCCTGTGGTACAACACCAAACCCCRAAACTGCTGCTGAAATCTGCTGGTGGGATACATGGGTTGTTTTTTTTTTTTATTCTGCTCCATCGTAATTGCACTCCAAAAGCTGCAAAAAAATGAACCAAATAATTCAGTGTTGCTAATTGAGAGGAAAAAAATATTGTGAGTTTGAGTGTATATACATGTGCTAACTGAGAACACATGTTCTCAGCTCTGGATGAACCTATGGATAAAAAACCACATGTGGGCTGCTGGATTCAGCATCCTCTGCCTGCTCCCCTTTTTGGGGAGGAACATGCTAAATCAATAAAAACCAGCCTTTTGTRTGTCAACCCCCACCCATCAGTCTTGGTCAAGGTTAGGACTGAATTCCTTTATTTGGAATATTCAGTGGGGTTTGCTGGATCTGCACCTCAGTGTAGTTCATCCCATATAAKAAAATAAGTGTAATTACAGCTGTAAATCACTTTATTAGTTCCTCTGCACACCAGCAGTATGTGACACAGTAAAAACATCTGCTTTACAGAGATAACACATGTCCAGGTCTGCTGCTATTTTTTTGTACTGCTATATATTTAATTCAGAGTGTTTTTCTGTCCTGGTTTGGCAGCTGAGGAGGGAGGTAACGCAGTTTGTGCTGCTGTGTTACTGACCCAGCTAAAATCCTCTGCTTCAGCCACCGCTGGTGTCCAGCCAGGATCCCACCAACTGCTTTGTTTTATAAGTGCTGGAGAAATCTGCCTCTCTTTTAATGTCTGCCCAAAATATGGGCTTAATGAGTCTGGGATAAAGGAATTAAAGAGCTGGGAAACCCTGCAGCTCCAAGGCAGTGCCTCAAGCCCAGGGGCTGATTGTGCCCCTCTGCAAAGCGTGTGTGACCCTACAGACCCCTCCCTTTCCTGCAGGGGACAGATCCTGGGCTTCTCTTCACTGCAACACTGCAGGTTTGTACAATTAAAACCACCTRGGGTTTTATTTACCTCTYRGAAGAAARTCTGGGTTCTTGGCSCTGAGCAGSCTCRTTTCCCAGGATGGTGAGTGCTGTGSAGGGATGAGCTCACTGCCCTGGACTGAGCTACACCTGCTGGGAGATGAAACTCCTCTTCAACCCCTCTGGAAATGATTTTTGTGAGTCCTCAGCCCAGGCATCAATACCAAGGGCTACCAGCTCCCCTGCAGTGCTCTTCCCAGGGCTCTGCCTCTCTCCAGGCCCTTACAGATAGGGAATTCCTCTGGGAAGCTGGTATTTAAGCTGAAACTCCTGTAAAATGGGTTTGAACAGGAGCTCTTTGTGGCTATGTGTGTTCCCAGGCTTCTGTGAATATCAGAGAAAGCTGGTGCCTCATGAGGAAGAGCCCAGAATGTTTAGTTATTCATTTATTTAGTCTTGTGTATGGTTTGCCTCCAGAGATCCTGAAACCCTGTCCTGCTGTGGCCAGACACAGGCCTTAATACCACATAGGTGATGGAGAATTTCTGATAGTTATCTCCCTGTTAAAGGGCTTTGCCTTTCCTTCCCTTATTCTCTTTCCCTCCCCTGTTCCTTCTTCCTTTTTCTTCTTCCCTTTTCCTTTTCCCCCTCTTCCTCTTCCTTTCCCTTTTCCTCTTACTGTTTCTTTTCCTCCTTCTCCTTCTCCTTCTCCTTCTCCTTCTCCTTCTCCTTCTCCTTCTCCTTCTCCTTCTCCTTCTCCTTCTCCTTCTCCTTCTCCTTCTCCTTCTCCTTCTCCTTCTCCTTCTCCTTCTCCTTCTCCTTCTCCTTCTCCTTCTCCTTCTCCTTCTCCTTCTCCTTCTCCTTCTCCTTCTCCTCCTTTCCAACACTCCCAGGGATCCAGGGGCAGCCACAGCTTCTCAGGCCAACCTGTGCCAGGGCCTCACCTCCCTCTGAGTAAAGAATGTCATTGCCTTCCATGGAACAGGCTCATCATCAGGAAGAAAGCCTTGGGAGTGTCCCAGATCCCACATGTTTCCATGTATTTCTRTTCACAATGTCCAAACTGAACTTTCCTGGAGGCTTTCAGAAAGAAAACCAGAGCCAGCAGATGCTGTCACAGAACATGGATGGGGCACAGCTTTGTGCTCCACACTGGGRGCTGAATATTTCACATCAATTAAATAAAGAAGGAATAAAAAGCACAAGTACTGACATAATTTCTGCAAGTTGTCTGTTTGAAGAAGGGAGGTATCCTTCAGACAGAAGGGCAAACTCAAGAGTGGAAAATGATTTTAAAAGGACAGGGGAAGCTACTCCATCTTCAGGAGCTGAAATGGTGCATCAGATTTTGAGTTTTCCTTGGTAATTATTCAACTGTAACCTTCTCAATGCCTTGTCACTTCTTAATTTATTCTGTATTGTAAACACCTGCAGGCGCAGATGGCTGAGCTATTCTCYAAAGCTTTGGCTATTTTGCACTGCTAAAATGAGGTAGGGCACTGGTGCAATACAGATTAGGTTTGTTGTGGAGATCTGATGGAATAGTCACACTTCCACATGTTTGCAGACAGGAGGATGATCCCTTATGAGTCTGTCCCAGCAAACTGGCTTAGGATCCTTCAGCACCCCACTTCCCTTAGGTGATGCCTTCTGGTGACTGAGTTATTTTTGGTTAATCTTTTATTTAAGTTTGGGTTTTTTATTTTTTCCCCTGGATTTGGGGTAGCAATATTGCTCTGGGCCATATTTTGCTTTCACAATTTCAGGCAAGGCAGCAGGACTCTGATTCTCATTATATCCCTGGCCTCTGCTATGGGAATCAGGGGATGCTTGGGGTTGGAAGGGAACTCACAGCTTATCCAGTGCCATCCCAGGCAGGGACACCTTCCACACAGTCCCAGGTGACTCCCAGCTCCATCCACCCCGGCCTTGGACACTTCCAGGGATCCAGGGGCAGCCGCAGCTTCTCTGGGCATCCTGTGCCAGGGCCTCCCCACCCTCACAGGGAACAATTCCTCACCAATATCCCATCTATCCCTGCCCCCGGCAGTGGGAAGCCATTCCCCCTGTCCTGTCCCTCCTGATGATTTGTCCCTCCCTGTCTCCCCTGTAGCACCTTTGGGTCCTGGAAGGTGCTGTGAGGTCTCCACACACCCTTCTCTTCTCCAGGCTGACCATTCCCAGCTCTCCCATCCCAGTTCCATATGGGAGATGCTCCAGCCTCCTCAGCAGCTCCGTGGCCTCCTCTGGACTTGCTCCAGCAGTTCCATGTCCTTGTGTCTGGGTCACCAGAACTGGACACAGTGCTCCAGGTGGGGTCTCACCAGGGCAGAGCAGAGGAGGAGGATCTGAAGTTCCATCTTAGCAAACAATGTTTAATGGATCTGTTGCATTTTCTGATAAGTAAAATGAGGGGGGAAAATCAATTCCCATCATTTGCCACAGCCTTGGAGGCTGTGACTGGAATTCCAGCAGAGCCAGGCAGGATGGACCTGGATCTTTGCTGGTGATGGACATGGCTGCAGCATGGAGAGCAACATCGATTCCTGTTCCCTTTATCRCTCTGCTCATCACAATCAAATCCCTCTCCATGCACCAAGGGCAGAGGAAAAAATGGATTAAAAGTCACTTCTGACCTCCACCAGTCAACTCCCGGATTCTTTAAGAGTACTCATTCTCTCCAACCCACTGGGAAATATGCCCTGCATATGGATTAAAAAGAATAGAAAATTTATCACAACAACAACAAAAAAATTGGAACAGAATTGTATTTTCAGCAAAAATAACAAGATGTTGTGGGTTTTGCATGACATATTTACATTATTTTTATTAAATCACTCAAAACTAGCTGGTGGTTTACGAAGCCACTGAAAATAATGTCTTTACTACACATTAACCATCTAAGAATAAGGAAAAAAACTCTAATTTTTTTCACAGATTAGAAGTACGTTGTGTTTATTATGCTAATTTGGGGATTGGAGACAGCAAATTGAAGTATCATTTTTCCAGTTCATTAAGATTTGACTTTTGACTACTGCTCTGCAATTGATTAGTTTAATTATGCAGATACCAAAYGTTCTGAAGGCCACGAACACGGCCACGTTCTACCTATGATAAAATGTGCTGTTGGCAAATGATAATGAGAGTTTTTTCTAGAGAGGGAACGGCTCCATTTGGCTGGAAGTCTGAAATCCACCATCTCTTGTCAACACAAGCCACCGTGGTGTCCCGTAATTAATACATGGAGCATACATGTTCTTTGAGTGATGGAAATTACATCCAAAGTGACAATTAGCCTCCACCACAGAGCAAGACTTTCACACTCCATTAACAATAAAATTAGGAATAGCATTTTCTCAGCACAATCCATGGTCGTTATGAAGCCATCCATGGGGATCAAGAATGGTGGTTGTTATTGAAATGTATGGTTATAACAAGGGTAATGATTGCAGTGCTCATCCAGCTGTAGTCATCAGTTGCTCTTTTTTTGCTCTGATTTGGGAAGGAAAAATCTGCAATTAAAAAGCACAYAGTCACAGGGAGTCACTGCAATTAATTTTGTGCCACTTCTGTGCTTTAGAACTTCATTTTCCAGAAAGTTCAAGAAAGAGGCAGAATAAACTCAATTTGGTTTTCTAAAGGAAATAAATGACAATTCAAGTGCTGTGTCAGTTAACTGATGGGATCCAGCATGTGAATCTAGATGTTAAATGAAACAAGGTAAATGTTTGATTAGCCATCATCTCTCCTTTCTTTTCCTTGCACTCCAGGTTCTCAGAGGATGACTCAGGTAACGACATCACTCCATATTTTTAAAAGCAAATCCAATCTTGGTYAAGGCCTGGCATCAGAAGGGACGCACATTGATGGTGGTGCAGAACATCACTGGACAAAGGAACTGTTCTGTGAATCCAACACATGGTCCTTGCCTGGATCTCCTGTCACACAGTGAAATTTGTGTCTTGGTTCTTGCTGCTCACTGGCAGCTGGGTTCATTCCCTGGACACCTCAGCACCCTCAGGAGAACTTTCTACTGAGATTGATCTGGCAGAGTTGGTGCAGRTATTGGAAATCTCCAGTGTGATCCYATGGATTGTGTACCCAGATGTTTCCTCATTCACCTTGCCTTTATTTTATTCAAATATTATCAGTGCAGGAGATCGTGACCTTGATAGAATCCTCATAGGATTGTGGAGTGGCCTGGCTTAAAGATCATCTAGTTTTTCCCTGCCATGGGCAGGGACACCTTCCACTGTCCCATCCAACCTGGCCTTGGACACTTCCAGGGATCCAGGGGCAGCCACAGCTTCTCTGGGCACCCTGTGMCAGGGCCTCCCCACCCTCACAGGGAAAAACTGCTTCCTTATTYCTAATTTCAATCTCTCCCCTCTTTCAGTGTGGCACCATTCCCTCTTGTCCTCTCACTCCATCCTTGCAGTCTCTCTCTCTCTGTTTTCAGTAGGTTCCCTTAAATCACTGGAAGGCCACAATTATGTCACCCCTACACTTCTYCAGGMTGAACRATTTCAATTCCCCAAGYCTTTCATCACAGMAGAGCTGCTCCATTCCTCTGAYSAYCTTGATGCCTCCTCTGGACTTGCTCCAACAGATCCATGCCTTTCCTGKGYTGCTGCCCCCAGCTCTGAGGTCCCCAGCTGTTCTTTCTGGTATTTCCTTTGACCAGTCCCCCTTAAGTTTGATAGTTTCCATTTTATTGTCCAAATCCCCCTGAAATTCAGCAGTTCCTTTCATTTTACACCATTAACCCTAAACTGATGGCTCACAAATCTGTCTCCAGATGGGGTACCTTTGACATGTAGGAAAGCCCAGTTCAGGTGATCAAAAAACTTCTCATCCTCCACAACCTTAACAATTTTAAAGATGTTCAAACTGAACATCCGTTGTTAAACCTACAAAGTCTGTTATAGGTCAGGAAAAAGAATTGTGTTTAATTTCAACCTTAGATTTCTTGGGTGACACTGAAGTGTGAGGGCACTGACTGTGCACCCTCGTGTCACAGGTGTTTGCACAAGCTTTGCGGGGTCCTGTGCCTTTCTGCTTCATCCTCTTTGCCCCACAAGATCCCTTTCCTGGTCTCCCAAACAACCTGCCTGTGAGCTGCTGAACTCTCCTGCCTCAGTGCATGCCTCCTGGGAAGGCATTCTGCAGATTTGGGGTGGTTACACCAAGCAGCACTGGGTGGAACTGGTTTTGTWGACACAACATCTGGGGTTTGTGTGCAATGGGGCCACGTCACTGAGATTTCATCTCCTGCCRTGCAATTCATAGCCTTGAACATATGTTTGATGGGGACATTCCCAGTGACCTTTGCTGGATAACAGGGGTGTTTAAAGGGTGTTCCCTCTCTGTCTGCCTTCAGCTGAGGGGCAAATGCAGCTCTGAGAGGTCAGGTCTGGTGGTAAATGCTTCACTTGGGCTTTATGGCCGTGTTTGCTGATGATTCCAGGCAAACAGGAAATTAGGAGAGGCAGCAAAGTCCTGGATGCATTTAATTCCTCCCATCTAAACCAAATRGACTGCAAACAGTGTGTATTTCTGGTAGCAGAGCAGGCACATAGCAAAAGTGATGCTGTTTTCCCTTTTGCTGTCAGGGCTTTTAGATCTTGTGTTGGAGGAAATTCCTGAAAAGTATCCTCTAGAGGAAAASCAGGAAAYGTTTCTCCTACAGAAAGTCRKGAKAGTTGATTGCACCTGTTCTTTCTGSCCTGACTGGTTTTTAAATGGATTTRTTTTATGCTAATAGSRAGCTTGGGACCTTTACTTCTCTCAAGCATWTAAGACATATAGGATTAGCCCTGGAGCCAAAGTTAAGATTCCCTTACAACATTGGAATTCAGTGCAACAAAATAGTGGGGTTTTTTGTTTTTCCCAGAGAAATAAGTAGGAGTAGATAATCTTACATTTTGGAGCATTTCAAAGTGTTTTAAAACGTTGTTTTCCTTGCAGTTATTTATCCCTTTAACCATATTTTTCAATTTAGATATATTTTTAGATGAACCACAGTTCACTCTTTTGTATTTCAGAACGAGATAAACTTTTATTTTAAAAATTACCAAACTCCACCCTTGCCCTGCTCATTTCTTGGATTTTGTTAGRGCTTCTATTTATTGCAAATAACTAAAAATAAAACAGTTTTGCTCACAGTTTAAAATTTGCACCTTTTTAAGGGAYAATATTTTTTTCTCATTGTCCACTTTGGCAGGGTGGGGTGGTAAGGAGAGTTTACCTACACCATGTAGTCTGTAATTTTTTTTTTAATAGAAACTGAATTAATTTTCCAATGGGACAGCCAGGGGGTTGTTGTTGTATTATGACTGAGATATTTTTTCCTTTGAATAATGCAAGATAAAATACAAACTGTGGAGTGTTTATGCTGTGCTCCCTGCCCAGGTTTCCCCCGCTCACTTTCCATCTGACAATATTTACAAAGCAAAATTCTATTTCAGTCAGTAAACACTATTGCTGCTAATAGCTTGGACTGCAATCCCATAAAGAGCTTAAGCATATGGATAATATCTGCTGGAGTTAATTGAGCTGCTGGCATCACTGGAATGACAGACACACAAAGGCCTGAGAGCAGGAGCTTGGCAAGCTCCTCTAAGCTGTGCTGGGGTGTGAGATCCCCCTGGAATGGGGTCTGGGGACTGTRTCCCTCACTCACCACCTGATGCTGGGCTTCAAGGTCCCTCTTTTGGGATGATCCAGCCTGACATGGCTAACTTCTCACAGAGAGTCTTTAAATTATTACAATTGTTCATTCTTGTAGTCTGGTAGGGCCCTCATGGGCACCCCTCAAGCTGAAAGTCATGGTGAGCCTTAGGCAAGAGGAAAGCCCAGGTTCCCTCCTGGCATCACTGCTACAATCATCTCTCAAAGCTGATACCTTGCACTTTGTATGAATTAGGTGGGAACAGCAGGATGGCCAGAAAACAGGGAGAATGTGCTGGGAACCACTTTTGTAACTGTTTTTAAAGCTCTATCTTAGGCAAACCGAGCTGTGTTTGAGCAGGCCAGTCCTGGCCATGCCAATGGGGCTCCAGGGTGTTGCTGGGGTGGGTGGTGAGCCAAGCCCAGCACGTGTGGAATGTGTTGGTGTGATTTAGGATGCTCATGAGCTTAATGGTGACAATGATCCTGAAGGGCCTGGAGCATCTCCCTGCCCAGGAGAGGCTGAGGGAGCTGGGGCTGCTCAGCCTGGAGAGGAGCCCCAGCTGAGAGGGGCCTCAGCCCTGGGTGTCCCTGAGGGTCCCTGGGTGTCCCTGGGTGTCCCAAAGAGACCCTGGGTGTCCCTGGGTGTCCCTGTGTGTCCCTGTGTGTCCCTGTGTGTCCCTGGGTGTCCCTGGGTATCTCTGTGTGTCCCTGTCTGTCCCTGGGTGTCCCTGGGTGTCCCTGGGTGTCCCTTGGTGTTCCTGTGTGCCTTCGTTTATAGTAACTACCTCATACTGTCGGAGCCAAAAATGGTTTGATTTTCCAGGACAGAAATGCCAGTTAGTCACATCCCACTGCCAGAATGAGAATTTGTGTGCCCTTTAGAGGTTCATTTCTGAAAATCTTCCCAGTGTGTTTTACACATATCAGAATCACCACACTGTGAACTCAGTGGATTTGGTCTGATGGGGGACCTGCTGGAGCAAGATTGGAGTTGTCCATTCCTTAGGAATTGGTAGAATCAGGGAATTGTGGAAAGGTTTGGGATGGAAAGGACCTCAAAGCCCATCCAGTGCCACTCCTGCCATGGGCAGGGACACCTYCCACTGTCCCAGGRTGCTCCAAGCCCYRKCCAACCTGGCCYTGGACACTSCCAGGGATCCAGGGGCACCTACAGCWTAAGCATYACTTTATTTGGAGCMCTTGTCTTTAGTGGCTGCAGTAAGAGGAAGAGCAGCAAATTAAATTTKTCCAGTCCCTAGCCATGGCTTCCTACACACTCCTAGAGGGGCTGGAAAAAAAGCACTCAGGAACAGGTTCAGGAATGGCACATCCCGAGTAAGTGAAGCTGACAGAATAACCACGGCTCTGGCCGCTCAGAAGTGATGGGTGTGATGTTGAGTGACAGCCAGAGAGGTGTGTGGTGGGGCRTGAAGCTGCTGCTGTATTCAGGGCTGGAGATCACACTCCCTCATCAGGTAAACTCCTGCTTCRGGACATTACCCCGGAGGAGGAGATTTATTCCACTGGTTTGCCTTTGCTGCCCTATCAGAAGTTCTCTTTATCTTCCCCATACATCACCTTGGCATTTGCCTTGACTGAACTCTGCTCTCGCTGCTGTTCTTTAGTGTGTCTGCAAATCTSTCCCTGCCCCTGCTGTGTCTCCCAAGCCACAACTAAAGGCACAGTATATATATAAATATATATAAATAAAAGGCAYGGTGAGGTCACCTCTTCATCCTCACTTCTCACCTATTCAGAATTAAAGTGTTGCCTGGTGTCTGGCAAACAGGGGTAATTCCATGTCAGCTAATGAGAGCAGACCTGTGGAAAGAGGGGCCCTGATCCATCCTGCTGGGTTTGGATTATGGATCACAGCAATCTCCTGCCACRGCAGCAGGCACAGCCCGCCGTGTAATGGAGCCGAGCGCAGAGGTTCGCATTAAAGACATTTTTCAGTCATTTAATTGAATTTGAAAATGYCACAGCAATTCAGGCTCTACTTCACTTACACCTGTGCAAATCTGTTTATGGTGGCTTGATGTAATTTTGTCCACTATAAACTGGCTTAAATGACCTGAAAAGGAGATTTGTTTTCCCTTTCAATTCCCTGAAAGCTTTGAAGAAGTTAATAAAGCAAGTTCTCTGCATTACTTCTGCAGCAGGCAGAATCTTCACCGCATTTCCCCCTGTTTAGTTGTTCATTTACTCCAGTATGAAGGAGTGCCATGTTGTGGCCATTAATAAAGGACATAAACAAGACTTTYAATGTGTTTTTGGAACATTTTTCTTGCTGATTTCCATTCTGGACCCATTCATGAAAATGCAGGTAACCTAAAGGATTCACAGGCAAGGGGCTGATTCAAGGGGATGTGACTAAGGTTTGATTGAAGTTCATATTTAGGAGAGAAGGATGGAGTGAGACTTCTCTGGCATTTTTTGGAGTGCAGAAGGATGTCTTCTCCAAAGCTGCACAAAGCAGCAGTGCATGGCTGAGACTGACCTCAGAAGCTGGGGCTTCTTAGAGACCCACTTTGTGGAGAAATGGGCTGAATGCTCTATTGATTGTTTTACACAAACCTCCCCTGGGCCCTCTTTTCCCACCTCCTGCTGGCACAGCTGGGCAGAATAAACCCAAACACCTTCCATGACTGCAGCACCCTGACACTATTCCTGCTTCACTCCTCCTCTTTTGGTTTTCCCCTCCTTTCCATGCTCCTAAAACCACCTCAAAGTAGAACTTGTTTCCTGATCTCCATCAAGCTTTTATTTGTTGTCAAAACCCCCCTGACAGTGGAATGTTCTGTGCCACTTGCMCCCCTGATCTGTGGGCTCAGCAGGCACAGCCAGTGCAGGACATCCAACTCCCCATTCTCCCAAAGTCACTTCAACTACATCCAGCAACTTCTTCACTGGAAAGGATGTCTGTGAAAACTTTGTGACCCGTGCAGAACATCAAACATATTGGGAATTTATTAATATTTTTCTAAAGATAAAGTAAGATAAGAAGAAAAGTTTTGGGTGTTTATTTTGTGTTCAGTCCACAAAATTAACCTGGGCCCTGCTCTGCCCCTCCCTGCAGACAGGGGCACTCAGGGACACACAGGGACAGACAGGGACATCCAGAGACCCTCAGGGACACCCAGGGACACTCAGGAACATTCAGGGACACCCAGGGACACCCAGGGACACTCAGGAACAGCCAGGGACACCCAGGGCTGAGGCCCCTCTCAGCTGGGGCTCCTCTCCAGGCTGAGCAGCCCCAGCTCCCTCAGCCTCTCCTGGGCAGGGAGATGCTCCAGGCCCTTGCTCAGCTCCAGCAGCTCCTGGCCCTGCTGTGCTGAGAATCCAGGGCTGGGCACAGCAGCCAGAGGTGCCTCCAGGGCTGGGCAGAGGGGCAGGATCCCTCCCTGACCTGCTGGGAATGCTGTCCCCAGGATCCCATTGGCCACAGGAAAAWAGGGTTTGGTGCAGTGCAAGGGAAAGGGAAATACTAAGAATAAAATAAAATTTAAAAAGATGTTTTGTATCAGAATACTGGTAACAAAACAAAATGGGAAGTGCAAAATGAAATCCATGAATGGCCCTCATGTTTAAATTACACCAAACCCAGTCTAATTAAGATTTCTCATTTGTGTTGACAGACACTTTCTGCCAACCATYMTGATGGTAAAAACATTTTCCTGTGGAGAATTTTGACTTTTTCTAGACCAGGCAAGGTCATTAAATAATTCCTTTAARAGCCTAAGATATGCTGAACATTGATAGATGTTTGTTTATGAGCACTAAAACAACAATGCACTGTAAATGAATTCCTATTGGTAGCAAATGAACTCTTCCATGATTATTAATGAAGTCTGGAGTTGCTATTGCTGTCTAATTATACCAAATGTATTTCTCAAGGTTCAGGGATCTACATAAATCAATAGAAGAACTGAGTCTGAGAAATGAAGTGAAAGCAGTTAATACACTGCTTGATTGGACCTTACTGATGGCCATTAGATGCTTGGGTCCTTTCTGGTTTAATTTTCTCAGTAGCTTGAGGAGTCTTTGTGTTCCAAGGCACTTTTGAAAAGCTGGTATTTTTTGGTTAACCTACCCAGGAGTTATTTTGGTGGTGTTGATGCAGTAACCACGAACTCTCCCCATATAATTGCTGCGGGGTTATGGAATTTTCCCTGCAGTGAGTTTTAATTATTCTGTGCTAATTAAGCAACTGATGCCTACCGTGAAAAATTCTCCCTTTGGAACAATGTGAGCAAAGGTGCACACATAAATTTCATAACATATGCATAAAAGCATCCTTTTTTTATCTCTTGTACTAATTTCACGTCCCCATGTTGGGGCGGCAGCATGAATAAATATAACTCCTATGGCTGTACATGGAGAGCTCCAAAGGCATCATATTCATCTTTTCCCATTAAAAAAAAATAGCAACATGGTATTTTTGGGCTTGTTGGATCCTCCCTTCAGCACAAAGATTGTCACCTATTAAAAAGTTAGATAAAAAAATGAGGTGCTTAATAATACTTGAGTTAAAAGGAGGCTTGTTGTGCTCTGCTGGAAAATAATCCCASGATGGTTTGGGTTGGAAGGGACCTTAAAACCCACCCAGTGCCACCCCCTGCCATGGGCACAAACCTCCCACTAGCCCAGGGTGCTCCAAGCCCTGTCCAGCCTGGCCTTGGATATTTTGTAATTGCAATGACATTGGAAAGGGAGCAGAGAAAGAACAGAGGGAGCAGAAACTGAAGACAGATGTTTTCTTCTGGAAAGTGCATCATCCCTCAGGCTGCTGAATTTACAGGGCAGAGCGTTGCAAGRACTGGCAAGATTATAATTGGTGATGTGGAATCACTCTCAGACCACTCCAGTGTTGGGCACGCAGTAGGAAGAAGGAAATTTGAAGACAAAAATTAATGTATAAAAATGCCCAGGGAAGTAATTTCTGATCTAAATAAGTAAAACCTCTTCTATTCTACCTGAAACTAAATAGATTTTTTGATACCTGTGCTAGAAGTGAAATGTATTCTCTGAGAAAACTTTCAGTGGATTAAAACCCAAGCTTTTTTTTTTTTCCCTGAAGGAAGTGTCAGTATAATCAGCATCAGTTGTTTCCAGTGGTGGTTTGGAAGGGAAGATTTCTGCCTCACAGCTGAAGCACTGCACTGGTGCTTACGATGGGCACTGAGCTGAGTGGATGGATAATTGGATAATTTCAGCACTAATGGAGCCCTGGGAAAGCTGGTGCAGGTCCCTCCTCTGCTCCAGCTGTGTCTGCTCTGTGAGGTGSAGGTGGCTGAGCCACGGGGGAATCGTGTGGCTGTCACTGCACTGCTGCTTTCAGAACACCCAAAGTGCAGCTCTGGCACTGGACAGGGATGGAAGGGCTTGAGAGCACCCCAAAAGTGCCAAATGACTTCATTTCCCTGCTCATGGAAGACATGGAGGCTGAGCTAAGGCTTTGTTTTGGGGTGAATGTGGTCTAGAGCAGGTCCTGGGGGTGCTGTCACACCCAGGTGTCTGCACTGGGCTGGAGTGTGAGCATCTTTAGCCAAGCCAGGTGAGGCCAGGAGGAGCTGGAGGCTGTGCCTGGGGGAATTTGGGGATCAGCCATTCATCTTGTAAAGGGGGACCCTTGTTAGCCAAAAAAACCACAACAACAGGATCCTCATGGGTGCAAAGCCCCGTCCTGGGCCAGGCCTGCTTGGCCAGGGGAGCTCTGGGGGGAAGAGCAGGGAAGAGCACAGTGCCCAGGCAGCAGCTTCCTGCACCACAAACCTCCTGAGATCCCTTCAGCCTGAGTTACCCTGTGATCCTTCGGAAAACTGAGCTGAGTGCTGAGCTAGAAGCTTATTTGAATTTTTTTTAACTGACTAATTCAGGAAAAAAAACCTCAAACCAGTCACAAATTTCTTTTAGACTAAACCCCAAAGATGAAATCACTTTTCAGCAGACAGCTCTCTGTGTCACCCTGGTGCTCCTGTTGCCTTAGGGGTTGACCTGAAACAGAGACTGGACAAAACTAGAGAATAAAACAAATATTTATTAAAAGGCCCCCAGGATACCCCGGGACGTTCCAACCAGCNTGATGGTAAAAACATTTTCCTGTGGAGAATTTTGACTTTTTCTAGACCAGGCAAGGTCATTAAATAATTCCTTTAAAAGCCTAAGATATGCTGAACATTGATAGATGTTTGTTTATGAGCACTAAAACAACAATGCACTGTAAATGAATTCCTATTGGTAGCAAATGAACTCTTCCATGATTATTAATGAAGTCTGGAGTTGCTATTGCTGTCTAATTATACCAAATGTATTTCTCAAGGTTCAGGGATCTACATAAATCAATAGAAGAACTGAGTCTGAGAAATGAAGTGAAAGCAGTTAATACACTGCTTGATTGGACCTTACTGATGGCCATTAGATGCTTGGGTCCTTTCTGGTTTAATTTTCTCAGTAGCTTGAGGAGTCTTTGTGTTCCAAGGCACTTTTGAAAAGCTGGTATTTTTTGGTTAACCTACCCAGGAGTTATTTTGGTGGTGTTGATGCAGTAACCACGAACTCTCCCCATATAATTGCTGCGGGGTTATGGAATTTTCCCTGCAGTGAGTTTTAATTATTCTGTGCTAATTAAGCAACTGATGCCTACCGTGAAAAATTCTCCCTTTGGAACAATGTGAGCAAAGGTGCACACATAAATTTCATAACATATGCATAAAAGCATCCTTTTTTTATCTCTTGTACTAATTTCACGTCCCCATGTTGGGGCGGCAGCATGAATAAATATAACTCCTATGGCTGTACATGGAGAGCTCCAAAGGCATCATATTCATCTTTTCCCATTAAAAAAAAATAGCAACATGGTATTTTTGGGCTTGTTGGATCCTCCCTTCAGCACAAAGATTGTCACCTATTAAAAAGTTAGATAAAAAAATGAGGTGCTTAATAATACTTGAGTTAAAAGGAGGCTTGTTGTGCTCTGCTGGAAAATAATCCCAGGATGGTTTGGGTTGGAAGGGACCTTAAAACCCACCCAGTGCCACCCCCTGCCATGGGCACAAACCTCCCACTAGCCCAGGGTGCTCCAAGCCCTGTCCAGCCTGGCCTTGGATATTTTGTAATTGCAATGACATTGGAAAGGGAGCAGAGAAAGAACAGAGGGAGCAGAAACTGAAGACAGATGTTTTCTTCTGGAAAGTGCATCATCCCTCAGGCTGCTGAATTTACAGGGCAGAGCGTTGCAAGRACTGGCAAGATTATAATTGGTGATGTGGAATCACTCTCAGACCACTCCAATGGTGGGCACGCAGTAGGAAGAAGGAAATTTGAAGACAAAAATTAATGTATAAAAATGCCCAGGGAAGTAATTTCTGATCTAAATAAGTAAAACCTCTTCTATTCTACCTGAAACTAAATAGATTTTTTGATACCTGTGCTAGAAGTGAAATGTATTCTCTGAGAAAACTTTCAGTGGATTAAAACCCAAGCTTTTTTTTTTTTCCCTGAAGGAAGTGTCAGTATAATCAGCATCAGTTGTTTCCAGTGGTGGTTTGGAAGGGAAGATTTCTGCCTCACAGCTGAAGCACTGCACTGGTGCTTGTGATGGGCACTGAGCTGAGTGGATGGATAATTGGATAATTTCAGCACTAATGGAGCCCTGGGAAAGCTGGTGCAGGTCCCTCCTCTGCTCCAGCTGTGTCTGCTCTGTGAGGTGGAGGTGGCTGAGCCACGGGGGAATCGTGTGGCTGTCACTGCACTGCTGCTTTCAGAACACCCAAAGCGCAGCTCTGGCACTGGAAAGCTCTGTAGGACAGGGATGGACGGGCTTGAGAGCACCCCAGAAGTGCCAAAGGACTGGATTTCCCTGCTCGTGGAAGACAAGGAGGCTGAGCTAAAGCTTTGTTTTGGGGTGAATGTGGTCTAGAGCAGGTCCTGGGGGTGCTGTCACACCCAGGTGTCTGCACTGGGCTGGAGTGTGAGCATCTTTAGCCAAGCCAGGTGAGGCCAGGAGGAGCTGGAGGCTGTGCCTGGGGGAATTTGGGGATCAGCCATTCATCTTGTAAAGGGGGACCCTTGTTAGCCAAAAAAACCACAACAACAGGATCCTCATGGGTGCAAAGCCCYGTCCTGGGCCAGGCCTGCTTGGCCAGGGGAGCTCTGGGGGGAAGAGCAGGGAAGAGCACAGTGCCCAGGCAGCAGCTTCCTGCACCACAAACCTCCTGAGATCCCTGCAGCCTGAGTTACCCTGTGGTCCTTCAGAAAACTGGGCTCAGTGCTGAGCTAGAAGCTTATTTGAATTTTTTTTAACTGACTAATTCAGGAAAAAAAACCTCAAACCAGTCACAAATTTCTTTTAGACTAAACCCCAAAGATGAAATCACTTTTCAGCAGACAGCTCTCTGTGTCACCCGGGTGTTCCAGCTGGGCAGACAGGTGGATATCCCAGTCATGATCCACCTGTGGATCCAGCAGGGCAGTGCAGATCTGATCCAACCTGACAGGAACAATGTCCTGGAGTCAGGAGCTGTGGCAGCCACATCCAGCCTGTGGAAATGTGAAAATGCTATCCTAGCAGCGGGCTGTCACAAGCAGGAACACGGGCTGCTTCCCACTTAACATTCTCCATATGACAAAAAAAAATAAAAATCAGTGTGAATCATCTTTAGAACAGCCCATTTTTTTCCCTTTTCAAATYACAGATCTGACATTTCTATAGGTTTTTAATTCAATTATCTTTAGCTCTGCTTACTGGGAGCTCCTGGTCCTTGTAAAGGTACTGGGCAAATATTGTCCTTTGGCAGCTCAGCCTCATCTCTACTGGTCTTGACAAGATGCTTAAAGAAACTGCACGTTTCAAAGAGGCTCATTTATCTCATTTATGACTTCAAGATACTCTGGGAAAGTTCATCACAATGATTTCCAGATTTGCCTTTTTTTTTTTTTGATCTTTCCATCTCTTCCTTATCTCAGCTGTGCTGCACTGCAGGAGCACACAGATATAAATCCGTGCTCTTGTTTTTTTAATCCGTGCGTGCTCCCTTTTCAACTGTGCTGGAGTTCTCCTTGCCATGGCAGCTGACACTCCATAATCAGAAGAGAAAAGCTTTATGTCCATTATTCCMTTTTCCTCTGTTGAAGGAATTTGAACAACAAACTCTAGGACCAGTGCACGTTGCAAGGCATTGTCACAGAGGGCTCCTGATTGTTCTGCCTCGAGTCCCCAGAAGTCTTTTTGCTCCCTAAATTTAGAAATTTAGCCCCAGAAAGGACTTCTCCTGCAGAGGGAGGAGCACTTTGAATGGGCTTTCGTTTTTATGGGAGATAAAAGSGAACGTTACATTTTCCTGTGAAAATAAAAAGTGCAGCTTGCATTTGTCAAGGTTTGCTCTTTGATAGTCTCCAAACACAACTTTTTCAGTGGAATTAATGCTGTTCTGTWTGCTGGGAGGTGGCCAGCAGTGGAGCTGCTGGGATAACCCATCCTGGGATGTCACCTTTGCTGTTCCCAGCAGAGRCTGCCTGGGACACCTCGGCTCTGCTTTGAGTGCTGCTCTCAGTCAGTAGAGAAGATGGAATGTGGAACCACAGACTCATTTAGTTTGGAAAATCCCTCTGAGATCATCAGGTCCAACTGTTCCCCCAGCACTGCCAAGGCCACCACTCACCCACGTCCCCAAATGCTTCATGTACACAGCTGTTAAATCCCCTCAGGGATGGGGACCCTTCCCTGGGCAGGAAGGTGACATTTCCTGTGTCCTAATGCTTAACCAGCCTTTCAGTGAAGAAATTTTTCCTTTTCTTTTCCAAGCAATGTGGTGAAAAAAGGGMTATTCAAGTGCATAAAGCATGCAATTATCTGATATGTTAATTGTTTAATTGTATGTCTCTTAATAAAGAGAAATGAAAACTGCCCAWGTGCAATATTTGGCCAGGTTGGAYGGGGCTTGGAGCAACCTGGGGTGGTGGAAGTTGTCCCTGCCCTYGGCAAGGGATGAGCTTTAAGGTCCCTTCCAGCCCRAAGTTCCTTGTGATTCCAGGATAAACTAAATATGCAATGCATAATTGCTTTTCCAATTTTGGGGCATGATGAGTAGGAAAATGGTGAGGGATCTGCTTCCTCTGCTCCCTGCCACTGCCTGTGTATGGGGTTGGAATGTGCTGAAACACATCTCACACCAGGCTGTAGGTCAGGTTTGGGGGTGGGGCAGGATGGCAGAGCAGCATCCTCCTCCTGCAGCACGTTCTGAGCAGTGCCAGTGAGGACAGCAGACTTTGGAGCATGACAGATTCCAAATTGCTCTGCTTGGTTGGATGAATTCCGGAGTGCCTCCCCTCTGTCATTTCCTGCAAAGGGCACCTTTGATCCAGGATCTGTTACTCTCCTGCCGAACAGAGCTTGCAAATTACTAATGATTCTGGCAAAAGAGCTTTAATTTTGTGCCAGTGGGAGATTTCAGGTTAATTAAATGGTCTCGTTGCTCKGTGTTTCACTGTGTTTCACTGCTTTGGGCTGAGGCCGAGGAACTTTACAACTTGAGGACCTAATCCTGTCTTGACCTGAACTTCAGCAGGCCCAGCCAATGTCTCCAGGTGYCTGAAAAAGTTCTGAAACTCACTCTAAAAAACTTCAGGGCCACACCAGGACAGCAGTGTGCTCCAGGCTGTGAAAGTAACTCCTCGCTGCTTCTCACCTTTGTCAGCCTTCAAGCAAATGTCCAGRAATGTGAGAAGAGCAGCAAGCCCAGCTGCTGAAGCACATGTCACATAAATCAGGGGTCTCACCTGTGTGGTGGGCGAGCAGAGCAGAAAGGCAAGGAATCCCAGGGCAGAGGGGGAAAACTCCAGAGCAACCTTTTCCCTAAGGCAATCAGTGTTTGTGTGTGCAGACAAAGAGAGGAGGTGGGTGCTGTGGCATCAAAACCCAGTGTCCTTGGTGTGGCAGAGCCCCTGCTGTCAAATCCAGTCCTCTCCATGCATTGGCAGTGGTGCTGAATTCCACTYTGGCTCTCAGCTGAGATGGGAGGCTCAGAAGGGATGGGAGGTGACACAGACAGGACATCGTGGATGTAGGGGGAGTCCCTGTGCAGAGAAATGGGAAGGGGGAGCAACAGGAGCCCTGCACATTTGCTCAGGGGGAAATCTGGAGGAGCATTTGGGACACCAGCTATTGGGATTTTTCTAAGACTTTTGTGGAGAGTGTTTCTGGAGGGATTGAGTAAGGAATGGAGGAAATGAGATGAGCTCAGAATTTAACATCCGTGGCTGTCTAATGATTTTACATCACATTTTGTGATTCTGATAAAGTGGAACAGTGAAACAACTGTAGAATGTAAGAGAAACATTCCTAAGATATCCAGAGGGATCTTTGCTTGTAATGGCTGCCACCAGTGTTATTTCATTCTGATTCAGAAAAAAAAAAATCACATTATAATTAAGAAGAAAAAAAGGTAAGAATTTGGACAAAAAAATTACTGATAAAAGCAATCCAAGTTCTGTTCAGAGAGATACAGAAGAGAGAGGATTTAAGTGGAAAAGGGAAACAAAGTAAATAGAAAARACATCCCTGGTGAGCAAAGCCTGTGCCACCCTTTTCAGTGCAAGGATGGTAATAATTACAGCAGTATATGATTTATTCAGTTTTTGTAGCCTTTTTCCTTGCAYTCAACAGAGAGATGGGAAAGGCTCAGGAAAATACAGAGAGGTGGGAAGGGCTCTGAAACAAAAAACCTGCCTGCTATTGCTTTCTGCAGCTTTCTGCCTCTCTCCTGAAGGAATAGAAGATGTCAAATCTCCCTATTTTGGGGCTCTGCCAGCTCTGCCCCTGTGTGTATTTTCCTGAGCCCTGGCAGGAGTGGCTGTGCCTGGTGAAGGCAGGGAGAGGAGCAGGAGGTGCTCTCCCCTGGCCCCACACGCCCCATTGCTCATCAATGTGGCTTTTTTAGGGTAGGATGGCTCCGGGCTGGCAGGTGACAAAATTGCTGGAGGTACGTGCTGCAGCTGCAGCCAGGAACTGCAGGGGGACAGGTGCAGCTCTGTAAATAAGGACACTTGGAGCCTGTCTGTGCTTTGCCAAAGCCATTCCTGGCCAGGAGCCAGCCGAGCCCTGGTCCCTGCTTTCAACAGCAGGTCCTGGCTGCCGGTGCTGCTGCTGTCACCCGGAGCCAAAGGACAGGATCTGCTCAGCTTTCAAGGGGAAAGCTCACAAAATATGTAAAAGTCCCCAAASTGGCCAATTTCAGACCACTTATGGAAGTTCACTGTGGTTTCTTACCCCATCCACCTCCCTTGCTCCAGCGCCCATGGCACCTGCAGCACCTCTCCAGCTCCCCACCTCCTGCTCCAGCACCAAAAGGACATTGAGGGGCATGTCCAGGGAAGGGAACGGAGCTGAGGAAGGGTCTGGAACACCAGGAGAGGCTGAGGGAGCTGAGAAAGGGGCTCAGGGGGGACCTTGTGGCTCTGCACAACTCCCTGCCGGGAAGGGAGAGCCAGGAGGATTGGGCTTTACTCCCAGGAAACAGGGACAAGATAAGACACAACAGCCTCAGTTTGTACCAGGGGAGGTTCAGGCTGGAGACTGGGAAAACTTTCTTCACACAGAGAATTGCTAAGCACTGGCACAGGCAGCCCAGGGCAGTGGTGGAATCACYATCCCMAAAAACCTGGGGGTGTGGTGGCTTAGGAYGTGGTTTAGTGGTGAATATGGCAGTGATGGGTWAATGTTTGGACTCAATCATCTTGGAAGGTTTTTCCACCCTTAACAGCTCTGTGMTTCCATGATTCTAGGACCTGCTTCTAAATCTGCCCAGGTCTAGGCCTGACCTTAGGAGGAAAGCCTCAGGAGTGTGGGCTTTGTGCAGAGCACCATGTGGATCTCCTACACCTACACTGTTTCCTTGAAGCCAGTTTGCATTTAGCTACCTCAGGCTTGGCTGTAAATCCCAWTTTTGTGCTGTAGCTTTTCTTGTGCCTTTTCTCTGGTCCCTCCATTGCTACTTCATACTCTGGTGTTTTGGCATCCACCTTTGCAAACAGTTAAAAACCAAGATTGCCTCATTGAGTTTGAAAGACAGAGCAGTCCAGCACTGATTTTTCTTTGACATCTGCCTCATGAAATCAGCTCTATTGGTTCAATATGACTTATGGGCCATTTCAATTTGTTGGGACTCTGGTGGGGTTTCATTCCATTGATGTGGGGGACTGCAGGCCATGCATGGCAATGAGGAGTTCGACCCAATCTGTGTGAGAGGCTCAGGAGGTGGATTAGAGCAATATTATCAAACCATATCAATTTTTATGCAGGCCCATTAATGAAGTCCRTGTGGCTGGTCTGTTTTATTGACAGCGTTGTTTGGTGTGTCATAGATCATTTTCTCCATAACTGAAGAGATTATTGCAGACATGCAATCAATGAAATGTTCTCCTTCCARTGGGCACACTTGATTTTCCTCGTGAAACTTTGCTCAGGCTTTAATGGGAAGAAATTCCCAGTGCAGCTAGGCTCTGAGGACATCCAGTGAGGGCACTGCAAAGGTCTGTCCTTTGCCAGCARCCTCTCACTAGCAACAGTTCCTCAGGAAAGGAGCTGGGAATCCCAGTGGATGGTGCTTTTGGGAAAAACCAGACAGCAGATGTGGATGTTGGAACAGGGAATGGATCAGAAGTGGAATAAGTGTGCTGCATTTAGTGGCATCAAACTTTAGGAACATGAGACCAAATCAGGGGGAGTCCAGAGGCAGAGGACAAGAGTCAAGCTTCAAAAACCATGACCCAGAAGGAAAGACTGAAGTAATTGTGTGGGTCAGCTTCAGRGGAGCAAAGACAGAAGAGAGGCGCGATGATGGCCCAGCCTCCCAGCACATCTGYGGCTGCTGAGCAGCTTCTTCCCCATGTCAGGGCAAAAAGTGAGTTGGCTTGGATGGCAGCAAATTTCATCTAATCATASAGCTAAATTAGGCTTGTTATGAACGTTCTAACAGTTTGAAATATGTGTTGGAATTGATTTTTTAAAAAGACTATATAACTCAGTTGCTGGGTATTTTAAAGAGCAAGGCCCTTATATCCAAGAGGAATACAGCAGTTTTGCAGGGTCTGAAACCCTTCCTCAGTCTTTCCATATTTCTTTTCCTGCAAACACACCTCTTTGTACCTCCAAAAATCCCACATATTTTCACTTTTTTCTCCCCAATTCTGACATACAGGTTTTCTTTCTGTAAAGGTTGCTCATAGATAGTTTAACTTAAATAACATCCCCAGYGGGCTTTTCAGAAAGYCTTTTTCTGGGAATARGAGWGCTCAGATACAYGTGAATCACAGAGTYAYAGAATCRTGGARTGGTTTGGGTTGGAAGGGACCTTAAAATCATCTCATTCTAAATCCCTGGACAACATCCACTAGTGGAAAGTGGTCACTAAACTGATGAAGAAAGGAGAAACTCTATTTCAGATTTTTGGAGGAGGGCTCTGGCCTGGTCTTTGCTGATCCTGTATCATGTATGCTACTATGAAAAAACAATTAATAATTGTACAATTAATACTGCATGTTTAGTGAAGAGTCAATCATGTGTAAATTTCCATGTTTCTGTCTTGATGAAGAAAAGTTTTACCTGGATAATAAAGTGAATTTCATCTGACAGTGAGAAGATCTCCTGTGATGGCAGCACACRATGTGTTGATGTCTCCTGGTTACTTACAGTTTACTGAGCCTTTTGGAATATCTTTTCAATACCTTTGTGTTCTTTTCACTGAATTTAGTTTCCTTTCTCTGAGCACAAAAAAATAAAATATTCAGTTGTAATAACAAATCCTCTGATGGCAMGAAAACGTTATTAAACAACTTCAATAACCTCTAGAAACATAAATGTAATATAGGAGAAACATTCCTTTACAAAAGTCGATTGGCGCTACGGTTTGATGCAATTTGTCAAATCCATCTTGTTTCTAAAGCATGATGGAAGTTAATATTGATTGCCATTTTAAAGCCCAGCTTGTGGGCTTTGTTCCACTCAGCTGCCAGCATTGTCATTCCCAAGGTTTATTTTTCCTGTGCTCCCGGATCACGGAGGCCACTGGAGCATGTTAGGGCTGGTAATAATACAGCTGCTGATAAACAAAAGCTGTGAATATCAGCACGGCACAATGAAGTGGAATASGAAAATCTCTCCCTGTGTGTGGGCTGTGAACACGTTAACAGCACTAATCAAAATTTATTTGGGGRAAAACTTCTGTAGTAACAGCAGCAATCTGCCCATGGTATCAGTTCTTTCTCTAATCTGCCAGTAATGAGTAATATCTGTCAATTATTTGATCTGAGGCTTTGCCATCTGACCAACAGAATTATAAATTCCAAAATTAAAGACTTCATTATTACCTATCTCCGTTCTTTGTAAGTATGAAACCTTGCCTTAATGCCTTTAATTAAAAGGATTTATCTGTTGACACTTCYGTGTTTTCCCAAAGGTGTTTCTCCCTGGAGGTTCTGGGAGTAGGGAATTATGCCAGATCTCTTTTGGTTGCTGTCACATTCCAGTGTCCCTGGAGCCCTGGTGCCTCACACTCCTGGGCTTTACAGGCAGAGGGACACGAGAGATGCTTGCAGAGCAGCATCCCAAACTCCAGCCTCACACCAGGCATGCTGTGCAGGCAGCAGGACAACCAGAGCCCAGAATTTGATCTGAAATGCCAGAAAGGACAGCAGATGCCAGATCTGAGGTACTGCAACCCACAAGTCAATAGGCAAGGATGCTGCTGAACCTGTGGACCTGCAGGAAAGCAGGGACAGGAGTTCCTTCTTCCCCACCCWGAGCTGAAGGCCCTGAGCCTTCCCTTTGCAGGAGGAATAAAAGATTCCCCGATAAAAACATCTCTGCCTTGTGCTGTCARATGTCTTGATGTACCCAACACGCTGCTACAAAGTGCTCAGAGTGCTGCTCTTCCCTTGAATTGCTGTTTTTCACGGGAAGGTTGCTCAGCTGGAAAATGTCCTGGCTGGCAGAGCCTCAGGGGGTCAGGCAGAGCATCACTGTCAGGCCGAGTCACAGCCTCTGCCTCCTGCCTCCCCAGATCTGCTCGGGGGTTTTTTTCCCATCCATCAGGACAGTTTTCTCCCTATCCTGGYGAGACACAGAAAGCTGCAGTTGCCTGTGCGAGTGAAGGCTTTATTAGCACGTCTCCTTTGCACTGTCTGCTGATTGATGGGGCAAACAACCCCAAACTCCACATGGGTGCAAACTTTCCATTACTTCACTGCCCTCAGAGAAGCTTCACCCTAAAAGAAAAAAGCCTCACCACATGATGTGTGTATGCATAAAGTGATTTATTTCAAAGGCACACTGTATTAGCAGTGCTTCCACCCATGTGCTCTTCCCCTGACAGAGACAAATTGCTATCTCAGCAGCTGGTCCTGCCAAGGCAATTTGCACTTGCTTTGCCAAGTGACAGGAAACTCCACTCTGTACCCTTGTCCCCCCTGAGTTGTCTTGTTAAAGCGTTTTTTTTTGGGCTGCAGGAGCCGATCTGCAGCAGTCAGCCGAGGCACTGGGATGATCAAAGGGCTGGGAAAGTAGCGAGGAATTTTCCTGCTGAAGGGAACTTTTAAACGACCCCCCCCTTCCCCCCCACCTCACCATTTGCTCTGGATGCTTAATCCTATTTAAATAACAACGTGTCAAACGTGCCCAGCCATCAGCTAGCAGGTGTCCCTGCTGAGATTTCCAGCTTGAAGTTTTCCTGGGTCTTGGTGCAAGGATTGTTTTTTCCCAGATATTGACTTTTAGTTTTCAAGGTTACTGATGATGTGCTCAGGCACAAGAGTTGCTCAGCCCACATCAGGAAAAGGGGCACATAGGAAGATGGATGCATTTATTAGGCAAATGGCCTGCCTGGATATATACTTTTGGATTTACCTGTAAGACCTTGTTTGAATAAATCCCTGCTTTTCTAYAATTACCTGTGCAAACAGCCGTGAGCCCCTGCCTTTCAGCTCCTCAAAGAAAGAGCTCTAATTTATGATGTTTACATGGCAGTGTCTGTGTGCTGGCACCAAACAGGCTTCAATCTTCATCTCCTCCACGAAAAAAAAAAGATTCTTATTAAATAACAGTGAGAAACCTGCAGGATCAATTGTGTGACAGTGCCTAATGCTGCACTTCCAGCTCCAGGTAAGCCAATTACTGGAGGTATGGAAAAGGAGCTTCAGGCAGCTCTGCTCCATCCCTTTGCTGCTGGAGGAAGAAAGGGAGGGCAAAGCTGGATTTCTAGATCAGACCAAGTAACCTGAGCTGGCTGTTTTTGGCTGTGAGAGCGCTGAGGCTTTCACACCCTGCCACTTCTTTCAGGACACCTCTTCTGTGATTTAATAATTTGSGTGCTTGAAATTCTGCGGCTGAACTAAAATTAGATGTTATGTTTGAGCCATTTGTCTGGCTCTGAATGTCCCTGGAGCAACAGTCCAGCAGTGTTGTGACAAACAGTGGTGATATATTTTTTTTAATGTTTTTTTTGAGCAAACAAGAACAACTAAATTAGTGCAAAAAACTAATCTAAGTGCATCTGTAACCCAACCAACCAACCAACCAACCAAAAACACCCAAAAAAACAAATCAGAAAAACTTGTATTCTCTGTATACAGATAATTTAAAAAATCTTCAAAACAGTCAAAATTGGGAGGGAGGAAAAGCAGTTAAATCAGATGGTTCTATGGTGCTCTTAGGTGAAAAGCTGACTGTGGCAGTGTTCAAAATGCTTGGTAACCTTTTGTGTGAATAGTTCATAATTGTAAAAGGAAAGAACTACGTACTCAACCTCTTCCTTTTTTGTTTGTTTGTTGGTTTGGTTTGGTTTTTTTTAAATTAGGCCTAGCATAACTATTAAAGGCATGAAGTGTTCTCTGCTAGTTTGTCAAATGATTCTCACACATTTTGGGTGCTGTTTTGGGCTTTTCTTTATCGATGTGGGGTTTTTTTGCAGTGCTCACCTCAACAATCTCTGTCTTGCTGGAGAGTTTGTCATTCCAAACATGCCACCTTCTCCTCAGGGCCTTGCCTGCTCCCTGGCCAGCCAGCTGGAGCGATTCTAGCCAAAGATAATTAAAACAACAAATGGCAGACAGTGGAGAGCAAATAAGGAGTATTGAGCTGCAGTCTGTGCAGGCAGGGCCATGTTTGCACGTGGCCACAGATATTGGGGTAAATGGATGTGGCTCAGTGTGGGAAACCAGGCTACCCCTTTGGGGGTCCCTGGGTGTTTGAGACCCYGAGGGTCTYGGGACAGAGCCAAAAGAACCAAAAATCCCAATTCCTTTGATYTAACTCCCTGGAAAACACTGCCATGCTTGAAAGAGGAAAAGAAGTCCACGTGGGTTTGATTGGTGTGATTTTTGTCAGCTCACAGGATGAAAAAACAGAATGTTTAGATGTTACTGTATAGATAGAATGGGGCAAAGATGGAGCAATCAGGGTGTGCTTTTGTCCTTTTCCTGCTTCTTGTTCCCCTCCATCTTTGCATAGGAAGTGTTTTTTTCTTGATTGGGTTCTGGTGAGATTTCACTGTCTGACATGGGTCAGTTATTGGTACTTAGAGAAAAACATTGTTAACGTAGTTTAGATTATAAAAGTTCAGGTGCCATTGTAGGAGGGGCAGATTCTGCTTTTCTGGCTGCCTGCAAACATCACACTGGRCTGAGAGAACTTTTAAGATAAGAAAATAATAAACAATTCTGCAAAGCAACTGCACGGCCTCCAGCTCTCCTTGGAACTCCATCATCAACTCTCAGGGTGCAAAAAYCACCAGAAAACCTGAGAGCMCAGGAGTTGTGTTTGCAGGARCTGGGAAGCMAGGAGGGTTATGGAAACTGCTGGATGAGGGGCTGTGGGTTTGAGCAGAGCAAACTGTGCCCAGGAGAGCTCAGCCTGGCTGTGCCAAGCCTCATTCCTGCAGATCCCTGCATGGTCACTTGGCTTTGGGGATCAGCTGGGGCTTTGCCAGCTCCAACAGCAAAACAACCAGTTTGCATAATGACATTTAGTCTGTGTCAGTCTTCATCTTCCACGATTGCCTTTGTCAGCTGCTTCAATTAGATCCTCTTAATGTCCAAGTTAATAAATGCTTTTTAGTGAGACAAAATGATATTTGGATGGGAAAATGTATTCAGTGTTACCATTGAGATGTAATTCCACTGCAGCTTTTTGATATCCATGGATTCATTCATGTGCTCAGAGAGCCACAGAGCAGATTCAGAACATCTTGAGCTGGAAGGAGCCAAAAGAAGAAAGTCCAGAGCAGGCACAAAGGTGATCAGAGGGATGGAAAGGCTGGGAGAGCTGGGGTTGTTCAGCCTGGAGAAGGGAAGCTTCAGTATGACATGATTGTGGTCTCCCAGTGCCTGAAAGGGCTGACAGGAACCATGGAGAGAGACTGTTTACAAGGGATGGAGAGACAGGAGAAGCAGAAATGGCTTCCCACTGCCAGAGGGCAGGGTTAGATTGGGATATTGGGGAGGAATTGTTCCCTGTGAGGGTGGGGGGGCCCTGGCACAGGGTGCCCAGAGAAGCTGTGGCTGCCCCTGGATCCCTGGCAGTGTCCAAGGCCAGGCTGAATAGGGTTTGGAACACCCTGGACTAGTGGAAAGAGTCCCTGCCCATGGCAGAGGGATGGCATTGGATGATCTTTAATGTCTCTCCCAACCCAAACCATTCTGGGATTCTGTGATTCAGGTATCAATGCAGTCTCTGTGCTTGTGAAAATGAATATGATACAGTAAACATTGAAAAATTAAATAATTCACAGAGAAATAAAACAACTTTCTGATACTTTCATAGTGATTTCCGGGTCAGGGGTCATGAAGGATTGACTTGTGTAAGAAATTTTTCATTCGTATCTTGAAGTCTCTTTCCATGTTAGAGAGAACTCCTGGCAGCCTGTTCTTAAGWGTAAATTGATATAACTTTCCAAAACTTCATTAATGTCTCACTGATTATCAATAGCTGAGCTTTTATTAACGCATGGTGAATTGAAGCTTCATTCCCTATGATCATCAACATCTCTGGAAGTATTCAAAAAGCTTGTGGATGTGCCCCTTGAGGACAGGGTTTAATGTTGCACGTGGTGCTGGTGCTGCATTGATTGTTGGTGATCTTAAAAGTCTTTTCCTACCTTAATGACTCAGACAAAGGGAGAATTCATGAACTCTGGTGTCATCTCATTCAGGCTCTTTCACTTATTTTGCAAATACTGTGGTGCTCAAACCAAAATCTGCTGGTGAATTTTCTGTGTTCAAATCAGCAGCATGATGGGTGAGGGGGGAAATGTTCATAAATRGAATAGCAAGGTTGTAAACCAGGCYTAAAGTGGGTGTAATGYCTGCTGCCTGCCTCTCACCAGCACCTGGAATGGCTTTGCCCCCTTTTCTAGGCTGCAGAACTTGTTAAAAGTGTGTTAAGGAACCAAAGGCAATTTCAATCAATAATCTGGTCCTTGTCTGACAGCTTTGGTATTGGATACATATTCATACCCTCCTTCAAAGCTGATTCCTCTATTCTTCAGAGGGTGAGAGCTTCATTGCTAATCAGAACACTGTTCCTACTTATAACTTGTMGCAAATGAATCTCAGCCAGTTGTTTAAATTGAAATTTTTAGCTGCCAGTCAAGACAGGTCAAATGGGAAATGAAAAAAAAATTAGCATCACTGAGTAAAAAGAACAAATATCTTTATGCATCCACCTATGGCTCCATGTTGACTCCAAGCAGATGGCAACTGCTCACATGGCTTTCCTATCTTGAGAAATTATTTCAATTCAAAGGAAGTAAATGCTTTAAAAATGCCATCCACTCACTGCAATTGACTYTGCCAGCAGGTTAAAATATCTCTGAAATGAATATTCCACTTCAGACTGGGATTTTTGATGACTGAAGTGACTCAACTGTGTCTGCAGCAATTGTCTCCACCGTTTCTCTGGGAAAAAAAAAAAATCCCAACAAAACAACCAGCAGCCCTGGGATGGAGAGAAACCTCAGATTTATTTGTACAGCAGGAAGAAATGCAGGCCCTGAACACTGAGGGCACCACGTGCAGCATGCTTCACAAGCAGAAATAATGGGTAGCTCTTGTCTCAATGAATTCTGAGCTGATGACTCCACCAAAGGCTCGAGGAGAAATAGGAGCACAAAGGTCTGGTGGCTGCTSTAAGGGCCTGGAGGGGGTTGCTGGCAAATTGAGGGTTAGAAGGCTCTCCAGTCCCTGCCAGCACTACTTTAAATCAATAAATGCTGGGTTGCAGCCTTCAGGTGCTGCTAATGTGAGGCATTAAAAACAATTCCAGCTGCATGATAACCTCTGATATTCTGAACTGGGCTATTTTATCTCRCAGAAACACCTTTCCCAGCTCAGAGAGTTATGGAGCACTTGCCCTTAAAGCCTTGGTAATTGCTGCAGGTAACACCTTGGATAACTCAGCCCTGGCTTTGCAGAGCTCCTAAATGTCCCTTGTGGAGTAATAGAGGGAAGGGAGGTCACAGTGCCAGTGCAGGGACATTTATCTAGCCAAGGCAGCATTTGATATTGCACCTCATTTTTTGTTCTCACACTGGAAGACAAGGACAAAGGACACTTGAAAATTACAGCCTTTTTAGAGTTAATAGATGTAGGTGGCTCTCAGAGCATAAAATTCCTCTCTGAAATCTGAAAGCTCCTCTGTCTGACACGTTTTTACCTCTAAACATTGGAATTACCTGACTGAAATCAGTGAAATCATTAATTTACACTGGCAGACACAGGAATGCCAACAGAGACAGGATCATCCCCGTCACCAGGCAGTGGAGGATGCAAATGGCTTCTCTAGATTCATTCTACTTTTTCCCAATTTTTTTTTTCTTTTTCCATCCATAACCCAATCTCTCTTCCTGTGTATCTTTGCAACAATAGCTGCTGGAGACAGACGTGCTGCCCTGAGTTATTCCCTGACTCTGGCTTTTCTGCTTTAMTGCTGGAACCCTGCAAAAGCAGAAAAGGATTTTGACAATTGAAGTTGCAGGCGGGTTTTGCTCTCGGTGCCATTGTAATTTACTTGCTCAGATAAATGTCTTTTACACTTGGGTAATTTCTTTGCATTGTGCCTGTTWTTCATAGCTGAGTGATGTTGAAAATTCTCAAAGACGCTTTCACTTGGCTCTTTCTTGTTGGAATTGCTTAAGAAATGTTTATGGGATTATTGTTTCGCCTTGCTCTTCAGTCAGTCAGGCTCAGTTGGAAGAAAGAAGCTGCATGTAACAAGAAAGAAAGCAAAACCCCCCAAACATCTGCTGCAGCAAAGCAAGGCAGGCTTGCTGGGGATGGGGATATTTGAAGTGGGCTGTGTTGTGCTATCTGATGGTGTTTCAGGGGAATYTGGGGATGAGGTAGCCCCAAGGACAGAACAACACTGCTCAGGAACATTAAATCTGTAATTGTGCAAGTGGGATAGGCAGAGCAGGTGGGTTGTGCTTTTTATGATGAGGTTTCTGCTGAATCACTTTTATCCTCCCAGGTTTCACACTCCACAGTCCTGSCCCTGTCCCTGCCCCGTKTGGGGCCAGCCCCAGGGACAGGRATGCACATCCCACTGCAGGGTGTGYCCATTCCTGGGGAYACAGCCCAGCTCCTGCMCTGTGGGCTTGGACTCSTACCTGACACTTGGAGTCTGTGTAAAATAATCCCACAAGGGGTTTGTTCTTCCCTATTTAGTGCTTTCTAACTTGCCTGCTTGGCCAGGACCTCACAGACCTRGCCCAAGCCCTCTGTTCCCACCCCACATGAGCCAGTTCCTGCCCTATTTGGGTCACTGTCACCCTTTAAACCCCTGCCCTCTATCTATTAGAAGGTTCTAGAATTCCTAAATCATTAGAGCAAGTCCAGATCCTTTAGGTAGGTTTTCCACACAAAAATTATCTGTGTTTTTACTTCCCTGCAGGTTCCAGAATCAACTCTTGAGCCAAACAAGTGTGGCCAAGGTCTCAAAAACCAACGCTTTCAGGGGAGGTTCACCCCATGACAGCAATTTATTGCCTTTATCAATTATTTGGAAGAGAGAACTCAGYTGGCAGAGGGGGAAATAAAAGATACATAATGCAAAGAGCAAAGAGGCAAAGTTGACAGATAGTTGATAAAAATGTAACCTTCATTTTTCTGTTGACTGAGCTGCTGCAAATGATATGTATTTTAACAGAGCCAAAGGAAAGGTCTTGCATTTTGTGGTAAAAACCCACTGGAATATCTTGCTGATAGCAGCAGRCTCAATGTCAGAGGAAACATTTACACCAAAAATGGAATTTTGTGATTTTTTTTTCCTAGACACTCAATGGGATTTGATGGAAGAAATTAATTCAGGGAAGTTTTGTGTCTTATGCTCCAGAGGACCTTAAAATCAACAAATTTCTTTTCCAGAGGACTATGATAGTGTTGTGAGAGGAGCCTTGCACAGGTGAAGGAAAGCAGAGTRGAAAAGAAGGTTCTTTCCTCTGAAGAAATAACCTGACTCACAAACAAACCAACCCTAAAAAACCAAAGAGGCAAACTAACAGTATAAATTGACCTGAATAATAATAATTTGCTGACTTCCTGTCAGTCTGGATCAGGTCAGGAGAGGGGTGGGATGATTATGTCTTGCATTAAACTGACCTGTTTTGTTATTCAGAGCTGGAAACTCCATGCAAACCCCCTCCAGCTCCGGGGTAAATACAGAACACAGAATACAGCTTCTGCCAGGTGCTGAGCCTGCTGTCTGCTCCTCAGAAAACCTGAAGCCATGAATAACTTAACACCTCCCCAGTGCTGTGGTAAAAGTGAGTCCCCCGTTTTTGGGAAGGCAGGTCAGAAATGGGAGGCAACTGGAAACAAAGCAGATTAGAGATGGTCTTTAATTCAGAGGAGGGACAAGAAAAAGGCTCTGCTTTGTCTGCACCAGCCTTTGAGTTTGGGGCCATTTGGAAGGATTAGACACTGTGTGTGTAGTGCATCCCAAGTGGGACAAACCTCAGTTCCAGTGGCAGATCATCAGCCTCCAGAGCCTGCTGGGGACAGCTCCATGGAAACCGCTGGAAAAACTGCTGGAAAAACCCCTTTTGTATTCAGGGCTTTGAGTCCATTCCTGTCTGTCCTCAGGTGGCACCTACCTGCTGCTGCTTCTGACTTCACACTCTGAACATCTTAGAAAATGGGCTCTGAAACCATCTTTTCTTTTTTTTTTTTTTAACTTTTTTTACTCTTTTAAAGGCATCTTTGTGGAATACGTTGAGGGTAAGGCYCTGACAAAACAATCCCCTCACGTCATTTTGTGCAACATGCCAGAGCTTTTTGAGGTTGTAAAGCTTCAGTGAGAACACCTTCTTTTAAAAATAAAAAAAATCAAACTTCTTTTGTTTACTATTGAAAGCCAGTCCCCTCCTGCTCTTGTGCCCCACATCTTCTGCCCTGCAGTGAAACAAACCTTTTCTGAGCCTTCTGACTGGGCTTTTGCATCTGTCTGTGGTATCAACTGGTGGTACCTGGACTAYTTTCTATCTGCAAAGCATCACTTTCACAGCCACAGCTCCCAGTTTCATGTTTCCCTTTGTATGTGCCATTGCTGTGACAGCTGTGCAGCAGTACCAGGAAAAAGAGAAGGGGAAAAGGAGGACTTGGGAAAGTGAGCCTGGTGATGAGGACATGGGAAAAAGGGAGGTGCACACAACAACAACCTCCCCCCAAGCTTGTGCTGGGCTTTGATAGAGCAGCCTGGGCTGGTGGAAGGTGTCCCTGCCCATGGCAAGGGGTGGGACTGGATGGGCTTTATGGTCCCTTCCAACCCAACTCATTCCCAGATTCTCTGATTCTGTGGTGAGTTCAGGGGCTGCAGCCATTAAATAGTGGAATTTTCTGAACCCTGGTATACAAAATCCATCCCTTTTTTCCATCTGGAGGTATTTCCATTTTTAACCCAATACCTTTGCTCATCTCATGGTATTATTCAGATTGGGGTGTTGTTTCTCTTGTTGGTTATTTTAGGGATCTATCCACAGATTGACCGCAATGTGGGAATCCTTTGGAAGAACCATGAATTTCCAGGACTTTAATGCTCAGAGTTGGCAAATGCAGGAAAACCAGCTCAGCTGAATTATCCTTTTCTTCTGGCTGTCCCTGTGACCATGCACAGCTGCACACAAAAATCCACATGTATGATAGGAAACCTGCTACTCCTAATGAAGTCAGGCTGCTCGACAACATTAACCACCTCTTCCAACTCCTCCATCTCCAGGGAGTTGTAACTGAGCTTCTCCTAAATATTCCAGGGAATGGTCACAGCCTCAAGGCTGCCAGTGATGCTTTAAGTTTTAGCTTTCATGTTTTTCAGGTTCTGTGCTGCCTCAGGGTGCAGCTCTGAGCCTCACATTCAGTGCTGTGAGCTCTGCACAGAGCAGGGACACAAAACAAATCCTTTCCTGCTCAACACCAAGGAAAACTTCCAGACCCAAAAGCACAAACAAGGGGGGGCTGAAGGGAGGAACAAGAAGGATGAGACCTCACAGCCTGGAGCTGGAATTGCACAATTAAACCCCAATATGCAAATGGACCAAAGCCTATAAAAGTGTAAGACCTCATGACCAGATACCCATTTTGTGACCATTCTTGGTCCACCTTGGGTGTAGCCCTGGCCAGGCTCTTGTCCTGCCCAAGGTGTATCCTAAAGGCCTTTTAATAAATACCTGCTTTATTCTCCAGCTCTGTCCAGTCTCTGCTCCAGGTCAGCCTGCCCAAGGCATCACCAGAGCTCCAGGAGAGTTTAGACAATGCTCTCAGGGATGCACAGGCTGGGATTTTTAGAGTGTCTGTGCTGGGACAGGGGCTGTGCTCCATGATGCTGGTGGGTCCTTCCAAGTTAGGATATTCTGTGATTCCATGAAATATGAAAAGACTCAGTCTTAATTCCAAACAGGAAGTTGCAAAACAACCTAAAGCGTGACCAAACTCTGCTTCAGGCTCAAAGTTGCTTATCTCTCCTTTTGTTTCAGCCAAAGAAGCTGTTTAGCCATGGCAGCACTGTTAAATGGCATGGACTCCTTTTGGTCTGAGGATATATTTCATTCAAAAAGCAGTTGGGGGAAAATCTACAGCTTTGCAAATCTCCCCATAAATTTGAGAGCCCACTTACCTTGCAATGAAGGGTTATTCTGCCAAGTGAGAGGGAACAGAGTCCCTGTAGTTGCCATCCAAGTTGAATTATATTTAACCTGGAGAATAAGCTCGGCACAAGAGTTATGCTGCACCATTAAAGTGGAGCCCGTGTGCCAGCCCTGGAATGACTGTAAGGTCAYCCACAGACCCCCAACAATTACTCTTGTGCCAACCCCAGGAACCAGATTTTAGCTAAATCACAGATACCTTGCACTGTTCCCAGGCTTTTCCCAAAGACTTGTRGAGATGAGCAATTTCAACCTGAGGGTTTAATGTGATACCAAGAGAAAAAAAATTGAACTGAGCAGAATCAGTCAGATGTGGTTTGGAGAAGGGTGGTTTGCAAGGGGTGACAGGACAAGGGGAGGTGGCTTCCCACTGCCAGGGGGCAGGGTTAGATGGGATTTTGGGAAGGAATTGTTCCCTGTGAGGGTGGGGAGGCCCTGGCACAGGGTGCCCAGAGAAGCTGTGGCTGCCCCTGGATCCCTGGCAGTGTCCAAGGCCAGGCTGGACAGGGCTTGGAGCAMCCTGGGACAGTGGAAGGTGTCCCTGCCATGGCAGGGGTGGCACTGGATGGGCTTTAAGGGATTTCCTTGCACCCCAAACCATTCTGGGATTCTGTGATTCAGGTGTCAATGCAGTCTCTGTGCTTGTGAAAATGAGTAAGATACAGTAAACAATGAAAAATTAAATAATTCACAGAGAAATAAAACAACTTTGTGAGACTTGTGTAGGGGTTTCCAGGTCAGGAGTCATGAAAGATTCATTTGTGTAAAAGATTTTTCACTCCCATCTTGGAGTCTCTTTCCAGGAGTTGGAGAGAACTCCTGGCTGCCTGTTCTTAAGTGTAAATGGATATAACTTTCCAAAACTTCATTAATGTCTCACTGATTATCAATAGCTGAGGGWTTATTAATGTATGGTGAATTGAAGCTTCATTCCCTATGATTCARCCACTTCTTCCTCTTCCTTCTACTTTCAGCAGATGGATCATTATAGGGTCCCTATAGCATAAACTTATTTAAAAATATTCCTGGCTGCTTTGGCAATAGAAAGAGACTTGGAATTTAGTTTCTAAAAGTCAGTATCCCCTCATTTAATGTAATTACCAAACTACATAATTTTTWAAAATGAGACATTAACTCCACATTTATGGTATTTAATGCTCTCGGTGTGCAGATGGAATGCATGTAAATGTGAAATTTAAAAAATGGTATTTTAGAAACACTCTACTCCAGGACCTTCTGTACATGACTTAGGGGAATCGGCAGCAAATCCATTCAAGGCATGAGTTATGGATGATAAAAATCCAGGGAACTTGTCTAATAAATAATGGCACTAAAACCCTCTTCCACAGCTCTCATTTCTAATGTGAAAATGTGCAGCCTGGTGTGACTGAAATGTGAATTGTGTGCCCTGAGACCTGCTCTCCTGGGGGAGAATGAGGGGATGGATCCTCCTTGGCCAAACCACAGCAGTGGGAGCCCAGTTTCCATCCTGGGTCATCCAGCCCAACTTTTGACCCTATTTATGAGTGACCTGAAATTTTGGCCTGTGTTGGATGGAAAATTGCTGCCTTGGGATGGTTTTGTTTTTTGAGCCTGTCATTTTGTCAAATGGCCTCAGTGCCACACCATGCTAACTGCTGGCACCAGGGATCTGCCACAGGGATCTGCATGGATCCAACATCMCCTTCCAGGCTGACCTGGCTGCAGCAGACACCCCAGGCTCAGTTCTTCCCCATGAGCTGAGTCTCTCCGTGGTGCCAACTGAGTGAAATTCCCACTTGTTTGCAYCCTGCATGGAATCAGGCTCCCTACATACACCAAGTATTTAAGTACACACAKAATACGTGTGATAACAGGGCCCAGATAAACCCTGCTGGTGCACTGGCAAGAGGAAAAGTAGCACAGAAGTAAAACCCAAGGGGTCTRTGCTGTGCTGTTTCTCCTCTCTGTATTTCACAGTCATTCCTGCAGCTGAAAGAGAACAAGAGGAAACTGCCAATTTAAGGTGATGCTTTAAAACTCACTTGTCATCCTGGAGGCTGGAGCTGACCACTGGTATTKCTCACAGTGAGAGAAGAGGTGGGCAGGAGTGACTCATATTTAATATCTATTATAATGTAATTCCAGACTCTGGGCTCTGACAGATGCTCGAGCTGCAGAGGAAGGGTCAGGAGTGACAGAGTCACATAAAGAGAGGGAAATGAGATGTCARGGTAAGTTAATGGGGCTCTTTGGACATTACAGCTCTCCTGGCTTGGGTCAACCCCCAGCAAAAGTGTGCTTGGAACCACAGGAAAACTGTGCCTGAAAAAAGAGGTTAAATTGTTGGGAAAAAGGGGTTGAACAGGCTAAACTGTTGGGAAAATTTTAAAGGCTCTCTTTCCACCTCCATTGGCTTAGATGGTGTGGAACAAAGGGCAAGGAAAGCTACCACAGGCAGTTTACCTCTTAAATCCAAACCAAGAATTATCATTCATAATATTTTTCAAGCTAAAACTATGTTTTACTCTTTTTTTTTTTTAACCTAGGGCAGTTTTCTTTCATTTTTCTCCTTATAAATAGGATCAAAGCTCTCACTCAATCTCAAAGTGGCTTTTTTGTTCTGTTGTTGAATAATAAAAATGAAACCCAAACCYAGACAATTCTGAGTTCAGTAATTGCAATGCAGCTTATATTTTTATTCCCCTCTTTTCCTCTGTTTTGTCTTCATTGAGAAATGYAAGAGATTGAGAAAAGGAACTTTTATAATTGAATTATTCACAAAAAAGTGAGCAAACCAGGACATCAGACTTTCCACTAATAAGCTGCTCCTTTTTTCTTCCACATCATTAATATCCCTTTTGCTAAAGTTATTAAGATGAAAAAATGTTATCAATACTATAGTTTTGTAATCAGAAGTGCACTTATTTCTTATACACATAATTCCTTCTGACACCAGTCACCTTAATCTCACATTGTTTGTGCTTCAGCAGGCTTTGACACTGCTGTAATTATCTCCTGCTGTTTAATAAAGCAGTTTGATTTGGAAGACAGAACTAAAGCCYAACTGATGGCCAGGAGACAAGAAAGTTGGCATGGGAATTGGCATGGATTTGCATCCAATGGGAGCATGGAGCCATTGACATGGTCTGTTATTTGCCTCAGGTGGGGTGTCTGGAGATTTTTTAGGCTGGGACTCTCACACTGTGATGAGGCTGGCAGGGAGAGCTGGGCAGGCTGTGTGGGAGAACTTCCCCATGCCTTTGCTGCTTTGCCAGGCACAGTGGGTGCATCCCAGCAGCACCAGCTCAGGCACCTCTGGAAGGAGTTTTYGTTGTGGAGTGGCTCTGAAAGTGCTGTGGCCTCCTTCTTTTGTGAACAAGGGAAGAAGGGAGCTTCCAGGATCCATGGACAGAGAGTATTTACAAGGTATTGGAGGGACAGGACACAGGGAATGGCTTCCCACTGCCAGAGGGCAGGGTTAGATGGGATATTGGTGAGGAATTGTTCCCTGTGAGGGTGGGCAGGCCCTGGCACAGGGTGCCCAGAGAAGCTGTGGCTGCCCCTGGATCCCTGGCAGTGTCCAAGGCCAGGCTGGATGGGGCTTGGAGCACCCTGGGACAGTGGAAGGTGTCCCTGCCCATGGCAGGGGGTGGCACTGGATGGGCTTTTAAGATCCCTTCCAATCCAAACCAGTCTGGATTCTAGAAATTAATTGCACCGTTTGCATCTTGCAAAAGCCTTGCTTGGCCACAGTCAAGTGTTGTTTCTGTATGAAAATCTGTATGAAAACAGATTTTAAACATCTATTAGTTAATTTTATTGTCCACCAAACCATTCCCTGCCCTCCTATTCCATGGAAAGCAGTGAACAGTGATTCAGTGCCACTGAATACCAAAATCCCAGCATCCCASACYGGTTTGGGTTGGAAGGGACCTTGAAGCCCATCTCATTCTCCCTCTKCCATGGGCAGGGRCMCTTTCCAGGATGCTCTGAACCCCATCCAACCTGTCCTGGTCATGTGGAGTTAATTTTTCTCAGGCAAGTAGGAATTTGGAGAATAATGTGCAGGATGATTCACATGCTGGAGATGGCCCTGTTAGCAATGCCTCAGCTGCTGATGCTGCTTTAGCTCCTGACAGTGATGAGTGGGGTGTAATATCTGATAAAGATTAGAGGCCTCAGAATCCAAACAAAACTCCTGAACAGGAATCCCATGATACCAAAACACCATTTACAAGCTMTGACAGTGAGATAATTGGTCTGGGTGTGGCTTCTACTTACTGGAATAAATGATGATAAATAGTGACTCTGGCTGGACTTTGACTGAGGAAAATGGAACACTCACAGATATATTTTTATATTATTCCTGCTGTCAGAAGTCTGGAGAAGGGAATGCCTGTGCATTTTTGTGTGATCTGTGAGTAGAACAAGGCTGGCTGTGCACAAGACAATTCCTGCACTGCTTCATTGTGACTCCCACACTGTGCTCCTTCCTCCATCATATCCTGTGTGTCTCATCCATAAAACCCACACCAGAGCCATTCCTCCTCCTGCCATCACCCACAGCCATTATTCTTGTCACCTGTGACTTTTCCATCACTTAAGAGTTTTCTCTTGACCTGAAAATTGGATTGTCATCTCAAGATGGATCATGAAAGGAGGAAACATTGCTCAATGAATCCGTTCCTAAGTCCCCTCTGTGAAATAGTGGGAAGTAATGTCAGGATATGTGACGTTCATCCATCACTGTCAAAGTGTCTCAGAAACCATCASTTTCTGCTGCCCTTTCTTGCAGCCACCTCTACATGACCAAGCTACTCCAGGTGATGTAAAACAAGCCCTGGGAAGGGGAAACTTGCTGGAAGAACAGAAAGTAAGGCAAGAAGGAGAGATTTCTTTGTTCTTTACCCTTCTGGCAAGTTTGGGGGTGGGTGGGGGGTGTTGAGCTCCCCCAGGTCCTTTCTGGGGGTCTGCAAGGGAGATGATGCTGGGAAAGCMATGGAGGAACACTTTTTATCAGCTCCACGTTTGAGGAGGCATCGCTTTGTGCTCATATCTAGCAGGGCAAATGCAGTTTGGGAAGCTGGGCCTCATACCTGACTCCAGACTTGTGCATTAACCTCTGCATTTCAATTCCCTTCTGCCACTGAGCAGTGCCTGMAGCTGAGGATTTACAGGGAGAGTGYTGGCATGGCTTTGAACTGGGGTTGTAGACTTAAACTACAGTAGAGGCCTTTAGCTCTAGGAGAAGCACTGCATTTATAAAACTAAAAGAGAAAACAATCCCAGTTAACCTGCAGGCCCATTCCCTCCAAAACTGTGYCTGCTTTCATGCTGAAAGAGGAGAGGTACATTTGTCAGTGCAGTGTTAAACACGAGGTGCTGAGTTGCCAGGAGGAACATATTTGTTATGACAGGCAAGATGAAGTATCCACTGTCTTTTAACCAAGTAAACATTGCAGGACTGCTCATTAGAGTACAGAGATCTGTCTTCATCAGTTGGCCCCCCCTTCAGCAGTTCCAAATTTTAAGGTGGTGAGTGTCTGGAGAGGGGTTCAGCTACCAGAGCTTGGGTTGGGCAGTGTGGGRTTTCCCCCTGCAGCTTTTGCTGCCCCATCAGCATGAAAGACAGAATGCTTGCCCTGTGCAAATGAAATTAAAAATTAATATTTCCAGTGAGAGGCATGGAGGTAGAAAATTGATTACAGAATGAGAGTGGAAAGGGRAAAAAGAAGCATCCCACTTTTGCTGGTTTGGATGTGATGAAATGGTGATGCAGATTTTCAGATTCAATCTCTCTAAACTGAGTAAACTCCGAAAGGGCTTCTGTTAAAAATGATGGTTCCAGCTGTTCGGAAAGTATTGCTGGTGACTCTCACCCCTCTCCTGATCCACTATTGGAGCAGAAATTAGAAAGCCTTTCTTGAGGAGACCTTTCCAGCTAACACTGCAGTTACCTCATCCTCTCCTTTCCCCAGTAAGCCTCCTGTTCAAACACAAAGCACACACTTCACCAGAGGAAAAGATGATTTCCTAGGGCCAGGTGTGGGGGTTTTTTTAGCACTTGAATCCGACTGAGTAACAAAGGGAAGAATAACACACTTCAAGCCTTCCAATCATACATTTTGCACAGCCCTGCAGCTCTGGGGGGCTGTCAGCACACGCTGGCTGAGTTCACCCATCACAAACTCCTCGTASCACGGCACATTTGTTAGGATGAAAGGTGCCTCKTGCAGAATAAAATCTCGAGGAATGYATTGCCATTAACTGCAGCCATTGTTGGTGCCTCCTATTGAAAAACCTTCGGAAATTTCTTATTAAGGGAAGTGTTTCTGTGTGGCAGGGGACAGGGAGCAGCTGTGTGCAGAACTGGTATTGCTTCAGTCTGCTGGAAAGCACTGAGAGATGTGAAGTCCATTGGAGAAATATCCCTGTGAAAACTTCTGTTAATTTTATAATAGCACRTTCCAGCAGCCAGGCAGGAAGGAAAACTTCTCTAATGGCTGTAATGTGGGTTATTTTCTTGACTGGCTGTCTCAAGATTAGGATGCCATGTCCACCTGTGACAGGCTTCTTATAAAGGAAGCTGTCCACATCCAGATGTTGGAGTTTGAAAGGACCATCAAACTTTGTAAAAAAAACAACACAGGTAGATGCTTAGAAAAGGTAAAGGTATCTGAAAGCACCTTTATGTGCCTTTAGGATTAAGGTGAGATGCAAATCTTTTCRTAGAGAGTCCAGATTCACCCAGCTCAGAGGTTTCTAGTCAAAAATCCCACTTCCCACCAAATTTTAAATGCACAAACAAACAAACATTGATGTCTTTTTTGCAAAATATTACTATGCTAATTAATTTCATTGCATCCTGAGTTAATTCTTTAGAGCAGAGCATGGCAATTTTAGTTCTGAAGAGCTGGGTAGGACTCACAGAGACAGTGGAAGTGAGACAAACTCTCTGCTGAGGTTTCAGTGCTTAGGTATTAGACATGAATGTCTGAATTAAAGGATCTTTTGATCACGAGAGGGTCCAAACACACAGGGGACAAACTGCCAGAGTGCTTTTGCAAAGCCTGGGTATTTTGGCATGCCAGGGTTATTTTTAGGAGCTGAAAAATATGTGTATCTATGCATCCTAGTATTCAAAATACTCTCCTGGTGTGGGGAAGTTGTTGGGACACACGGTCCCTGCTCTACACTTTACGTCTGGATGTCATTCTCTATGAAGCAGAAGCACAGAGAGGAAAGTGTTTATCGTGCCCTCCTTTGGAGCCCTGCAGGTACAGAGAGCCCTCCCACCTTCTACATTTTAGTCTCAGGACACTCCTGGGGCAGAGGTGGATGTTTCTGAGCCACCCAGCCTGGGTTATCCCTGCCGTGGGCACACAGAGCTGCCAGGAGGAGCAGGGTTATTGTGTGAGCTCTGTTCTTCCTTGTGAGGGGCTCACAGCCACAGCTGTGAAAGGCACACCAGGATCCCTCTGTTGTCACCTCCCCTGCTTGACATGCAGCCCGTGCCAAGCACGGGGGATGTCACAACAYGCTGTTATTTCGTGAGGAGCACCGGGTGCCTGCAGAGGAAGAAATTGCCGGTTTACCTGGCRTTTAAGGCACATTAATAATACAGCYACTTTGATTTCYTAAACYCYAACTAAAGGCTGCATTCAAAAGCTGCTGTCTTCAGTGCCTTTGCAATTGAATTACAGTCCCCCACATCGTATTTTTGGATCTTAAATAATTCTCTTTTGTGATTGTTTGACAAGAATCAGACGTCCTCCCACCCCTTGCCAGTGTCTACTGCATGTTTAATGTCTTTATCTGGTTCTTCTTGCATTAGTCATCTGAGTGTTTGACAGGTATACATCCCGGGCTCTTTAAGTATATTTTTATTAATCTATTCATGGGCTCAGCGCAGGTTCTGATATCCATCAGTGCCATTGCCTGGAATTAAAGTTAAACTCTTTTCTCCCGTGGATGAGCACAAACAGATCCTGGTGATGATTTATTTAAACCCAGCTTTTCTCTCCACCAGCAGGAGCGCTGTGTTCCAGGGCTCAGGTTCATGCAGCTGGCTGCAAACCCCCGGTACTTTGCTGTGTGGGATGGGAAATGACCACATACAGGCGATCCTGCAGCCCTCACATCCTCCCCTGAAGATGCTCTGAGTGCTTATATTGTCTTTTGGAAGTTTTGAGCCTTTCTCAGCACTGCCAGGGTGTTGCCCATTTTTGATGCCTGGCGTTGTGCCTCGCTTTTGTGGCAAATTTCAGTTTCCTGATCCAAGTTTCACAGCAGCCTCTGGGTTTGATGTTGCATTTGGAGTTGGGAAATACAGACACAGCCCTTCCAGCTGCCTGATGAGTGAGGAGGAATGAATAAGTCAAAAAGGTTTCCCTGGCTCACACTCCTGCTGTCTGCAGCTCCTGCTGGGTGCTGAAAGCCTGGTTTTCCAAGCACCAGGATTGCTCTCTGATGGGGCAGTTAAGTGGCTTGGCAGGACAGAAATTGAATTTGGGGAGAAGTGCGGAAAGTTTAAGGGGAGTGGATATTGTTGTCCCTGTCACATCAGAGCACAGGAAAGGGGCTGGGACAGGCCACTGRTGCTCAGGGAAGTGCTGGGAGGGAAGGGCTGGCATGGCAGGGGTGAGCACAAGGATGGGGGGTCTGTGCCAAAGGGTTGATGTCCATTCCCAGACCTCCCTGATCCCCATCTCTGCAGACTCAGAACACCTCTCCCTGCACTGGTGCCTCTCCCCACCACATCTTCTCCTTCCTTTCCCCAAAACCTTGGTGTGTTGCCCTGCAAGAAGGCAAACAGCCCCATGTCAGAGTGCCTGGGTGTGCCATAGGTGAGCTTCCCTGATTTTCTCTTGCTGACAGAGCTGTCTGTAGGCTCAGCAGCTCCCACCCCTCACCACAACCTCCTGACAGGCAGCAGGAAGGACCCAGGGCTCAAATGGCATTTTTGGCTTGGTCAGCTGGGATCAGGGTCCTGGCTGACCCTCTTTGGCTGTCCCTAGAATTCTCACACTGGTGTGTGCCAGTGCCCTCGGTGAGCCTGGGTGACTTTTGATCACATCCCATCTTCACCCTGAGAATTCCTCCTTTGGATCTTCCTTTGGAACAGGCTGGAAATTTCATCTGAGACCACAGCAAGTGAGCTGGTCCCTTCCTACTCAGATTATTCTGTGAGTTCAAACACTGTTCAGGGCTCAAGGCACGACGTGATGCAAAAGGAGAGCCARAAATGGGACAGTAGGATTTATTGTAAGGTATTCCCTTCTTTGATGCAGGAGCCAAATAACAAGGGGTGAGAAATATTCCKTGTTTTACAGACTTCACACTCCATATGGTAAATATATATTATTGTCTGAATTCACTGGGAATGGACTCAGTGTTTGGCTCTGGGGAAAGTGTGGCTGCACTGGACATGCTAAAATAAGAATAAGAGATAAACACCAACATATTTGGGACTTGAAGTTTGTGTTGCATAAAATCTGTGAAAATAAAGCACAGGTAAATAGYCAACTATTCATAGGCTGAGATAGGTAAGACTAATTTGAAATAACTCACAGCTAATATCTAATTTTAATGCCTCTTTGTTTTGTACAGYGGACTCCAAATATTTCCTGATATTTAAAATATTTTTGACAAAAATTCTATTGATCTCCCCAACATGACAAGAAATGAGTCTTTTAAAGAACTGCTTTTAAGCAAGGTGAAAATGCAKACAAAGGAAATACTTTGGAAAATCTGTTGCTCCTGGCTGCAGCCTCAGCTTTCCACTGTAAAAAGTGATATTTGATTTAGGGAACTTTGAGGGTTGTATGCAGATTTCCACRCTTCAGCCATATTTATTATGTTTTGAATTGTTTTAGATGAAAATAAGTAAATTTTGTCAGTTTTTTGGTGCTGAGATGCATTTAGAGACAGAGTCAGTGAGGAGTCTTATACTTTCTTCCTCCCCTGGTGAAGCTTTTTTGATTGACACTGAGTAAAGATCAGGCTTTAAATTTGCATAGCTGCCTCCACATAGAGGAAATGCCAAATGACTTAGAAAAGTAAAGACAGTTAAGTTAAAATAGAAGATCTACTCTTCTACTTTTTGGACAAGATAGGGAGCAAAACTCCATGGTTGTAGTGATATAAAATTACCCAAATTAGAATGTGAAATTGCTTTAGGGACTTTTTTGATGTTGTGTTTGTATGGGATCTGGCAAATTAAAGATGATGGCAGATGCCTAATTCCAGGACAAATTAGATCAGTTTTGTTTCTCTGAGATTACTCAGCCATTGATTTGTTTTACCTTATGTGGCTTWTGCTGAATTTTCTCTACTTCCAGAAGGAAAAGTTTTATTAATTTTTAATTTTTGTAGAGACAGATGAATGTGAAAATGTTATGGTTTTTTTTCAGGGGTACATCACTGTCCTAGAACCTGAAAAATTGTAGCAGCTTTACCAACCATCAGCTAAAATTCCAGCWTTCCCCTTTTTCTTCTGTATTTTGGGGGATGTAGTGAAGATACATTATCTAAAAGAAGCAAACAATATCTCTGAGAATAAACACCTCAAATTTTCACTGGAAAAATTGGCAGATATGACTTTTAATGAAAAGAGGGTTTTTTAAAAAAAAAAAGTTAGAAATATTTTCCTGTTTGAAATGTTATTTTTCCAATCCTAATTTTCCATAGTTAAATTTTTTTATATTTCCTTAATCCTCTTCTCTTTTTTTTTTTTTTTTATTTTTAAAAAAAAAAAAAAAAGCTGCTGGAAACAGTTTTATATCATCTGTACTGATGGAAAAAAAGGGGAGCAAAATCCTGTTCTTTGATTCTSCTGGGACCAGTGTTTTGGGCTGACACTCCATTTCCTTCCTGTTCTTTAGCAGGAGTTGTCCCTCTGCCCCCACCCCTCATCACCCAGTGTGTAGTGCTGTCCTAACCTGGACTAATTCCAGAGGCACTCATGGATTTACAGAGGACATCCCAAAGTCCCACAGCTTTATTTGTCTCAGTGACAGCCCCCCAGMGTGCTTTGCATCTGTTGAAAAGCCATCTTTAATTCTTTTCTCTTTCCCTTTTCTTCTTTGGAATGCAGAGGGACAGACTGGAAACTTGTATTGATGTTTTTATATCCTGGGATGATTGTGAGCAGCACATCTTCTAAGAACATTTTAGCAAACACCAGATTCTGCTCAGATGATAATGAAATTCAGATGAGTTCTTCTGAGCAYTGGATTGTTAGCATTTTACATCCACTTCCATAATTGAATGTTGTGCCAAGTTTACTGATATTTCCTGATTTTCCCCCTCCTCTCCTCTCTTAGCTGTGCCTGTTTTGTCACTCCCCATCGTGGTGGTGGCAAGACACACTCAGGGATATTTGCACACTGAGGTGTCCTCATAGGAGAGAAAGAGAAAATGCCAGTCTGTGAGAAACTCAGAGGATGATGCTCAGAAAAGCAATGATTTTTTAATTATTGGGCTGGCTTTGGCTGAGGCAGAGTTAATTTTCCTCCCCGAGGGCAGCGTAGGCTGGGGGTTTGGGATCTGGGCTGGAAGCAGAGCACAGATCCCAAACCCAGTGACACAGGGGTGTGGAAGCAGAGCTGGTGACACAGGGATGCGCTCACACAGAGCCAAGGCCTTTTCCGGCCTTTTCCAGCCTTTTCTGGCCTTTTCCAGCCATTTTCAGCCTTTTCTGGCCTTTTCCAGCCTTTTACTGGCCTTTTCTGGTATTTTCCGGCCTTTTCTGGCCTTTTCTGGCCTTTTCTGGCCTTTTCCAGCCTTTTCCGGCCTTTTCTGGCCCTTTCTGGCCTTTTCTGGCCTTTTCCGGCCTTTTCTGGCCTTTTCCGGCCTTTTCCTCACCCATCCCAGCAGTGAGGGGCTGGAGGAGCACCAGGAGCTGGGAGGGGACAGCCAGGACAGGCGAACTGAAGTGACTCAAGGGATATTTCATACATTCAGTGTGTGGGTTTTTGCCTTCCCAAGTCACCGTGCCGAGGGACGGGGCCTGCTCTCCTGGGGCTGCCCAGGGAACAGGGATTGAATTCCTTGGTTTGATTTCCCTGTGTGCACAGATCTGCTTTCYCTGTTAACCTGTCTGATCTCAGCCCAGGGGTTTTCTCACTTTACCCCACAATTCCCTCCCCAGTGCCCCTGAGGGGCTGAGCTGGGCTCCACCACAGCAATTCCTCTCAGTGCAGCCAGGATGCTGCTTTTGGGATTAGTTCTGGCAGCACAGAGAGAGGCTGAAGGCTTGGGAAGAAGCTTCAAGAGTTTGAGGAACTGCTCAGGAGACTGAAGATTTCTGGGTGCACGATTTGCTGCGTATTAAAGGGTGGATGTGCACTTGAGTGTATTTTTTAATCTCTGCTTTTCTCATTGTCCTGACTGTTTCACACAGTTATTGATCATTGGGAAATGGGCTCGTCTGACCATCTCCTCCTTCCTTTGACAGGAGTTTACAGCTGCAGCACAGGGCTCCCTGGCACTGAACATTTTCCATGGAGCACACGTGTGATCCRGCCTCCTTCTTCTGTGGCTCGGTAAAATGCATCCAGACAGCTGGATAAGTGTGGGATCGATTTGTCTGATTTAACTGCTTGAAATGCCTTCAACTCCTGCTCCTCTCCAGCTGAGCTCTCATGTGGAAAAGCTCACAAGCACCAGGATTGCTCTGAAGTCCAGACAACTCTTTGTCTTCCCACTTCTGCTTCATTCCAGCGCAGCTCCACTGACTCTGTGAAGTTCCACTTGACTTCCACAAATAATTATGTAAAATTTCCATAAGAATGAAATGGGATCTCTGATAAGGAGCAGGATAATGGCTTCTGAGTCCCCAGGCTTGCAATCTGTAGCTGGTGACAATGATGCTGTGACATTCCATTGACTTCCTGAAACTTTGGTGGTTAAAAAAAGAGAATGGCTTCTATTCTACAAAGACCTTATTTACTCCAACAAATCTCACAAACGTGTTTCTACCTTTTTTATCCCTTCAACATGACACCAAGTTTCCCCCCTCCTGTGTTATGCAATTCAATTATATGCAGACCTTGAATGTCATTTTCTAATCCTCCATGGTTCATTTGAAAGTCTTGTAAAATAAAACTTATTKGTGTGTTCATTAAAATGTCAGAAATATTTTTGACTTCAATTAGATACTACAGTAGTTTTATCCRAAGTGTGAGTACAGTAAAATAACTATGTCAGGAGGATGTAATTAGCAGCAATTTAAATGAACAATTGTCTTAAATTTTTTCTGGCTCTTCATGCATGATAACTTAATCAAACAGCAAAGTTCTTACAGACTTACACATTTGAGAGAGATGTGAAACACTATAAATTCGTATTTAAGAAGTCATATTGAAAACCATAAAACTACTGAGCAAAGGAAGGCAGATAAAAAAGGGATGCAGAAGTGGAGTTCCTCTCAGTGTGTGTCAGCACATTGCAGCCAGAGCCAGTGGGAAAGCAGACAATTTATGGCATGGTCACCAATTTTGAGGACCRAAAGGTCAGAATCTTACAAGATTCAAACCAGACTGGTTTGGGTYAGAAGGGACCTTGAAGATCCAATCCCAACCCCTGCCATGGACAGGGACAYYTTCCACTGTCCCAGGGTGCTSCAAGCCCTGTCCAACCTKGCCTTGGRCACTKCCAGGGATCCAGGGGCAGSCACAGCTTCTCTGGGCACCCTGTGCCAGGGCCTCCCCATCCCATCTAAAACAATTTCCTCCTTATGTTCAGTCTGTTGGCCTTGTCACTACAGGGATTGCTCAAAAGTGCTTCCTATAAGCTTTTTTAACATATTGAAATGTTTCCATAAGGACTCAACAAAGCACTGGGGCCTTCTGCTCTATTTGCTGTCATTGCTGTGACATAAAGCATCAGTCACTGCTCAGTGGAGGCTGTGCCTCATTTGCTGCTGGCTTCAGTGCCCTTAAATGCAATTGTGTGAAAACCACTCCATYAGACAACATTTTAGGCAGGATTGGTCCTGGTGGGTGAGGAAACCATGGCTCCAAAAGCATCCAGCTTTCTTTTGGAAATGAGGATCCCACTGAGTGGTGCTACATGCGGTTTTATAACAATTACAGAACCTGGTTAGATTTATTTGTGTTATTCCTTTTCATCCAAATACATCAGCTGATCAAAACAGACGTTTTGTGGTAAAGTCTGTTTTTGTTGAACATCTTGATTGGTTTTTGGTTGTTTTGAGGGTTTTTTTGTTTGCTTTTGATTCCATTTAAGGATTGCTTGAAAACACTTGCAAATGTTAATATAATTTTGTTTTGTTATTCACTGAAATGCACGCTACCTGTAAAATGTGTACAAAAATACAGAAAAGAAACTCCAACAAAACCTTTCCCATGGCCTAAAGTCAGCCAGGAATTTGTAGACAAGTGACAAAAAACCCCCTAAACCCATCCAAAGGTTCCTGAAATGGGGAAAAAGCATTCCTTGRCCATCCTCAGTGATCACAGCTTCAGCTGGAACAATGAAAATTACTCAGAACATGACCAAAGCTGCTCCTCCAGCTGCTGGACCTTTAAATAAAGTCAAGAGCTGGAGCACACAGAGTGCTTCGACAGGTGAGGAGGTCAGAACCTCAAAGTGTCTCTGTTTTGGGGTGAGCATGAGGAATTCCTTGGTCTGAGAGTTTCTAAGTGAGGAACACTTACTCAACACAGCCTGGGTCCCTTGGGACTCTCCTGTTGAGAGGAGAGCCCTTTGTGCCTGGGTTTGGAGCCACTGTGCCCTTGGTGCTCCCACACATCAATCATGAGTGGGCTCCCCTGGCATTGACCTCACCTGGCCACTGAAACTGGGTTTGTTTGCTTTTTGAAGCTCCCATCTTGAAGCTGCCAACCAAAACAGCACCTCCAGCTTTACCACAGAGAGCCACTGAGGTGTGGGGTTTGTGTTGTAGGAGCTGTGCACCCCCAGTGACACCCTGCTGGTGAGCAGAACCCACACCCACACTCCCAGCCAGGAGTGGGGTTTGTGTTGTGTGTGCACCTCCAGTGACGCCCTGCTGGTGAGCAGAATCCACACTCACACTTCCCAGCCAGGAGTGGAGTTTTGTAGGAGCTGTGCACCCCCAGTTACACCCTGCTGATGAGCAGAATCCACACTCACAGCTCCCAGCCAGGAGTGGGGATTTGTAGGAGCTGTGCACCCCCAGTGACACCCTGCTGGTGAGCAGAACCCACACTCACAGCTCCCAGCCAGCAGTGGGGTTTGTGTTGTGTGTGCACCCCCAGTGACACCCTGCTGATGACCAGAATCCACACTCACAGCTCCCAGCCAGGAATGGGGTTTGTGTTGTGTGTGCACCCCCAGTGACACCCTGCTGGTGAGCAGAACCCACAATCACAGCTCCCAGCCAGGAGGAGGGAACCAGAGCACAGGATGTGACTGTGATGTACAAAACTCCTGGACAGGTTTCATGGCTTCTCCTTTTCCAGGTGCCAGAGCATGAATAAAAGACAAGCTCTGTGAAGTGTTCCTCAGCAGAACACAACAGAGGGGAGATTAAGCTGCAGTGGGCCACCTTTGTATTCGGCTCTGGTGTTGGCTGTCTCTTCTCCAAGCAATATTGGCTGTTCTGTGAGCTATAAAGGAATTTTCAGCTGCTTTTTCTTGCTGGCTTTCATTGCTGTTTTTTAATTAAAGCTTAAGGAATTAAATGAAGCGGGGATGCTGGGGTTACACGAGGATGAGAAAAGATCAGGCAGTCAAATCCACCGAGGGGCAGTGGGGCACAGGCTGATTCTTGGATTATCATCCTCACTGATTGTTTTTTCCAGTTTAAAGAATAAACATTGATGCATTTTAAGCATCTGGGTGAGGCTGACAATGTRCTGCTGTCTGGGAGAATTAGATGTGAAGGAGATTGGGAGCTCCTTTACTCAGATTTTGGGTGTGATTTGCAGAAGATGCACCAGCAGAAGGATTCTTTCTGTGCTACCATTCTGGGGAGGGAGAAATGAATAATCAAATGCTTAACAACAGATCTACCTGTTTGGAAGGGAACATCTATTGCATGAGGCATAACTCTCCCTAATACAGCAGTGCATCTATTTATTAGGCACGAGCATTTGTAACAGTGATTGTTTTGTTTACAGACTGTGGCCACATTGTGTAATTTAGCTGCAAGGTGCCATATTTAATTGAGATGGGGGAGGAAATGAGGCTATCAGCCACGCTCCTAATATTTACAGACATGGAGCTCTACTTTTCCATTACTCTTGTAATGGATGCAGGTTTGAATTAATTTTTAGAACTGCCAGGAATAGCAGCATATTGGATTCTCTCACTATTTTATGTTCTGTGTCCCTGCAGTGTCTCTTGATTGCTACTCATTAGAAACAGGCTACGCTTGTGTTTACCAGAACAAAAAAATATTCCCTTTCCTCACTGAACCTTGCAATCCAAACTTTGCCCTTGATTTAGAAATATGCAAATTAAATATTTAAAAGTTTCAAAGACTGTCTCTTCTACTGTTTTAAACAACGATGAGATTTTATGATGAGCTGGGAGGATTCTAAATTATATTTTGYGTGCCATAGGCAAGAGAACTGTGGTGATTCCTTTGCTTCATTTTCTTTTATGGGAATAATAATGTCTGTTTATCTGGAGACAAGCACCAGGGCTTCATTTCCCTGGTGTGGTGGGATGATGACTGGATAGGTGAAGTGCTAAGCTGGGTTTGGGAGAGCCATGGGCTCTTTCTGGATCTGTTTCAAAGCCTTGGGGTTGCTCTTAATCTCTGTGGGATTTGGCGTTGAAGTTATCCCTGTTTGTACCACATGGGTGACAGTTCTGTTGGGGGATTGAGGGAAGTGTCACATCGATGACAATCCAATTTTGGGGTGAAACTCCCTGCATTTTGCCAGGGAGTTCTGGGCTCACTCCTCTTCAGAGCTCAGCTGCTCCACTTACAYGGGTGCCAGTGGATACCTGCATAAAAATGATGGCACAGGGATTTGTGAATGGCCTTCATGCAGCTGAATGTGATTCTGGAGGCTTCCTTTTAATAAATCTTACTTTTATTTTAATCTGARTTGTATTTGGAAGGCTTTGAACGGTGTTATGTTTGGATAACTGTATAGGAGTTTGCAGAATATGCAGGAGCTTAGGTCGTACCATGGAATCCAGGCTGGTTTGGGTTGGAAGGGACCTTAAAGCCCATCCAGTTCCTCCCCCTGCCATGGGCAGGGATGCCTCTCACTATCCCAGRTGGCTCCAAGCCCCATCCAGCCTGGCCTTGGACACTTCCAGGGATCCAGGGGCAGCCACAGCTTCTCTGGGCACCCTGTGCCAGGGCCTGCCCACCCTCACAGGGAGAAATTTAATCCCTATATCCCCTCTAACTCTGTCCTCCTTCAGCTCAAAACCATTTTCACTCATCCTGATGCTCCATGCCCTGATGAAAAGTCCTTTTCCAGCCTTTTGTGGGCTCCCTTTGGGCACTGGAAGTACCATGTATATGCTTCCAAGCAAAAGATTATTACAAAGTGTCAGGAGTGGAAAATCAGTGGGATCTCAGGAAGTCCTTGACATTTCCTGCTGTTGGAAGGGAGTTTGGGTTTGCAGAATCCTGGGAGTAAAGTTTCCATCAGTGCATCCACCCTTGAATGTCTGTGTACATCTTCAAGGCCTGGTCTCTGACCGTGTGTCCTTGAACACGGCACACTCAGGGTCACCAGGGAGCTGATCTGGGCTCCAGGGGTGAGGGAAACACTTGGAGCAATTGCCTGGAATAAATTGTGTCTCATACAGAGTGCTGTTGAACACAGAACTTTTTATCCCCATCACACAGATAGACAAAAGCTATTTCTCCCTGTAGCTGTGGGTTGCTTGTTTGGTAATCCAGCTAAAGCATAAGCTTTAATTAAGCCAAATTTCAAATCTACTGTGGAAAATAATGTGACATTGTCAGATTCCAATTCTTTATTTGAGGCTGGAGGAGCTGAGTTGCTAAGAGACAGCATTTTCTTTTACAAAATGTTACTGTACTTCACAGTTTCCTAATTAATATTCGATGTCTGGTGTTTATATAATGCCAATCTCTGCATATCAGCCAGTTTGCTCACTGTGCAGAGAGCAAGTGGAACATGAGGGAGCCTCTCTGGAGGTGGCAGCAGGSTTAGGGAGTGATGTCCTCTAGCCCTGGACACCTCCAGAAGCTGGGGCTGCTGCCCTGCAGAGCACACAGGAAAGTTTCCCAGCTCTTTGTTCCCTGCTGACTTTCTCTGTCCTGCCTTTTGAGTTCCCTGGTTGCTGAGTGGTTCCTTGGCACCACTGACAGCAAGAAGGCCATTCCTATCCATCTCCTGAGTCACCACTGCCTCTTCCCAAAGGCTCTTACATCCAGCAGCATCCCATGAATACTCTGCTTGGCCCAAGGCATCCTGTCATTTTTCCCCCTGATGCCAGGCACTGAATCAGCTTCATTGCCCATTCCTTCATGTGGTCTTCCAATAATTCACTTTGCTCCTTGCTCATCCCTCAAAGCCCCTGGCTCTGGAGAGACACAGTGCACAAAGGCATTTTCCAGGGGAATGTATGGATGTCTTTCCATGGCCTGAGCAGCAGTGAAAAGAGTGCAGCTGGTGCAGCAGTGATGCTGTTAGGGCATGTTCCCACTCTGAGGCATTTCTTTYCCTCCCTGGAGGCTTTTGCCTGCAGCCAGAGAAATATCTTCATTGCAGCTGAGAAATAATAAAATACCATGAACACTTATCACTGCCTGGGCTTTGTGAAAGCCATTCTGAGCTGGCAGTGTAGTGCTGAATAGGACAAACAGGATGAGAGATGCTTTAATTAGTGTACAGGCAGTTAAGCTCAATAAGTCTGGGTTCAATGAAAAGGTTGCTGTAGTGCAGTGATGCTCATTCCAATTGCCCACATATTTTAAGAAAACAAACCCTTCTTGCTAATACTCGGCACGGCTTTGAGTTTTAAAATCAACTTTTAAAAGTCAAATGTTCCTTTCTTTCTCCTGGGCTCCGAGGTAGAAGGTAAAACATTCTCTGTGTGTATTGTACCTGTATTTTAGATTTGATGGGAATAACCCTCACAATGAAATCCAGCCTCAGGGATCCCCTCAGAGAACACAGCTCAATCAGAACATCCAATATTTTGAGAGGTTTTGCTTCAGCTAAACATCCACTCCAGAAAACCACATAAGGTTAGGTTCCCTATTAATCCACTTTGTCTTTAACACAGATTTGTCTTGCCAGCTTAATTTCATACTTTGGTTATCATCCTTACAGATCACAGCATTAAAGAATAATTTCAGTTGTGCCACCAATTTTATCTTGTCACTTTTGGAAATTTTGTGACCTTTTGGCTTTATCTGAGTTGTTCTGTTTTATTTTTTTTTCCTTAAGGATCCCTGATAGTAATTCCCTCTTTATTTATCCCTCTGACACTTTATTTGTCTTGCACTGACTTTTTGGCTGGCAGTGAATGTGAAGAATGCTGCCTGAATTCCTCTGCATTGCAAATCCACAGGCAGCTCCATCTTTACTCCCTAAAATCATATCCATTGGTGGCTTTGCAGCTATTTATACATTGGTTTTCCTTTCATTTCCTCCCTTATTCCCTGCAAGCCTTCCCTGTGAATGCCAATAAGACACCTTCATGCCTGTGGGTTGGATGGGATCTTCTCCTGCTCCTCTCACATTTCTCCAGGGGGAACAACCACTCAGCCTGCTGCAATCCTTGTCTGGAATCACTGCACTGGGATGGAATCCTCATGCTGGCAGCCAGCAGGGTCATGTCCTCGGCTCTTCTGCCAGGAAGCTGGAATTTATGTGTTTCAAACCCTTCTCAGCCTGAGTGCTGGAAAACAGAGTCAGAGGGAGCTCTGTGGTAATTCCCAGGGAGAGATTTGTCTTCCAGTGAATCAGCTGGAATGTGCTCTCGTGGRATATTCATGGTGTGTGTGGATTCAGGGTGCTGTGATGTGCAGGGCTTGCCTTTCCTTTTGGGGTGTTGCCTGTAATTCCTCATCCTCTTTGCTCCTTTAGCTCAGAAATATGAGGTATTTCAAAACACACAGTGGCCATGCAGAATGTAGAGGATTTTATGGCAAATTGTCCACTTCTGAGCTTTTTTTTGCTCATTTTTAGCCCCAGCAACAGAATCCCARAATATTCTGAGTTAACCCACAAGGATCATTGAGTCCAGCTCTTGGGTGAAYACAYACATGTATTGAACCCATGACCTTGGGGTTATCAGCACCATGCMCTAAACAAAGATTTTACAATGATTTTGAAGAATACAAGTTTTTTTTCCCCAAGCCAGTGCTTAAAACCTTGAGAAAGATGCCATTTTCCTTAGCAATGTGGTCACTGAAATTCATCTGAGGGATATTATTTAGGGATAGGGATTACTTAGTCTCATACAAGGAACAACCAGCTCAACAAATATTGCGGCTTCTGTAGACCTGTGGAAGAAAATTACCTCATGGAAAGCTCTGCAAAGCTCCTAGCAAAGCTCCCTGAGCTGCTTTAGCCCTTCCACAACCCCTGCAATAAGGCATTATCCAAGGACAGTTTCCCTCCTGGTTCCTGCAGCATTTCCTCTTGCACTCCTTACCCCAGGAGCTGCAGGTGGTAAGGAAAGAGATGGGAGAGGCTGGGGCAGAATTGATGCTCTTTCTTTACAGTGGGGGTGTTTTCTCCAAGGAAAATTTGCTGTCCTGTKCTTCACAGCCAGGCTGGGATGTGGAAGTTCCCTGCTGGTGGGGAAAGTGCCAATCTGACCTTCTGGCCTGAGCACAGAGGGCACAGGGGGCACAGGAGTGTGGCTGCAAACATCAGCAGCTCTTCTGAGCTCTAGACCTGGACACAACAAAGAGGTTTCCAGCAAATGTGAAAAGATTAATATAGATTTTTGAATTTTTTTTTAAATATCCTGCTAAACAGGCCTCTCTTACAGGAGACACTATTTRCAAGTCTAGCCACACACACACTGAGCTCAGCTCAGAGAGAAAAGGGCTCTTCATGCCTCACTCCTGCTATTRTACTTCAAAATGGGATRCTTTAACTCTTTAATGGCTTTTGTYCTTTTCAATTGTTCTATTTATTCTTTTCCTRCTTYGCCTTCCCCTTCCCAGGRCATTKTTTTTCCAGTGATGCTTCCCAAAASCAAYGCACAATTTCCAYGATGTAATGAAGYCTGAAAGGACCCCCCTTGCTCTGGAGTACAGAAAGCAACAAATACAGAAACATTACAGATTTTCCACCTCACCAAAGCCTCTGTTTGAAATCAAGGAGAGCAGTGAGGCTGATTTCTGGAGCAGGGAATTCTGACWRTGGATGYGTGAGACCCCACCTGCAGTGCTGTGTCTGGTGTCCCCAATGCAGGAAGGATGTGGAACAGCTGGGGCAAGTCCAGAGGAGGCCATGAAATTGTTGAGGGGACTGGAGCACCTCCCYTCTGGAGCCAGGCTGGGAGAGCTGGGAATGCTCAGCCCAGAGAAAGGAAGGTTATGTGGAGACCTCACAGCAACTTCCAGGGTCTGCAGGGGCTCCAGGGAACTGGAGAGGGACAATCCATCAGGAACTGGAGTGCCAGGACACAGGGAATGGCTTCAAACTGCCAGAGGGCAGGGTTAGAGGGGATACTGGGGAGGAATTGTTCCTTGTGAGGGTGGGGAGGCCCTGGCACAGGGTGCCCAGAGAAGCTGTGGCTGCCCCTGGATCCCTGGCAGTGCCCAAGGCCAGGTTGGACGGGGCTTGGAGCAACCTGGGACAGTGGGAGGTGTCCCTGCCCATGGCAGGGGTGGCAGTGGATGGGCTTTAGGGTCCCTTTCATCCCAAACCATTCTGGCATTCTATAAGTTGAGATTTATAGTTGACACTGAATTTTTCATCACCAGGTGAGGTCTAACACTGCATACTTGAGCCTTTTGTTTAGTCACAGCACTTAAATCCACATTACACCACCCCAACAGCTTAGAATGTTTCTGGATCTTTCCCAATGCATGGCACCACCCAGCTGGGAACAGGTGAACTCCAATGAGAAGAAAGGGGAATGTCCCAGGAGCTGCTGCAGGGCCAGCTGTGAAACAAGGAGGTTGTGTGGAGGGAAGGGAGGGAGGCAGAAGAAGTCAACAAAAAGGAGTTTTTTTAATGAGGATATTCTCCCAGTATGGACACTTGGCAGGGAGGTGACCTCCCTGTGAGTCCCAGCTATGACAGGTTCCAMCCTGGGGCTTGTGTAAAAGCTATTGTAAAAATAAACTTGTCCTCRTGGGCTTTGCTCAGGATCCCACATATTTTAAGTTAAATTCTCAGACTTGGGGGTTTAGCACTGCAAGTTCTTATTGCTGAAACTTTTTTTTTCTTTATCACTGATGCATCACCCTGGCCATAAATCCAGGCATACCAAGGACTCCTTGCTTTTCTCCCTCACATGAGTTAATAAAGCCACAAATATCAGGCGGGATATTTTTCACTTAACAGGACAAAACCCCTGCACCATCCTTTGTCAGAGRCAGCCTGACAATGCAATGAAGGGTGATTATTTTGGTATTGATTCCAAAAGATTCAGATCCACACACTTCCAAGGGTTAAACACTTCCTGCCTGTGCAACAGTTCGAGCTGGGAAGTGTTGGAGTTGCCATGGAAACAGGGCAGCTTTGATTCCCATGGAAAAAAGGGTAAACAAGCTTCTTTTTATATTTCAGAGCTAAATGAAATGTGGCCCCCCAACTTTGTGAGGAGTTAATATAAATACCCTTAAATCACTCCAGAAAGATTTCCTTTTGTAATAAAGTACAGAGAGGAGAGGAGAGGAGAGGAGAGGAGAGGAGAGGAGAGGAGAGGAGAGGAGAGGAGAGGAGAGGAGAGGAGAGGATGCTCCTGCCCCATGAAAGACCTCCCAGGCCACAGGGGTGCCTTTGGCTCAGTCCCAAGCCCTTGGCACATCCTTTCCCATTGGGGAGGGATGGGACATGAGGTGCTGGAAAGGAATTTAGGGTCAAACCAGTTGGTKTTTCATGGAGGGAAACCTCTTTATTAATTAAAGTTGTGTCTTATGGAAACAAGATCTTCCCTGAAGGAAATTTTGATTTTTGTTAAGAAATCACTTCTTTTCATGTTAAGATGCTAAAAATTTGGGGAATAAGAGGGAAAACATGTAAAACATCCCTTTTGGACCAATACAGAAATATTAACTTTTCCACGTTGATTTACATGGGGGAAAAAAAAATATGAACGTGTTTCCACAGATCTAACAGGATAAAACAATCCTCTGGTGGGCAAGTAACTTTTAATGTCTTTGATTARTGATTAAAACACACAGAGTTTGGGGTTTTTTTCCCTGGCAAAAATATATCTGAGTAGGAAGCTCTGAATGCCAGCAGTCTGGCTTTCATATTTCTTTAGAAAAGGACTGGAAAATGCCATGGTAGGAATCAGTGCCCAGAAGCCACCCATGACCTGAGGCAGCACTTCATGAATGGGTGAAATGACTTGTAAATGGCCCACCAGTCTGCATTTCTAACACAACACAGGGGCGTTTTCCAGCAGCGTTCCACTCGGTAAATGACACTGGCAGAAATGAAGTTAGAGCAAATTGGTTTTTTCCCCTTTTTTCTCTCCCTCTCCTGACACATTTTGCACCTTCTGCAGAGGGCAAGGAGGTGTCAAGCGCACCTGAAATGAGGCGGCTTTGAAAGGATTGGGAARTAAATTGCTTGAGGAGTGGTTTTCTCTTTCGAACCTCGGTGCTCTTTCGGGGTTTGGCGGCTTTTGGCCCGATGTGAGCTGCTCAGGAAGCTCGCACACGGGATCACCTCAGCCATGGAACAGCTGAGGAATGGGAGGTGGGAGCAAGGCWGCAGCAAAATGCAGACCTCGTTCCCTCTGTGCTGCTGTGAGTTTGTGATGCTGCTTCACCCCCTGCCACCCCAGCACTGAAACTGTTTGGGAACAGCTGCCAGACCCTCTTGTCCCAGACCTCCATCCATGCAGAGGCTCTGAAAAAATGCTCTTTTTCAGCCTTCAGGATGCTCCTGGATCTTTCCARAGGAGATCCAGGCAGGTGAGCGGGCTCTGAAGCGGCCAGTGATGAGGGGAGGTGGTGGCCAGCAGCAGCTCTGGGGACAGCAGGGAGCAGCAGCAGCCAGTGAGGCACAGCTGGGATTGCAGCAGGARAAGAAACTTGGAGGGGGAGATTCAGAAGAGATTTGGAGGAGAAGGTTGGCTGGCTGAAGTGGAAGGGATGTGAGCCATGGGAAAAATGGACCAGGATGGGAAGAACAACACTGAAAGGACAAGCCAATTGGTGAGTGGGGGAGCAGGAAAACAATGCAGCTCCCAAAAAGCAGCTCCAAGGTGGAAAAGTCTGGGAAGAGCATTGGACATGACAGATTTGTGAGGTAGTAAGTGGGAATTCTGAGCTGGGAAGTCCTGAAAYTTTGCCTGCGCTGTGGCAGGAAAAGTTTTAAAGGCATGTTAATTAAAAGACACATTGGCACTTGGGGAGCTGCAACTGGGAACTCCTTTTAGTGAGGCACTGTCCCTTCTGCTCACCTTTTTTATTTATTTTTTTCCCTGTGGAAAGATGGCTTTCAGGGAGTGGCCCAGGCCCCTTTCCCACTGTCAGAAGGTTTGTGTGACACCAGGATCTTTAACTCCAACAATGCCTGCGAGAGCCCAGCAGGCGCTGAAAGCAAACCCTCTGGGTTTGTTTCACATCAGGACATGAAAGTTTCTCAGGAGAGGTTTTCCTTTCAGCCAGGATCTATTTTCAAGCTGCCTTTTCACAGCAATCTCACAAYGCYTTCCAAGCCACTTTTATTTTAGCTSGCAAAGCTTTTAGGTGATGGCCCTAAATATAAATAAAATAGCTSTGGTTGGGGAGGAGATAACAAACTGCAGTGGCTTCAGTGATGTTCACTTTCCTTTAAACTGTGCACAAGGAGCCCCAGCCATGTCCTCTAAYGAGAAACCCTCATTAAAAGGCCTGAGGCAAGGAAATAATGCAGGTCTCAAATCCACGCTGCTGCTTCAGGAGTTTGGGTCTTTGATGGACCAAAGTTCCATTTGCCATGCAGAGATGGTTGGATGAGGATATTTGTTCAGTGATAGCGCTGGATCTCAGATGGGCTTTGCCGTGGTTGGCGAGGATCCACAGCCACAGAGGGGTTTTCTCTCTCCTGGGGGCAGCAGCAGCTGCTTCCATGCCTGTGGTTGTTGTGGGTGCTCAATCCCAGAAGAAATGGCTCCGGGAACTAAACCCAAGCCTCCTGAGCCAGAGGCAAAGTCAGCAGGGAACGCTTGAATGAACACAAAAGCAGAACAGTTGTATTTTCACCAGGATTCCTCTCGGAAGAGAAGGATCGTTCCATTAATTGCATTGTAAGAATGCTGGAGATCAGCAGCCACTCTGCTCGGGGGCTTTTCCAGGGAGAGGAGGAGCAGGAGGAARAGGAGATCACCTGTCAGAGCAGTGAATGACTCGTTAACRTGACAGAGCGGGGCTGCTCCTGCCTGCCAACCCCTCCGGCTTGTGGGTGTCTCGTTGACTTYCTCAGATTTTCAGCTTTGGTTTGTTTGCCCTGAATTTCCTCTCACGGGTTTTTACTTTAACTGTCATAGGCAGCTGGAAACAAGAGGGTAGATGATGGTGGGAGGGGAATGGTGTTCCCTTTGTGTTCGCTGCAGTGCTYAGGGAGCAGATTTGTTTAACTTCTGCAGAGGAAGGGAAGCAGCACGGGCAGGAAGGGCTGGCTGTACGGAGTGATAACCCCACCAGCGGGTCCGTGATGACTTCCCAAAATGATCTTCACAGCTCCTAATGACTTTGGGAGCAAGATGAGGAGATATCCATCTCTTTTCCCCCTAAGCCATGAGGAGACTGATGTTGGATGGAGCAGCCTTTCTTAGCTTGGACTGTGGGCTCTGGAGCCTGTAAAGGATTTGGGTGCTGAAAACTCATGTGCGCAGGAGCTGGGTTTGGGGTGCTGAGCTTTCTGCACAACTCACAGCTCCTGGCAGGCACCAGTGTGCTGGGAAGAGACACCTGCAGTGGCCAGGGGTGTAGCTCCAGGCTGGATTTTTCCCCATGAGGCTCCTTTATGTTAAATCCCACAGTGAGAKAGGAGGCTGTGACACTCCTGTTCTTAGCCAGAAGACAACACTTATCTAATTTTGCACTTGGTAGACGCCGTAGGTTTCATCTCACCCATGCATTGTGATGTCTTTAAACGAGCCAAGAAGCACAGGCTGGCACCCTGGGTTTATTTTTTGTGTCCCCGAGGAGGTGTTGCTTGGTTTGGGAGCTCTGGTTGCCCTGAGGAAAAGGCTGCTGGGAGAACAGAACAGTGTGTCTGCCACAGCTCCTGTCTCACCTCCTCCTCCCCCTACACCTTTGGGATGAGATTATCKTTAGGTTCCCTCCCAACCCAAGCCTTCCATGGTATTTTGGGTAGAAGACATCTTTCACCCACACTTTGCTGCGGGTGTCACTGACACAAATGTCTGAATAGAACCATGAGGTGCCACAAGGCTCTCTGCCGAGCAGAAGATAATTTTTTTTTGGATAATGGAGCAAGACACTTGAGGCAGTCACTTCGGAAACAACCTGGCTGTTGTTTATTTCAAGATTACAGATAACGATCAGCTAAAATGTTCTTGTTTCAGGGGAAATTCACTACCATGATCCTTCTGACTTCAGGGGAAGGGAAGGGAAGGGAAGGGAAGGGAAGGGAAGGGAAGGGAAGGGAAGGGAAGG
>CADDXX010000501.1:201978-222065 GCA_902810485.1 Alauda arvensis
AAGGAAAGGAAAGGAAAGGAAAGGAAAGGAAAGGAAAGGAAAGGAAAGGAAAGGAAAGGAAAGGAAAGGTTGCCCTTGTTGTTTTCTGCTACCAAGTGGCAGAATACTGCAGACCAGTAGGAAACCTGTATCCTCTGCAAGCACCTGTGTCCTCCATCCTTTCACCCCAGGCTCGAGACTCCCCTCAGCATCTTTCCCTGCCCCAGGAGGGCTCCTCAGCCAGGGTGCTCCTCTCCCAGCTTTAGCAGGAGTCTGYTGGAGCACCACCCACTTCCCAAGCATGTGTGTTCAGCTGTGGAATCTCCTGCCGTCCCGCCAAAGCCAGGAGCTTCCAAATGAGCAGTCACAGCCAAACAAATCACAATCTCAGCTGCTGCAGGAGGTTCCAGCGAGCTGGAACTCTATTTATTATATGCTTGAGAGCCCCGGGGAGCGGCACAAAGCTGTGTGTTAATACACGGGCAGGCAGAAGACAGACAAGGCAGATGCTGCATTAAGCACAGCTCATTGGAATTGGAGAGCAGAGAGGCCCTGGCCCTGCCTGTCTGAGGTGGTCAGCTTGATAGGCTCTTTAGAGAATCCCCAGCAAGGCTGCTGACACGCAGGCATGACTGAAATCTTGTCTGGGAGTGCTGGCAAGTGGAGCAGAGGCAGATTCCTCCCGCTCAGCTGCTCTAATGAACCTGCTCTCTCTCGCTGAGGGTTCAGTGTCKGACCCCAGGAGGTCACCCCGGGGGAAATCTGCCCACAAATGAGTGGATGGGATGTTTAATTGCYGGACCAGAGCAGGAGGATGTGAACATGCAAAAAAGCATCAGTGCAAAACCAAGGTCTCCTACCAGCCTTGGGTGCCAACATGTGAGAAAGAGCTAAAGCTGTGGGAGAGAGTCCACAGGAAGGAAGACAAAACAAAATTCYGTGGAAAATAAATGACAGGAGGAAAATCTGAAAGTCTTGTTGAAAAAAAAAAATTGTCCAGTGAATGATTTCACCCATTTCTCCTGCACTCCAAATTAATCTTTCAGAATCCCAGTTCCTCCCATTGCTCCAGCTTTCACTCTGACTGCATCCATGCCCAGGTCCCTATTAATTGCCTTTCCTCCTGTCTCTATACCTTTGCAAGCACAACTTCACTGCAGGATTAAGCAGCTGTCAGGACTTCAGAAGATTTGTTTATATTTWTCCCAAAACCTCATTTCAAATAGGTTACAAACGACAGAACCAAGCCCTTCTGATATCCCACTCATTGTTCCCTGTGTAACATTTCCCTCTGCATATTTTGCAAGTTGCATCACCACATTTTTTCCTAAATTTTCATCTCTGTTTCTCCAAAAACTCATATAATCATGCACACCACAATGATTTAGATCAGCAGCTTGAGTTTCACCTTCAGTGCTGCCCAGTTCAATGAAAATGAAGTGAATTAGCTGCCTTTTATTTTGGTTAATTTTGGGAGCACATATGGTCTGTTATCTTTTCRTATTACAGATACACCATTTCTGGGGCTGCACACAATGATGAATATTGCTTGGTTTCCCCATCTGGTATCTTATTTTGATTGTTTTTTAAAAGAAAGTTGTTATTAGCCAGTAAGGTCCGTCTGCTGCTGTATTTTGAATTTAACTTATTATTAGACTATTACTTGAGCCCCTCATGTTTCCTCCCACTGGACTCACTTGAGGCTTGTGGATCCCTATGAAAAAGTGTGATTTAATGACATTTTAAAATGTAAGGGTTTTGTTTGTTTGGTTTTATTATGTTTAATCACTGTATTCTTGCTAATAATGGATTTTTTTTACATAATATATCCCTTAACAAGTAGCAAAGAAAGCAAGGATACTTCTGATCCATGCACAAGGAAAACAGTGGACACATACTCCACATTTTTATACCTTGCCTCAGATGTGACACCTGCAACCCATCTTAAAAAGCAGTTTATCATTGCATGTAATTGCTTTTTGAACTTCTGTGATTTAAAGCAATTCATTTAAAGCAACACCATTCCATGGGTGTTGGAAAATTCTTTCTAATAAACATAAACATTGACGGTTTTAAATTCTTTCTCCCTGAGTCCTTCCCCGCTGGCACCACCAAAATTAAGTATAGTTATATTTGTGTGTTCAGAAGGAAGACAAAATTCTGTGGAAWATAAATGACAGGAGGAAAACCTGAAAGTCTTGTTGAAAAAAAAAGATTGTGCAGTGAATGATTTCACCSATTTCTCCATCAAGGATCAGAAYACACAGAGCAGGAGCAGGTCAGGATTAATGCATGTTTATGGAGGATGTCTGTAAAAAGRGAGAAAAAGGAAAACACAGGATGGGATGGGGAGATGGCCAAGCTGTTTTGCACATCTTTTCCAGAGAACAGCCTTCCAAATCTACCATAAGTCAGGCAATTGGTGTGGGCCCTGTTTTGCAGATGGACCAAGAGCAGCCCCTCCTCATCTGGGCATCCCAGTGCAGATGGAGCAAACTCCCTGGCAGGGGCTGGTGTGGGCTTTTCTCCTCAATCTTCCATCAGTCTCTTGGCAATGCAGCTCTTGGCAGCAGTAGGTGGGTAAGTGGTGATGGAGCATCTGAAATAAGTCAGATTCCTTTGTTGGATTTTATCARAGCAGCCTCAAAGTGAATTATATCTAATCTGCTTTCTTATTTCATTGGCAACTCGCTGCAGTGCCAGGAGCCCATGCAGGAGACAGAGGGGCAGGGTGGATTTGCTCTTTGATATCTCAGTTAATCCAATAGAACACTATTTGGTGTTTTTTATTCCATGGAATATGGAGAAACAAGGAAATAGCAATTAAATATACAAAATAATGATATAATATGTGGACCTGTACATTTTCCATTGGACATTGATTAGTAGGATCTGTCTTCTAAAATTATAAAGTATTTTCTTGAAGTCAGACTGAGTAAACAGTGAGGAGCCAGAGGCACCAGGGATCCCACTTTTGCACAAACAGCAGATTTTGTTGTTGCTGGTATAGAAAGTAAATTCACTTCTCAATCACCCTCAGCAGCAGCTGGGTCTGCTCTGCCTGTGGCAGGTGAGAGGGGCTTGTTTCAGGAATGGCAGCAGCATGGGCCACTGTATTTAAATAAAATTGGCACTGAATTAAACCAAGGAGGAATGTKAAAAATACACAATAGAAACTGTTCTTTGGCTTCAGTCCTGGCTTCCCTTGACACCTTCTGCAGGGGTGTGGGTGCTTCAGGAATGTGGCATTAAACACACTGTTMATTCCTCTTCAATTTCAGTGTGACTGAATGCAAGAMAGGAGAAAAACTTCCCCAAAGGAAACATTTAACCTGTTCTTTTTGGGAAGCTGAAGACACCTGTGTCACCTTGGGCTTTCTGTCAGCCAGTGCCACAGCCCTTCAGTGGACCTGAATGTTTTCTGTTCCTAAACATTTATCTTCTAAAATTGACCTTATCTAGGGGGTTAGGAATTTTTGCTGATTTTTATTTGTGTCATTGATCTTGGTTTAGAACATGATTCCAAAAGATCTTGGGATAATGAGGGGATCAAACCTGGCCCCACACAGACCCACCCGAGGCACAGGGTGGGATTGCTGGGGTGTCTGAGCAGGGCAGGAGCTGGGCTGGATGATCCTGGTGGGTYCCTGCCAGCTCAGGACACTCTGTGATCCCATGGAAACTGCTTAGTGACCATGAAGTGACCCACAACAGTCAGTGCCACCTGCCACCAGCAAACATGGGTCAGTCCTGTCTGATTTTAAGATCCCAGCTTGTTATTCTAGTTGAAAAGCCCCTCAGATGGGGTGAGAGGAAGCCCTGCCTCACCCCCTTGTGTTCTCAGAGGAAGGGACAGAGGGGTGTACAGGGCTTGGTTTCATCTCAAGGACATCCTTACTGGCCCCCTCAGTAAGCTCCTGCTTGGACAAATAGACACCTAAAGGTCACACCTCCATGGAAAAGGGYATTGATGCTTGGAAAACATCTGGAATCAGGAACAGGGAGCAACCCCCACCTCCCTGTCATCCCTGCACACCTGTTATTTGGCAAGGGAAAAGAGAAAGGTGTTCCACCCTGGAATCACAGAATCCTTTAAGGGCTGGGAAAGCCCCCTCAGAGCACTGAGGGCAACCATTAAACCCAGCTCAAACTGGAGTCCTAAAATGGGTGAGTGGGACACAGCAGATCCTGGCAGAGCCCCTGAGCCCAGCTGGCTGTGGCTCTTCCCTCTCCCAGRTGTTCCATGCTGGGCTRGAGATGCTCCACACTCCCAGGTGGGGTGGCTGGAGTTTTGCACTTGGCCAAGAACAGATCCAGCTGAATGTTTCTTTTGACCAAAAAGAGACTGGATTTTTTTAATACAGTCTTCTCATGGAGCCTGAGCACAGCACAAGCAAGGGACAAATTGAAGGGGGCAATGAAATCACAGAGAAAATTAACAAACCTCTCMCCTCCTGTTTGTGACTGCCAGCATTCATCAGATCAAAATTTCTCTGCACATCCTCAGAATCAAACATTGTCTTTACTTTTAAAAAAGAAAGCATTTCATTTGTTAAATCACTGCAATTCTTCCTTAYTTGGGGAGTTTCCTTGTGATGCATGGTGCTTCAAGCCATCCTTTTATTTTTTATTTCAGTGTTATTTTAGGTTTCTTCAAAAATGTCTTTAAGAAGACACAAATGAACAGAACTTCCTGTTGTTAAGACCTTTTGTTTGTGGGGTTTAGAGTTTGCTTAATGACTTTCAAACTTTGTGGGTAGGACCAGCCTGGCTGCACAAAGGCATTTCTGAGGGTAGATGGCAGCAGAGGAATTGCAAACACAATTTTTTCCGAGTGCCCAGCGTAGGAATTTCCTCCCATCTGCCAAAAGCTGGCTACTTTGATGGAAAAGTACAAAGCCCTGAACCTTGCTAAGCACTGGAATTTGATTGTTTGGAAATATTAGAAGGCTGGGGCTTAACAGCTCTGTAAGCACGGTGTGTTTTGATGCTGTCCATCAATCCTGGTTCTCCCAGCTGAGCTCCAAGCAGCTGGGGCTGTGTGTTTTATTCAACAATCCAGCGGTGAACAGGGCTGGGATCATTTCGGTGCTGCCCTCGCCCAGCTCGATGTGCTGCTCTGCTGGGAGCTCAGCCTGCTCTGCTGAGGGATAAATCCCTCCCTGCAGGAATGCRCTGCCTTGTTGTGCTGTGTCACCCACCTGGAGGGGACCCGAGCAGTGGCAAAGGCACAGCTGAGAAGGACCCGAGGAAATCCAGGATGTGACAAGCTGGTCTCTGAGTGAAGTTTATAACATATTTAAAGACAGGCAATAGCTGAAATGAGGTTTTAAAACCTCATTTTGATCATGTTGACCATCTGTGTATGTTGTGTRGCACAACACCTCAGTTAAAACGTGCAAGCAAGCGAGCTAAAAAGTAAAGATTAATGAATTCCTTCCTTGTTGGAGTTTGTGATTTTCTATTTGTATTGGTTTGTTCCAAGCTACCCCCTTTTGCTGTTTGCCCTTGGTTCTGCCTGCTCTGCCTCCCTGGTGCTCCCCTCCCTGAGCTCCTGTCCATCTCCCCTGTGCCCTCCCCGGGCACCTGGCTGTTTCCCTCACACCTGTCCCCTTGTTCTGGAAAGYTCTCCCAGTTCTTCTTGGTGATTCGATGTTTAATGTTTGTCCCTCCCTCGAGTTCTCCCCATTGCTCCCAGCTGATGCCTGTCCAGATTGTAACCACACCCCGATCCCTCCTGACTGGTTTGTTGTTCCTGTCCCTGCCCCTGTTAAAAGGTGTTGCACACCCCAGAGAGGGGCTCCTTTGGGCAGTCCCCTCTCAGGGGAATTTGCCAAGCTCAATAAACCCTGAGARCTCAGASCCCCARAGGAGTCAGCCTCTTTTTCCAAGGGCAGCAGGAAGGTTTCTACCACTCTTGCACCCACCGGGGTCTGTGTGTGTCCTCGACCCACAGATCGTGGCAGGGTCACCTCTGGRCTGAGCCRGCCCTAGAAGAGAGGGACCACCTGCACTTCCCCAAAATTCCTTCCTCTGATTTATGGTTCCTTTTTGTGTGGTGTTTACAGGGATGTGTCTGAACAGCTCCAAGTCTTCATTCCATCAGCAGCACCTGCCCAGGAGCCAGTGCCCCTCTCGCTCAGCCAGACTCGCTGGATCCCTTTGAATTCCTTTAATGTGTCTCCTTTCATCTGAACTTACCCAAATAATTAGCAAACTTTGCTACCTTGCTGCTCCTCCCCTCATCAAAAATTAAAAAAAAAAAAAGAGTCTGTACATTTCTGTCAGAGTATGGAAATTCTGCAGCTCCCAAGAGTCCTGTTTTTTCGGGTGATTAAAGTAAATAATTCCTTTCTGCTATTTTACTTCTTCTTGAAAGGCTGCTGAGTTGAGTGCTCCCCAGGGAACTAGACAAAAAGCATTTGAAAATCCAAATAAATTGCTTGGACTAATTTTAGCCATTATTTGTTGCTACTCTCAAAGGACACCAAGAGAACAGAGGACTCTGATCCCTCCACATGGCTTTGCCCTCATGGCARCCCAGGTTTTGCAGAGATTGGAGGTTTTGGGGCACAGGGAAGACTTTCTCTGTTGTTTTTAGGAAAGTTCATCACTCGCCCAACCAAGGTGAAGTACTGAAGTGTTTCCAATTCATTAAAAGGCCCCGGGTCACAAGTCACAGTTCTGCTAATTCTGCTTGTTCTGATCAATGCTGATTAAGAGGGCGGATTTAGATTGTTAGGACAGAAATTCTTCCCTGTGAGGGTGGGCAGGCCCTGGCACAGGGTGCCCAGAGAAGCTGTGGCTGCCCCTGGATCCCTGGCAGTGTCCAAGACCAGGTTGGACAGAGCTTGGAGCACCCTGAGATAGTGGAAGGTGTCCCTGCCCATGCAGGGGGTGGAATGAATGAGCTTTGAGGTCTTTTTCAGCTAAAAATCATCCCATGATTCTGTGATTTTTCTGCTGGTTCCTGGACACCAGAATCGTGGTTTGTGTGTCATTTTTAGGTATCCTCACAGGTCTCTTTTGAAGGCAAGCACAGCACCAAAGAAGGTCCTTATCAGCTGCCAGAACCTGTGCACAACCTGAACACACCCCACCAGGGTGGCACTGCCACCAAAATCTCTGGGTTTAGCTTCCTTTTGCAGTCTTGAGACTTCCAGCACGCCAGGGAGTCTGACAAAACCAGCAGGAGCAATTAGGAAATCGTTSCACACCACAGTGATTTCCTAATGATTGCTGTTTCCCCTCCCAGCTGTGGTGCCAGTGCCTTTCTGTCTGACTGCCTTTGCTTCCCAGGTCCTGCAGGCTCCATCTGTGCTTGTTCCAACCTGGGCTGTGCTGCAGGGCTGTGGCAATCRTGGAGCAACAGGGATTCCACAACAAAAATCCCTCCTGGGCTCTTTGTTTTAGCAGGACCCACTCTGAGTGTGATGACAGGACCTTCTCACTTGTGCACAATCTTTTTCCTTTCCCTTAGAACTCAAGAACCAGTTGTCCAAGCACTTCATATTTATTTACATCCTACTTAAAGCAATGAAAGCGACTCTTAAAATTGTTCTCTGTTAGCTTTGTGGTCAGTCTGCCATGCAAGAAGCACAAAAATTCTCACTGCAACCTCAGACAGAAAAAACCACATCTGTTTTGTGCTGAGAGTCTCCAGGAAGGAAAATCATTGGGGCACTCARATTGAGCCCTAGAAGAAAACTTAAATGAAGCTGATCTCAAATAAATAGGAATGTTTTTTTTCATCTTTTAAAATTACATTATTTTTCCTCTGGAGGGGTGACTGACTTGAGCTGTGCCATTTTATCCTTGTGGATTCATATCAATCCAGACATGCAAATAAAAAAACCCAGTGATTAGGGAGAAATTGTTCCCTATGAGGGTGGGGAGGCCCTGGCACAGGGTGCCCAGAGAAGCTGATGCTGCCCCTGGATCCCTGGAAGTGTCCAAGGCCAGGTTGGACAGGGCTTGGGACACCCTGGGACAGTGGAAGGTGTCCCTGCCCATGGCAGGGGTGGCACTGGATGGGCTTTAAGCTTCCTTCCAAGCCAAACCATTTTGTGGYTTTGTGATTCAGTGATTCCCCTTCTCCACAACGTTTGGAATTTCAAACTAGAGCATGTCCCATGCACTGAAGAACTGTAATCCYACAGCTCTTGTTGACTTGACATGACCAGGCTCACCCAGGAGACTGTCCCCGTTGCTCCCTGTCCCAAGCAGTTCTGAGTCTCTTTTGGAGATGCTTTCAAGGCCCTGTTTGTAGGCATTGCAGGAAACGTATGGCCATGGCAATAAAAACACAACCTGTTGTTTTTAGCTCTTCTCTTCCGAAAAATAAAACCTGTGTTAGAAAGAATTTCCCTGGTGGTGGACAGTGAATGTTTTCAGCATCTCTGCTCATCAGAGGGTTACGGATTGGGTTGAATTTGTCTTTCATGGAAGGTTTCTCACCTTTTGGCTTCTGTTCTTTCCCTGGCTGGACTCTTCCCTCTCAGCATGGTGGTAGTTTTTCCTCACTTAGCAGCAGATTCTCCASCCCACAGGGTGGGATCTGGTCATTGGGTAGGACAAAACCCAATGTCCAACTTAGCAAGACTGGGCATTTGCTGAGCTGCCTCTCCTGGTGGACAGTGGGTGCTCCTTAGAAGGAACTGGCACCATCCTCATGCATGGCCTTGTTCTGCTGAGTTAGGACAGCTTTTATCTATTTCTCATCCCATTTATGGAAGATCCAGGCCGCTCTTGTTGCCTAATTAACACACTGCTGAGAAATTAATTAAATTGCAAAGYGTATTGATGAGGGGTGACATTCATCTTTCTCAGTGCCACCGTGCTGCAGATCAGTGACAGCCAAAATATCCTGGAAAATAGAAATGATGTCATCTGTTGTGCTGGAGGCTAATGTAAAAGCTGAGGCTAAGCCTTGCAAGGCAATAAATGAGCCAATACATGTACATAAAGATGCTTCAGTCCTCAGAGTTTCACTATCATTAAACAAATGATTTTTCCCTTCTGGGGATTTGTATTGGAGTAATCTCAAGCGTTGTGTTGGGTTATGGAAAAAGACAACACTTCAGTTTGTTCACAAACTTAAATAGAAAATCTCTTTGGTTCCATTTCAAAATGTAAATATGAACCACTTTGGCATGATCAAATCTCCAGAACACAGGGCTGTGGGAATTTTGAACAAGGCACTTCTTTTCAGCACTGTATTGGATGTGATTCCATTTGAAGTTGAGTTTTTAAACATTCTTTTTCTCTTTTTTGTCAGTGACCTGTGTCTTACAGGGGAGTTTCTCTAATGTCACCCTCAATTATGATCAGAGCTCTCTTACCCCCATGTGAGCATCTCTCACTGCTGAAGTTTGGTTGCAGAATTATGAAAACATTCCATAGGTTAAAAGGAAACCCCCAACTTGTCTTCTGCCGATATAAAAGGAGCAGTTGCTAATTTTCATCCACRGGTCCTGTTTTGGAAATGTCAAGTGTTTTGTTCACACCCAATTAACATCCACTGATTCTCAAATCCATTCAAAGACTTGCTTTAGCACAATGAAGACATTGTTCCCCCCCCAGAGGATGGCATTTGCACTTCAAAGAGGAGAAATATTGACACAGAGGTTGAGAGAATATTCCACATGCACTTCTCTCCATCCTTCTTTTAATATTCTGTACTTTTTTTGCCCTGCTTTGCACGTGGTGCATGACCTTGGACAAACTCAGAGTGAAGATAAGGTGTGTCAAACCATTCAAAAGGCTGCAAGATGTAATTCAGTGGTTTTGGTTTGTATTGTTTTGGGAAGGTGTTTTTTTTTTTAAATTTTGTTTTGTTTTTTAGTAAGATGTATTTCAGTGGCATTTTCTTTGGTAAAGAATTGTAATTAAAGAAAATAATTAAAAAAAAAAAAATTATGGGCTCGTACCAGTTCAGAGCAATTAGGCGAGGTAATTAGAAGCATGATGAAAGGGCTGCATGGGAAAAGGAATTTAAACCCTCGTTGAACTGTTACATCAAAAAGTGAATAAGAAAAAGAGTAAATTAAAACTAGGTCTTCTAGCTGGTGGGAAAAAGATAAAGCCAATTATTCTGGAAATAAGGAGCACCAGTGTTTATCTGGAGGTGCTTTCCATCCGTGTAACAAGGTTCCTCAGAAAGGTTCTTGGGCCTGCAGGAGGAGTGGGGAGGGAATTTGGGGCTGTTTAGCCTGGAGCAAAGGAGGCTCAGGGGGGCCCTTGTGGCTCTGCACAACTCCCTGACAGGAGGGGACAGCCAGGGGGGGTCGGGCTCTGCTGCCAGGGAACAGGGACAGGAGGAGAGGGAACGGCCTCAGGCTGGGCCAGGGCAGGCTCAGGGGGGACAYCAGCAGGAATTTCCCCATGGAAAGGGTGCTCAGGCCTTGGCAGGGGCTGCCCAGGGAGGTGTTGGAGTGCCCATCCCTGGAGGTGTCCCAGGAAGGGCTGGAGGTGGCACTCAGTGACACGGTGGGGATCAGGCACAGCTTGGACTCRGTGGGCTTGGAGGGCTTTTCCAACCTCAGTGATCGTGGGATTCAGGACAAGGGCCTGGAGTGTCAAAACAAGGGAGAATGGCTTCAAAGTGTCAGAGGGTAGGTTTAGATGGGATAKTGGGAAGAAATTCTTGGCTRTGAGGSTGGKGAGSCSCTGGCACAGGGTGSCCAGAGAAGCTGTGGCTGCCCCTGGATCCCTGGCAGTGYCCAAGGCCAGGCTGGAMRGGGTTGGAGCAYCCTGGGGTRGTGGAAGGTGTGTTGTAAAGAGATGGGCTTTCATGATCCTTCCATTCCAAATCMCTCCATAATTMTCTGAATGTAGAAGYAGAGAACTCACTGCCAGTTTCCCCTCTGGATCCCAGCTCACTGGTGTTACTCTGCCAGAAGGGGATCACCACCAGCCTTCCCCAGAACCCCTTCCCAGGCGGGTGAAGGGCACAGTGTCCCAAAAGAAGAGCATGCCATAAAGCCAAACACCTTTGGGGCTGGCTGACACAGCTGGAGACGGAATCACCAAGGTGATATTATGAAATGGATGGGAGGAGCAAGAAAGCGAGCCTGAGGTCTGTTTTTTGTACCAGGAATGATTATTTTCTGTTCCAGGCACATATTTCCGTGACCATGCACAGTGCATGARGAACCAAAAGACGAACCCTTTGGAATTCAAAGGACCTGAATCCTAAAAACCTCCCTCTGTGAGGAAAGCATGAAAAAGGCCACAGTGTGAGGGAGACACACCAATTGTCACAGCCAGGAGAAAGGATCCCTGTGTCTGCACCTCACCCTGGAGCTTGGAGGCATTGGGACATCACTGCTGCCACGGGATTTCCTGTGATTGTGGTGATGTGGGGTTGATTTGTAACTGGGGTGTTGGAGTAGTGTTGCCCTAGAAGCAGCCATTAGACAAGAGCTCTCAGTCTCCTCGGGTTCATCASTGGTTAATAATTAATAATCAGATCCATTTTTATCCCTACCCCATAACAGAGCCTGACAGTGAAAGGCATCCCAGACTTGATTTAATGAGGGGACGTGGCTCTTCCTTCATGACCACAAACTATTATTTAAATCAAGAGCTCTAATAAAAGTCCTGTCTTTGTAACAACACCACCAACAAATGTTGCCCTGGTAATCAACTCACAGGTAACACAGCAATAAAACAGCTTAATTGTGCCCTGAGTATTGCCATCCATCTGCAGGCCAGAGAGCATCTTTATGACAGACTAATCTGCACTCCAGATCACCCAGACAAGGAGCTTGCAGGGTAATTCCTCTGTCAAGCATCTCATTTGGCTGGAGATGGAGTAGCTCATTTGGGAGCCTGGGAAGCTCAGCTGAGCTCTGGCAATTTCCACCAGAAAACTTCCAGGACAGACCAAGCACAGTCCAGGTGAGGATTTGCTTCATCCTCACACGTGCCTGCACAGAGGAAAGCTCTTCTTGCTTCCACTCCTGAGCACATGGGTGGAAACCAGGCTTTAATCCCATRGAAACAATGTCTGTGCCCATGGCAGGAACTGATATTCCTGTATGGGATTTCTTAAAGCAGGATAAAGCTCTTTATCATTAAGATTATGCTGTAGCATAGAGGCAGCTTCAGTTAAAAGAAAAAAAAATATTTCCCTCATAGAATCCCAGACTGGTTTGAATTGGGAGGCATCTTAAAGCTCATCTCATTCCAGCTCCTGCCACGAGACATCTTGCACTAGAATGGAGATGGCAACTTCAATAAAGAACAAAAAGACTGGGCTCTCTGTTTTTTTTTTTTCTTTAATTCCTTATATTTTCATTTCTTATCCCAGTCTGTCTTGTCTTGTGTTATAAGTGTAGTYAAATGCAGGGATTTAAAACCTTTATTCCAGTTTCCATTGACACTTAGGTTCTTTCCCACTAATCCCATATTTTTTAGTGACATTTAGAGCCATAGTGGAGCACAGCAACTTTGGTGTAATTAAAAACCAATTTAGGAGTCTGACTTTTGTGTTTTAGTTTGTATTTTTTTTWAAATATATTTTAATTTCTGACCCCCCTCTCTACATATTCCTCCTCTTCTGGGGTGAGCCTAGCTCTCTGCTCCAGGCTTCTGAGCAGTGTTTTCTGTGTGTTTCCCGAGGAATACCAACTTTTCTAACCTGTTCTCCAAAACACATTCCTCATCACTGACCCGAGGCATCACCTACCCAGCAGGAGCTCTTTCCAAATTCTCTGCATAGMCTTCCTTGCTGTGACAGTGTGAGAAACCAACAGGCTCCGCGCTTTGCTGAGGTCGTCAAACAGCCATTAAATCTCGGATACTTGAGCTGCTGCTGACTTCTGATGGGTTTGAACYGGTGGCCTTGGGGCAGAGCTCGCTGTCAGGCTCTCTGAGCTATCTCCTGTTTTGTTTCTCTTTGTTTTCTGCTTGTTTTCCTACTTTTGTGACAACTCGTGAATAAAAGCAGAGATGGGGGAAAAAAAGCACAGAAAGATATGCCTGGAACTACAGAAAAACAGAAGGCAATTTAAGGGGTTTTTTCTTCCCAGAAGTCAGAAGAAATGACGAGAAACCAAATGTTCTGAGCAATCCAGCTTTTAAATGATTGATGCTTTCTCCAGCACCCTCCTGAAGAGGCAGTGGTAGAAGGTGATTTAAGATAACTTTGTTCTTCTCACGGGTAATCAAAATCTTYTTCATAAAAATTCCACCCCACCTCCTTTGATGTTCTGCTGTGAAAAAACATCCAGCTGGCACAAGTTTGCATTTGGAGTGAAAGTGGCAGAATTGGGTGGTAAAAATGAGCTGGAAATATTATTTCATTATTGTTATTATTATTGTAATATCACTATCATAATGATCATTATAATTCTTTTAATTATTTTATTTATTCCTTTACTCCTGAGCTATAAGTCCTACACTACTGATTATGTTCTGGGGCAGAATTTCATGTTGGCATCATGTTGGTCTGAATGTCATTATTTATCAGGGGTTTCCCTGGCACACAGAGGGATGGCTGCAGGGAGAGCTGCAGGCTCTTCAGTCAGCCCTTGGCCAAAAGCTCTGCTCCCCCAGAAGAGCCTGGAGCTCCTGCCCAGTTGTCCTTTCTTGTGGTGGAAGTGGGGAATTCARCATTCCAGGGGGTGCTTTCCAATTTTCAGAAAGTGAAACAACAGCCACAAAAAATCCGAAGCAAAACAAAACAAACAAAAACCCCAACAAAGCCTAACCAACTTAAAAAAAAAATAAACAAACCCAAAAACCCCCCTCCTTTCTGACTGAGTTATACCAAATTTCCTCCAACAGAAGCTGATTCCTGAGGCAACCAGAGAAGCTGCACACCAGGACACAGAGATGAGGGAACAGGATGAATTTCTCATTATGCTCCCTCTTCATCCTCCCACYGCCCCCATCATTAGCAGCCCAAGCTGTCACCATCCATGATTYTGCATTTCTTTCCATCTGCACAGGGATTCCAGATGAAAACCCTGGCTCCACTGACCCTGGGGTCTCTGGGATGGTGCAAAACAGCCTCAGTCCTCCTCAGGGTAGAGGAGGAGTGTCAGGAGCTGCTTTGGCTGGACTAGGTCATAGGAGAGATTTGTTCTTTGCTATCAGCCAAAACCTGAATGTACACATTGAGAACCTCAGTTTGTGTAGCCTTCAGGAGCTGGAGTTCTTTAGCACTTCCACAAGTTTTTCTGTTTCTGGTGGAACAAAGCCAGATCTCAGCAGCCTGCCTGGTTTCTGTTAAAATTTAGWTCTATTGGCAAAGGACACATTCACCTCTTGTCTCCTAAACTTCCCCTCTGTGACTTATAGGATGTTAATTTTTAACTACCCTGCTGAGCAGCACCATTCATAATAAATATGATATGGAATAAATGCATTACAATTTATTCTTACTGGCATGTTAAATTATGCTTTTATGGCTCCCGCTGCTCCCGCGCCATGAAGGAAAACTAAATTTCCAATGAAGGTTCTTAAGGGTGCAACTTTTCCTCCACATGGGAGATGTTTCCTCTTGCCTGGATACTCCTTTGTTTAATTACAGTTGCAATGATAGGTTGGAGTCACTTTGCAGCTACTTTGCTGCTCCTGCTGCAAGAGGGGCTTTCCAAGAATCAAATTCACTGTATTTCACTGCATTCAAAAGTTTACACCATTAAAAGGAAAGTGCCATTTCACATTCAATGTTTTTTGTCTTCTTTGACACAGCTGGTACAGAATTATATTGCAAGCCACGCTCAGGTGAGCTGGGTCATAACTCTGTTCATATTCAGCTGATCCTGCTCTCTTCTCATTAGACTGAGATGTTAGGACARGTTATTGTAAATCTGTGTTTGCTCATCTTGAAAAGGAGAAATGAGAGTCTGGGAGTGCTGGTAACTAATTTGAAATCACCCATCCACTTCCGTGCTTGACTGGAGAGAACCAACACTTCCCACTTCAACACGTGTCGTGCGTGGATTTGTTTTTAAGGTGCATTGGTAGGGAAGGTTGGTTTTGAAAGGGTAAAGACTCTGGACACTTCTGGGGCTGCCCACAGGAAGGACATTTGGTAAGGAATGTTCTTTACAACACAAATAAGAAGGGTTTTTACCCAAAACTGCAGCACTCTGCAGCCCAAGAGCCAAGAGATCCCAGCACGGGGCTGGGTGGAAAATCCCATTTCAGRCCCCAAGGTAAAGTGTGACCAAACAAACAGCAGGGCACAGAGCACAAAATGCTGAATTTCTGCAGGTCCTGGGAAAGTCAGTGACTGTGAGAGACCTTTGTGAGTGAGAGGCACTGTGAGACCTCAGCCCCTATCAGCTCCCAGAAAKGCAGCCACAGAGAAGTTGTGCAGCCCAAGTTATAAACCAGCTTCATTAGGTTTGTACTGTCTGTGTTTCCACACATAAACCAGCTTCCCAAATGATTTAATTCAGCCTTTTTGGTCATGATAGGAACTCCTGCATCCAGGGAGGTTTTCACAGGAGGGTTGCACTGCTCAGGGGAGCTGCTGAGTTCATGGAAATACAGCTTTCAGCAATCTCAGAATTCTGGTGCCACGCAAATGCTAAATCAAATGCAAACCTTGGTGGCTCATTGCCATAAACTGCCCAGARCCTGCAGCACTGATAAAGTCCAGCCAGGGATCTCTGGCTGTTCAGCCCACTGAGGAATATGTTGATATATTAAAGTTGTTCCTGTCCTTTACAAGCTGCCTTTGGGTTGGGAATTGTGCAGGAGGGAGAACTGGGGCTGTGTTTGTGTTCAGTGGATAATGCCCAGGTCAGCCCCACCCAGTGCTGATGCCTTATCTCAGCCCCAAACTCTTGTGAGCCACTGAGGTTTCTTTTCACAGACAAACCAACTTTTCAAGGACACCCCTGAGCTGAGGAAGGCACCACACAAACACCACTTTCACAGCAGGTATCTTTATGTCTCTCTGCAGTTTAATCTGGAGCATGCCAGCCTCAGGACAGAACGTGCCAGCCTAAGGACACCTTGCCCAGCCTAGGGAGCCCTTCCAAGGAAAGAATTCTCTTCTGATCAGTGGTTGTTAAAGCAGGGGGTTAACAGGGATTTGTCACTGTGAGAGATGCGTGTGTACCTGTGTGTGTTCCTTCATTACTGGTCACCCTTTGTAAATCCTGTTAGAGAGGGAGAACCGTGCATTTCTGCCAGGATGTGATGATGTGGCAGGTAAGGAGTTTGTAAATTGTGTTACACTCCTTCTGGAGCAGCCTAGAAGGAATTCTGAGAGTGAGTGCAGCTCCACTGCTTCCTAGAGCAGAGAGTTATCCAGTGCAGCAGCAGGACTTGTGTGTCTGGATTCAGGATCCAGGAACAATTTTCCTCCAAATGGAAGAGCAGTGGCATCCATTTAATCACATACAACCAGTTTCCTTCTGGTTTTTTGTTATGCCTAAGAGAATTCCCAGGCTTTTGCCTTTCCTTTTTTTATCTCTCTTTTCCTTTTCCTTCTTTCCTTTTCCCTTTTTCCATTTCCTTTTTTCCTTTTCCTTTTTCCTGTCCTTTTTTTTTTTCTTACTCTACCCATTTCCCCTTTTTTTTTTCTTTTATTTTCCTGTGGTTGCCACAGATTTCATTACATATGGTCAAAAATAAAGTCTCTTGATAGCCTTCCAAAAATATTAATAATTTTTAAGGTTTTGCTATGTCTATCCAAAATCTATTTTCTTCACAGAGGAATTCACAGACTCCCAGAATCCTGAATGGTTTGGGTTGGAGTGACCCCAAAGCCCATCCAGTGCCACCCCTGCCATGAGCAGGGACACCTTCCACTGTCCCAGGCTGCTCCAAGCCCCATCCAGCCTGGCCTTGGACACTTCCAGGGATCCAGGGGCAGCCACAGCTTCTCTGGGCACCCTGTGTCAGTGTCTCTCCACCCTCACAGGGAACAATTCCATCCTAATTTCTTCCTAATCCCACGGCTAATTGATATAGGATTTTTCCTTTGAATTCTTTTCCTCTGCAATGTTGGCATCTTGGATGTTTGATGTGAACCATCTGCCTTCATTAGTGCTGCATTGTCTGGTCTTTCAAAAAAAAAAAAAATGCAGCAATTGAGCAGAGAATCAGCAGCACTTTGCAGAAATAGCCCAGACCCAAACCAAGAGCTGTGTCAGCTGTGGGTGTAGGGAGGTTACCCACAGCCCACTCAGAGTATGTGCAAACAGACATAATCATGAGTTAAGAGAAGTCAAAGTAGGAGAATTTGCTATGACGAGTCTTTCCTGCATCACAAATACACTGCATAAAATGCACCGTCTTTATTTTAATTGTGCATGTGCCTGGAACTGTGGGGCAGCCACCTGCAAGACAAGCTGAAGGTTTTAAATTTAACCCAMCGTGCCATTTCTTTGTGGGGGTTTGAAAGTTGGGCTGCAGCTCAGCTCAGGAAGAATTGCTACATTCAGCTGCCTCTGGTTACCGTGGGTCTGGGCTGCCCCTTGTGAGTGTGGTCAGGAGGTCAAGGCTGTTTGTCAGAGCAGATTTMGATACCTGATATCAAAAATAATTGCAGCCATCCAACACTGAGCTTTTCACACTGACACTGTCATTTCCTACCTCATTTTGGGATTTTTGCTGTGWGCTCTGCGAGGTTTTAGCCAGAGCYCACATCAGCCCAGTGCTCCCTTCCCTCTCCAAATGCTGGCAAGGYTCAGTCCCTGCTTGGCTTTGTGCCCACCCATTTATTGTGGGAGAAAAACACTTTCCAGGAGCTGCCACATCAAGACCTAAATCACTTTAGGTGGGGATTTGAGGCTGAAATAATTCTCATGTTCTCTGGAGGCAACGACTTTATTGTCCTCTTGTCCTGGTGAAACCAGAGGTGATGGAAGTGGCAAGATGGGATGGAGGCAGGGGTGGGACTGTGCAGCTTCCATCCAAGGGGTGGGAGAGTTTAAGGACAGCACTGTGCAGCTTCCATCCAAGGTGGGAGAGTTTAGGGACAGCACTGTGCAGCTTCCATCCAAGGGGTGGGAGAGGTTTAGGGACAGCACTGTGCAGCTTCCATCCAAGGGATGGAGAGTTTAGGGACAGCACTGTGCAGCTTCCATCCAAGGTGGGAGAGTTTAGGGACAGCACTGTGCAGCTTCCATCCAAGGGTTGGGAGAGTTTAGGGACAGCACTGTGCAGCTTCCACCCAAGAGGTCTTTTCCAGCCTTGATGAGAAAGATGATCTGTTCCCTGTGTTTTTCAGTGTCATTGCCACTCCCTGAGCCTCTGGGCTCAACCACTGCAGGACCTTGCCCAACGGGCTCCTCTTTTTGCCCTGTTTTGGAGGCTAGAGAAGCCAAGGGAACAGCAATTCCACCCCTGAGTCACCAGGAGCCCAGGACAAAGTCTGCTTTCGTGTTTTCTGGGGTGGGAATGGAGGCTGGAATATCTGTGCCAGTTTTCACATTGCAGAGCTGCTGTGCCAGGTGAGAACTAAATAAAGGGTTTGTTCAGCAGTTTTTACTTGGCTGGAATCCCCCAACCAGTGCATCATGTGCTCAATAGAGGGCTAATACCTTCTAATAAGATGCTTTTTCATTCTGCTGGATTAAGAGCAGTCAGTCAGAGAAAACTATTGAATTTTATTTGGCTACAATAAGCCCGAAAGGCAACACTTCAATATCTCTGATCCTCCAAGGGCCCCTTTCTCATTTACAGTAAGTCCTAACATATTGCTGGAACTGACCTAACTGCACATAGATATTTTAGGGGGTCTTTGGGGATTCTTCACCGAGGAAAATTAAAATTCCTGAGGATGGGGGATGGAGAGAAGCCTTGCTCTGTTTATAGATGGGMGAGGAAAACAAGAAAACAGATGTTTTTGACCTCTCCAGTCTGGGTCTCCGTGGTCATTACATTTTTGTAGCTGTAGCTGCATTATAGAAAACAGCCTTACCTAAMAATGATACCAACAAAAGAGGATGCCTCCCCTGAGTCCTGTAGTTCCTGCATTCACTAAGTGCTCATACATGTTATTAAAAGCATTTTGTGTATTCTCTAGGAGAATGCAGCAATATAAGCAGGGAAAAAAMTTACATTGCCAAAAGAAGAGAAAAACTGTGAGCAGACATCAAAACCTATGTGATCCAGAGGAAACAGGAGTGAGATTGGAGCTGCYGGATTGGCAAATGAACAAACAGGGAGGAAAGGGGAACAGCTCTGGAAGCAGTTGGTGCCCAGCAGGAATTACAAGGGATGATGCTCTGCCAGCTCCAGCCCCACTTTCTTTACAACATCCACTGTGAATACAGGGAACAAAAAACTTACAAATTAGCACATCTTAAAAAAAATAAAAAAATATATACATAATTAATTACAAAGAAATAATAAAAACTCATGTAATGATGAGCCTGTAGAAATGAAATCTCTTAGTATCAGTTAAAACAACCAACTGATTTACAATCAATTAGATTAAATTTATATTCTCTAAATGATACAATATGTATCACTTACAACAAAACCACGCAGGGAATAACCAAAGTGAACTTTTGAAGGGCTAGCACAGCAATTCACCTGGTTTTAAAATTTCAGTTTAGATAATTGGACAGAACTTTGCAAGCTGCCAGTGCCATTGATATGCTGTTATTCTGAATAACATCCTAACTTTTGTATGGCTGACAAGCTTTCCCATCAAAATTGGAGGCAGCAATAATCTGGGGGTATCAGGGAGGAAGGGAGGGGTGTTTTGTTTCTTTGGTTGGTTGTTCCCCCCTTAAAGGGTAAAAACAAAGGTACTTTTCTATTTCATGTTATAAATATTTCTGCATGTGAGGCCACATATTAAAGAAATAAATATTATATTCAGAATGTCTTTAAGTCTTGTCACCCCAGCAGCTGTGAGAGGTCAGGCAGTGCAGCTGCAGGGCTGCACAGSTACCTCAGGGAGCTTTCCATCAGCTCCTTGGCATGTCCTGGGGAGAGTCTCAACCTGCAGCCTCCATCCAGTGTGGCCTGATTTATCCAGACAGGGAAAATGTCCTGGAGGCTGTCAGCACACAGAAAGCAAGTGAGCAGGAAGCTGTTTTTGAGGTATGATTTAATGGCATGGTGGGACTCACTCAGAGGCTGGGCTTGCTGAGCTGGGAAGTTGTTTCCAAACTTAATAATTC
>CADDXX010000501.1:222360-254327 GCA_902810485.1 Alauda arvensis
AAGAGAAGAGAAGAGAAGAGAAGAGAAGAGAAGAGAAGAGAAGAGAAGAGAAGAGAAGAGAAGAGAAGAGAAGAGAAGAGAAGAGAAGAGAAGAGGTCTCAGGCTCCCAACTCATGTCTCACAAAGTTGTTTTCCCTGTAGCTCTTGCAGCCCTGTATAAATAGCAGTTCAGTTCTAATTTGAAGTGATCAACTGTGTTACATTTATCCTGCTAGAAAAAGGTAAATACATCCCATCTTTAAATATCAAACAGTCCCAAAACCACCAGGACACTCTTTTCAACATTTCACTTTCCAATTGATGTTGCTCAGCAGGTGGTATTAAGGCATTTAAATATCAGTCCTCAGGGCTTTTTTTGTAAATTTGGAAAAAAAAAAAAAAGAAAAAAAAAGTGCATAACAACACTTCCTTTCAGCATAATAACTTTATGGAAGGTTTAATTGGTTCTCCAGACACCTTTGTTATTTCCACAGCCTTTCAGTTCTTCACACAAACCTGATCCAGGCATTACTTTCAAAGCCCTATTGAAATGAAGCAAAATGAAAAATCAGCAATTCACTGCTTCATGCCATTTTAAAAGACGTTTTTAATGTCTTAATAGAAAGAGAAGTGTCTGGGGAAATATACAGCCTTTTTACAGTAGAGAAGAATTGCGTGTTTGGGAAGAAAAATGTTTTGTGTTATTTACCGTGATGTTTTTAAATCTTTAAATAGTGATTGGTGAAGAGTGATCTTAGGTAAGTGTGACTACTCCTTGTTGGAGATAAATTAACAGGCTTCATATTGATGCAAAAAGTTCCTTYTTGGAAAAAAAAAWMAMCAAAACTTTTTYAATTTGCACTTTAGAAACTTTTTCCCTGTGTTGTTTRTAATGCTGAAAGAAAAGCAGGAGCTCCAGTGAGGATGAGATTTAAACATTAACTCCTTCAGCCCATGACTGTCTTCCAAAATTCAGGATTCTGGCTCTAGAGTCAAGAAAAAAAAATGAAGGACTTCATGGGTAAATTTAAAATATTATAGTCCAAATGGCTCTTATGGAGCTGTCTTGTACTTGAGAGATGTGTGCACTTCTAAAGGGAGTAGAGAAAATCCAGTAAGGATTAAAATTATTAATGTTGTGTGAGGCACACAAGRAAAACAGCCCAGGCATCAGTGCTGAGCTCCAAATTATGGCTCCATGAGAGGTTATAATGCATATGCTCATGAAATCCTCACATCAACTTTTTTTCCACAAATGACAGACAAAATGAAACAACGTCAGGAATTTTTAGGAAAGGAACAGATGGGGGAAAACTTCCCAAAATATGTAATTGCTGCACTGCCTGTAACTGTACTGGCCCTGCACTTCAAGTAATTTTTGGTGGTTTGATCCGCTGCCTCAAAATAAAAAAAAAGGAAGAGAGCTGGAAAAGGAGCACAGGAGGGCAGAAAGGATCAGCAAAGGCAGGGAATGACTTTCCAGGCTTGGRGTAGGGGGTAGCATTAAGATTTCTAAATCATGAATGGGATAGAGAACATGAATATGGGACAATAATTCACTGCCCATCTCCATAACACCAGAACTGTACTGATGGAAATGTCTGARGTTCAAAGAAAAGAAACAAACATCTCCCCAAAACTCTATTTTTCCATGAAAGAGTTGAAAATTGTAGCAGGAGGTGCTTTCTCTCATGTCAGAAAGGAGAGGCTGTTTGGATSTGTGTGTTCAGCAGGCATTGCTGCAGCCACCAGTGTCACCTGCTGGTCTCTAAACCCCCCATCCTAATGCCAAACAAACAATTACTGGAAAAATAAAATCAAGGCATGAGGCAGCTTGATGAACTGCTAAGAATATCCCAGGCACCCTGAGGAGATGCAATATAATATTTATGTATTTAACATTGTGGAGTGATTCAGGTAACTGACAGTTAAGAGAAGAGAAGCAGGTTACAAAACACATATTATAAATTAATGATTGATTCCACCTGCCATAAGCACCTAAAAAGATTATTATCTTGGCCCATAAAGGGCCAAAGTAATGGTGCAATTAAATCTTGATGGGATAAAACATGTCCTGCCTGTATTCCTGTTTATTTTGGGCTTTTTTCCTGTTTGTGAGAGGAGGAATGATTGGTTGCTCTGGGTTTTATTAATTCCCTTCAGTTTTTTGGGATATGTACTGAAGTTTATGGGCCTTGTCCTGCTGTCATTTTTGTGCAGCAATTAATCCCTGTTAGACAACACAGAGCCCTGAGAGGGGCTGGCATCCTTAATGTTCAAGGGAAAGGACATCACTCAGGTTTATGGCTGGGACTATCACTAACTTCTGAGGGCTTCTAATTACTGCAGCTGGCAATTAATATGATTGACGTAATTCCCTTTCACAGGAGATTGTCCCCAGAGCTGTGGGATTAATCCAGCCCCAGATACAGCTTCTTCCCCTGGGATTATGGAGCAGCTGCAGCACAAGGGCTCAGGAAATCTTCCACTGGCCCAGGATGCTCCAAGCCCTGTCCTTGGACACTGCCAGGGATCCAGGGGCAGCCACAGCTTCTCTGGGCACCCTGTGCCAGGGGCTCCTCACCCTCACAGGGAACAATTCCTATCCATTATCCCATCCCAATCTCCTCACTTTCAGAGTGAAGCATTTCTTTTCGTCCTCTAACAACACCCTTGTAAATAAAACCTGCAATGACCTCATGCCATCTGTGACAGTGTTATGGATGTCAGAGGCTGGTGTGGGATTTGCAGGCATTTTATATCTATTGAAAAAAAAAAAAACCATCTTTGCAGCAAACAAACTCATAGGGAGCAATGGATGAAGGCATGGAAGGAAACTGAAAATTCCCCAAGGAGACACCAAACAAGTATCCTGCTACTGCTAAAGGGAAGAGCAGGGGATTAGAAAGTGCTTTGTGTGAGTGGAGCAAACATGGATTTAAGACACACTGTGAGGGATAGAAGAGGACACCCATAAGCTGGGAGAGTTTATAGATTTCTTTATTTGTTTCAGTTTGTCTTTTTTCGCCTTGTATCTTTTGACATTAGGGTCACAAACAAGTTGAAAAGCAGATAATATAGGAATGAGGTTGAGGGTGGGTTTGCTTCCAGCTCTGGTGCCTTYCCCTGGCCCCTGCTGCAGTCAATGTCCCTTAGAAGTCAGGCACAAATACCTGCCCATAAATGATCGCTGAAAGCATTTGAAAACAAACAAAACCACTTTGGCACTGTATCCAATTGTTGCTCGTTCCCCATAATGGCTGTTTGCAGGCTCAGCATCTTCCAGAAACAGCTTGATGTTGTGTGCAAGGCATTGCTCACCCCAGGGAAGGGCTGGAGCTGTGCCAGGGCAGGACCAGGCTGGAGCTCAGGGAAAGGTTCTTCCCCAGAGGGTGCTGGGCACTGCCCAGGCTCCCCAGGGAATGGGCACGGCCCCAAGGCTGCCAGAGCTCCAGGAGGGTTTGGACAATGCTCCCAGGGTGGGATTGTTGAGGGGTCTGAGCAGGGACAGAGGTTGGATTTGATACTCGTGTGGGTCCTGTTATAAATGAGCAATGTGATGGCTCTCACAATTAAGGGATGAATGTTCTGTGTGTGTTAGCAGAAGTTTTGTAGATGTATATTTATATTATTGCAATGTGTCCTCCCAGAGTCCTCTCTCCTCTCCCCCTTGTACTGGGGGTAGTGGGGGCAATGAAGGCCAACCTGTTACTATGGCAACACCTGACAGCCAATCAAATGGCAAGAAAAGGATCTCCACCAATGGACAGCGAGGAAGGAGTTGACTGACAGGACTTTGGGCGGGGCTAAGAGTATAAAGGCAAAGCAGCCATTTTGTAGGTGGGTATGTGGCTGCTGGTCGTGGATGTTCCAATGCTGTGTTTTCTCCTTTTTCACTCTTTTGTTGTGCTTTTGTTAAGGTTTAATAAACGTCTGAAAGTTTTAAAAGTGAGTGTTGTTTCTCACAGGTCCCTTGGGCTGTTCCTTGATTCCCTGGTAGTGCTGCTGCAGCACATGTCCAGTCTGTGCCAGCAGCACTGTGYAACAACTGAGACACGGACCCAGGCYRGCAGRGAWWCWGAATGGTTTATTCCATGAAATGAGCTGGTTTTATACCCTTCTCATGGCACAGTGCTTCCTCATGTGGAAAACACTCACTAGGTGACGTCTCTGATGTTGCCAGGTCAGTGACAAACATTCTCAGTGTCCTCCTATGGGGTGATCACATGCTGCTGTTGCCTTGGGAAGGCTGACCTGAAAYAGAGACTGGACARAACTAGAGAATAAAACAAATATTTATTAAAAAGCCCCCCAAAATACTCCAAGACACCTAAACYAGCCCTGACRGCCCCTCCAAACCCCCGCTCTSCCCCGAAAAACCCCAGCCACACCCCCTGTCCCCTTGGGTCTATTTGCACATTGGGTTTAATTGTCCAATTACAACTCCAGGCTGTGAAGTCTCATCTTTCTTGTTTTTMTCTTCAGTTCATCGCTGTTWATGCTTTTAGGCCAGAAAGTTGTCCTTAGTTTTCGGCAARAAAAGATYTGTTTTGTCTACCTACTAYCTACTAACRCWTAATWTGAAGCTTRAAACTACRCCCAAAACAGCATAGAATCTAGAAAACATAAAAGCWAAAACTAAAGGCATCATTTCTCTGGCAMCTTCTGTCAGGCTCCTGTCCCACAGACCTCTGCCCTTGGGCACCCCCTGCCCCCAGGGTCAGGGTCAAGGCACAGAAAATTCCATGTGGGAAATCAAGGCACAGRAAATTCTCAAAATCCAGTGCATGCAGGCYCAAATACAGCAGAGAATACASRGTTYRACCYGAGASCYTGGAAAAAGCTTCCAGATTTAGAGACCACAAGTAGGAAAGTGGGTTTGCAGCTCTTAGAAACACATTAAGCTAGGTAGTGGAGAGTTTTAAGGCTTTAAAGTTAAGMTATAGAAGTAGTTACAAAGGTAATAAGAAGTTTTAGGGTGTAGTTCTGTAGGATTGTGTGTCACTATATGATTGGATAAAATTGTCTGCATTGCAGCAGGATGTGTGATACGGTTTCATTAGCCATTGGTGTGAAAGTTAAAACAATATGTGTGGCAATAGATTGTTGGCTACTAAACCTTTAAAACCTCTTGTAACATCTGCTCTTGTGACCACTGGCCACAAACTCCTGGTGAATGTGGTGAAGATGTTATCACCCTTCACGAGACTGTAGAAGAAGAGCAATAAATCATGTTTGAAGATGTCTCCCAGTGGTCCCATCTCTCCTGAAATCCTAACAATGGATGTGTGGAGCAGCACCAGGCTCTGGCTCAGGCAGGGCCGTGAGCTCCTGTCAGTAGGACACACTTGGAAAAAAAAGTGCAACAATTTCCCCCAGTCACAGGAAAAAAATAATCAAATACTYTGCCAGCCTTCCTTTCCCATGAGCCTCATGGCAAAGTGACTTGGCCCCCAGGTGACAGATGACRGGTAATATCAACTTCAGCTGCCCATGAGACAACAGGTGACAAAAGCTACATATCCTTACATTTGTTTTCATTTTTCTTATTTAAAAACACATAAACCTCTAGCTGAGCCTCAGATCTGCTGGTATTGGTGGTTTCCACTACCAGCCAAGATTTTCATCCCARTCTAAGCATTTTTATTAGRYTGAGACTGGGGTGAGGAGCTGCCACATCCTCAGTTAATTTAAGTTGTTCTCAGGAGCACTGGAGCCATGTGCTGAAGGATTGAGGCTGGTGTGTACAGCTGAGTACAAACAGGTAGATCCGGCTGAAAAAAAAATTGGTTTAGTAGAGCCCAGGCCGTGTGTAAGTTTTGCAAACAGAGCAACCCTCCACTAAAACATAAAGTCAGTATACTGTGCTTTACTTAGGCAGGAGCTGAAATGCAGAAGCTCTGTCCCATTCCTCCCAGCCTGGGGTCCATCTTGCTCCCAGTGTGACTTCCTAGGAAGCAGATGGCAAATGGACACCAGGAAAGCTCAGGAGGTTTGCAACCACCTCAGCTGAGGATGCCAGCACACAAGAATTCCATCCCTGRYAGTGTCCAARGCCAGGYTGGATGGGGCTTGGAGCAACCTGGGCTAGTTGAAAGTGTCYCTGCCCTTGGCAGGGATGGCACTRGATRGGCTTTAAGGTCCCTTCCAACCCAAAGCATTCTAGGATTAATGGTTTTACATGGAAAAATTTATTTCAATGGGACTGTACTGTTACAGGAATTTTACCATGTCAGTTAATGTTCCTACATAGGAACATTTTATTATGGTATTGTATTCCCRTATCAGGTTCCCATTTTTGCAGAATCAGAGATGTCTTTTTCTGGACCAGTTTGGTGAGAAATGGCTTATGTAGAACCAGAAATTAGTTTTAGAGATGGGAAACTACCAGCATGGCTAACATTGGGGATTTCAATAGGGAATGCATTCCCTGTTGGCAGCTGTCCCCCACTTTTAAAGTGAAGATGATGTGAGGATACAGCCCTTGAGTTTTGGGAAATGCCATGGCAGCGAGGAGTGAGAGCTGGATCCTGTGTGAAGTCAAAGAGAGCCAGGGATGCCAGAGGGGCTGCCAGTGCCCTTCCCACCTGGAGCCACCATSCTGCAGCCCCCAGGGAGGGAAACAGGGAGGGCTCCTGGCAGTGGCATTCAGGAATGACCCCCTGGCCAGGGCAGAGCCAGGAATCCAAATCTGTGGGACCAGGATCAGCAAAGCAGAAAAAATCCTTGTAAGGTGGCTAAGGACAGGGCAAGGACAAAAGCCTCAGCTCATCAGTGGGGTAAGAAGATGTTTTCCATAGCAGTTTTCTTACAAACACACTCTGAAAAACTTATCCTGATGATTTCAGAGGCAAGCAAAGCCTTCTGAGTCTTTGGTCTCTCCAAGACAATGGAACAGATGTGGCAGGATGGATCCTTCTCCATGTGGGAAGTGCTGACAGACTGGAGTGGAAATAGAAAACCTTTTCTCTTTGGGCATTTTCCCATCCAATCTCATCCTTCGAGTGCCTCCTGTTTTCTCCTCTCCTTATCTGCTGGCTGCAGTCGGAGACACTTGAGCTGGGTTTGTTGAGGGGAGGGCAGAGCTGGGGCCATGTGTGAGCTCWCAGTGGGCAGCAGCGTGGAGGGGGGAGTTGTGAGCCAGGGATTGTTGCAGGCAGCAGTGAGTGAATCCAAGCTGCCTGCAGCCTCCCTGGCTCTGTGCATCCCATCTGGCACCGCAGCAGAACAAACAGCAGCACCAGGCAGCCCATCCAGCCCACCCCCAGAGCTAAAATCAGCTGATGTTGGTTTATCCCTAACAGCTTGAGGAAGCCTTGCAGTTGTAATTCTCCCTGGGGATTCTTTTCCTGCTTGGCTCTGCCTCCATGCAGGAAACTCAGCCTTCTCTAAGGGAATGTCAGGTTTAATTGAAGGCCATGTGCTACCAGTATTTCATATTTGAGCAAGGCRGCGTTGCCAGGATTATTTTGCAGTGTTCCACTGATTCTCATGGCTGTGGGAAGGAAGGGATTGGGGAGAACACCCTTGAAAACCCCTGTCATCTMAGCCTACAAAATGATTTGATCAACTTTAATTTGCTGAGGAGTTCYTTTAGTGTGGCTTTCACCACTTGAAAAGGTTTTGCTTTCTGAAGCCTAATGGCCTAAAACTGAAACTGGGATTGAGGAGAGGAAAGAGGATTTGGGAGTGAAACTGAGCCTGGGATAAAGTGTTTTAGGAGAAAGGTGTTTTAGTTTGTCTTTCYTTCTCACTACCCAAAGGTAGTGCATTGGCTATCAAATAAATTCACTTTCYCCAAGTCAAGCCTGTTTTGCCCATGATGGTAATCAGCAAGTGATGTCCCTGTCTTTACCCAAACCTTTTTTAGCCTTTTTGTGAGGGGGAATGACACAGTGGCTGGGTAAGGACCCAGCAGCTGTCCAGGGTCAACCCACCACAGGTTTTTGGGGAGCAATGTATTGTAGGTACAGTTATGGCTTTTTCTATCATGGATTGTACATGGAAATTCATGCAGTGATTCTTTAATTTTTTTTTCAGTGCTTCTTGTTTTATTTATTAAATGTGTTTTCCTGAAGGGGAACAAGCTTTAGAATTTGAGTCGTTAGTCTCAACACTGCTTTACAGGAATTTTGGAAACCTGCTTGTGCTCTTTTTTTCCTAATTCTAAAAATACCAGCGTTTCAATTCCTGCTTCCACAGAGCCCTTCTGCTTTGGTTTGCCAGCAGATGTGCAGCACCTGCATGGAGCAGAGCCCCTCACAATCCTAGAGAGGAAAAAATGCTACCTCTGGAAAAGGTTCCTGAGGCTGGCAGGTCTTGTGAGCAGGCAGCATGGCAACAGCAGATGTCTCTGACTCCCTCTCTTACAAATCCTGGTGCTGTGAAGGTGTTCACATGCACCAGATGTTTCTGTTACTTTGTGGATTGCAGCCCTTTAGGCTGGAAGGGAAGRAGAGAAGGAAAGGTGAGAAGTGTTCTCAGTTTTCCCATCTGCATCCCTGCTCTAAGTTATCACTGTATTTCCCAAGTGAAAAGCAAGGTGGAAATTCCATCCTGGAGTGACAGTTCCTGTTCAAAARTCACACAGCTGTATTAATAATGGGCTGAGGACACTGGAAAGGCTGCATGGCCTTGTCCAGTGTATGGAAAATTCACTTTATCTCCCTAAATCTTCTTGCACTGTGCCATGGCTCATTTACAACCCATTTCATGACTGCTCCAATACAGGCCTTGAGCTCCATTTTTCCAGTGGCTTTCACATGTTTTCTGTTCCTTTTTCCTGCTGTTGTCAGGGGTGAATGTGGCCAAATTTCAATGAATTCACCTCGTGGAACTGAGGATTTTACATGRTGCTGTACCAGACATCCTACTGGGCTGAGCACTTTAGTCATCTAAGTATGATAAAGTGACATCATTTGGGGTTTGTTCACAACTCCCTCCTCTCTTCTGTGGCATTGCTTGCAGGGGAACAGACAGCATGTCTCATCCYTCCTAATCCTGATAAAAACATTCTATACACAAAGTAAAACATTTAAAACCAAGTTTAAACTCTTAATTGTGGCTCTTAACGACACTTCTTTTTCTGCCTTTCAGGGTTGTTGGGTTTTGTTTGGGGTTTGCTTGTTATTTCTGTTTTGCACCATGATTACAACGCTTATCTGCAAGAGACAGGCTGTTCAATTAAAAATCACRTCTTGGTGTAATTGTCTGTCAGCCAGCATGGCTGTGCAGAACGTGGATTTGGGCTCCACAGATTAAACACACGCAGCTCCCAGCCCATCCTGAAGGGCTCTTGGAAAACAGGGCTGGCTTCCCACACAGCAAAACTCACCAGGAAATGGGTGGCGTTCATTTCACTGTGAAACATCAGGTCAGAAAGGATTCCACAAGTGGATTTTGAACCTCTAGAGAATGGAAATTCCTATTTCTTGGAGATCCTGGTGGCTGCTCTTTGGTCAGTGTGGGTCTGAGGAGCTGGCTGGGTTCTAAGGCCAGGCACACCTGAGAAAGGCTGTTAGACCTGGGGTAAGATGCAGGGCAAATGTGGGATTTGGCTTGGGTATCACTCTTGGGGGGTCAGCACAGCTCTGTCCATTTATTAAATAGGACACCATGTCCATTAATTAAATAGAACACCATTAATAAGCAGGGCCTCATTTGTAGATAGTGTCTTTTCACTTGCTCAGCTTGTCCCATCTCAGTCAGGTTGGTCTGGCTTGTACTGTCTTGTAAWGTGATGCTTTCATGGTCGTCTCTACACTGGAACTCTCAGGTCAAAGCTTTTATCTCCAAAGATTAAATCACTGCTTTTTTTTTTTTTCAAGATGTGACTTGAGTACAAACTCTGAAATCCTTCCTTTTTTTATTTTATTTTTTTTTTCCTGAGACCTCTCCTGTTCCTTTCAGCAGGGTGATATTAAAGTGAGTGCTGAATGCTCTTGCAATTGATGAGCATGTTGAAGGAAAAGACTTGTTCCTAACCGTTTCCAGATCAATCCTAATTCAGATCTATCAATGCAGTGTGATGAGACTCCAATTTCTGGATCAGTCTCAAGGGGAATTTGGCTTGTTCCATCTCATTCTTGCTCTCTTTTCCATCAGGCTGGGGCCTCACCATGGCCTGCAAACCTTSCAGGAGAGGGACCCTGATGTTGGAGCATCCAGCAGCTTCAGGCCAAGGGTGAGGGGCAGGAAATGAGCAGCTGTGGTTTTAGATAAGGAAACAGATAGTGATAAGCAAGATGGTTTTTAATATCTGAAAGCAGGGCAGGCATCAAACGTTGGCTCACACTAGTGAAGAAATAATGCTCATATAATTTACACAAAATTAATGTTGGAGCCAAGATGCTTAAACCCACTCTGAGAGGAGGTCTAATCTTTACAAAATATCAGCTATCAGAGCAGACCATTTTGCTGATTTTAGTCTTTATTAGCTTTTTGTGGACTGTGAGAATCCTGCAGATGGTGAAGCAGAAAAACATGACAATGTCTTACATGTGCCACAATTATTTCCCCATTTGAGGAGAAAAAAATAGTTGGCATTTATCTGAATTTGCATGAGAAATAAGACTTAATCACCTCCTTGTAAAACTCAGGATTAAAGATAAAAAATTTGGGGGGATCCAGAGCCTGGGATGGCTCTGGAAGGTTTAGGAACCTCCAGCCTCTTTTTCTAAACAAAACAGAACATTAAACATGGATATTTTATTTCTGACTGGCTGAAACAAAGAGGATCTACCTGATTAAAGAAAATCTCTCTGCATCTGTGGGTCAGTACAAGATATGCAAAATGTAAGACTGACTATTCCATGAAAGTATGAGATCACCTCCCTGTCAGGGAATGCTCCTGCATTTCTGGATGCATTTCTTTTTTTTGAAAAAAAGCCACTCAAAATGTAAAAAGGAAAGGAAAGGAGAGGAAGAGAAATTATTTAGTGCAACAAATCCTTCCTCCCTCTGTAAAGTATCACCCATAAATGATTAATATCCTTGCCAAGGTCATCACRACAATCCTTCAGGGTGCCAGTGGAAACAACAGAATTTTCTGAAACCCCAGAATTTTGGGAACACCTCTGAGCATTTAATAAATAGATTCTTGCTGGTGGCTTTTGTATTCTTTTCATGGAAGACTCACAGAGCAGATTTTTGTGTCATGTGAGYTGTTCTCAGTATCTGACAAATCAGGGATTACTTGCTGTACTAAGACACTAAAATTATAGAGTAATCCCAAATGAACAAGTGAGACAGGCTTTGGAAACTTTTCTGCACCACTGAAATGTCTCTTGGCTACTTCTAATGACAATGGGCTGCCTTTATCAGGAATCTACCTACTTCMAAACTAATTAAGTCATTGGAATAAATTTCCATGCAGATGTCAGGGCTCTGTAACCAAACTGTGAAACAAGCAGGAGGTATTTGTTCCTGCACTGACATTTCAAACCCTCTCAAACCCTGCTTGAATGGACAGCRTTGAACCAGAGAAAGTGCAGGAAGAAGCACAGGGAATGCTCCTGGGGGAAAAAGGGTTCAGAAGTCTGGCTGCTGSAAATGGAGATAGCTGCTTCAGCTCGGGTTAGAACAGTTTGTTCATCCCAAGTTGCTCCCTGGGAAAAATAAGGAAGATGTTAAACTATTAGCTTCCAAAACTCGAGACAAGAGGGAGTTTGGCAGGAAGCTGCTGCCTGCTCATTAACTGAGCTTTCAGGCTCTCATAAATAGCAGCAGCTCAGCCTGAGCTCTCCCAGGTAAACAGGCAGCAGCTGGGCAGCTCTGTGAAGAGGGACTAAAGGTTAGGTCAACAACACATTTACTATTTTTATTGATTTTTTATCCTTTTTAGTTTCTTTTTTCCTTTTTTTTTTGCCACTGTAGGTGAAGGAATAGAGCTTTGCAGGTGATGTTGGAGTTATCTCAATTGGCTTGTCCTTCAGAGATCCCTGCAGTGAATTGGGGTTGCATTAAACAACAGCTGGGGCTATTGGCCAGAAACAGTTCCCAAATGATCCCAAATGATTCCCAAATTCCCAAACGATCCCAAATGATCTAGGTGAGGGGAGGTGGAGCCCCATCCAAGGGGTACATCCAGAAGGGCTGGAGAAAGCTGTGAAGCTCATGCCGTATCTGGCTGTGGAAAATTTGTGGTTAGAGGAGGAGTTGCTTGGTGTTCTTGTTGTGTGAGTGGTGTGTTAGCTGAAAACAGAGGCTTGAGGGTTTGTGAGACTGGAGAGTATCTTGTATTTGCAATCCTGTGAGAGCTAGAGAAAAGACAGAGAATTAAAACTCTTTTATTTAGATGATAAATTAAGGGGGAAATGATACTTTGTAAGGAATATTAAGTTTCACTGTCTACACCCTGACTGCTCTTTCCTCTCTAAATGGGTTATCAAGAATTGGAAGGAGATGCTCAGGGAAGTGGTGGAATCACCATCCCTGGAAGAGTTCAAAAAGCATGTGGATGTGACACTTGGGGACAAGTTTTAGTGGTGAACATGGTGTTGGTGCTGGGCCAGTGGTTGGACTTGATGAATCTTGGAGGTCTTTTCCAACTTCAATGACTCTGTGATTCTGTGAAATTTTAAGTCATCTGTTAATTCTTCAGAAGATGGGCAAGAACAGGAYGTGGCCCAGTCAGCTCACCTCAGTGTATGGGAATGCTGATGGACAAATCCTCCTCAGGGACTTCCAAGCTCATGAAAAACAGTTGAGGTTTGTGAATTCCCCATGGGGAAWATCAGCTGACCTGACAGCTTCCTCCTATGCCAATGTATATAAAGTTTATGCTGCTGCATTTGAATGTAGAAATTAATGCACATTGGTGTGTAAAATGGCAAAAGAAGAAAAGGTTTAAATTTTTCAAAGCTCCAGGAGAGACTTTAAGTTGTTAAAAAATTCTGCAGCTCAAAACTGGCTTTGAGTTCCCAGTGGTTGACTCACAACCCCCCCTCCTCCTCCTCCACCAAATGTACATTCCTTGCAGAATGTAGATTTCTTAACAAAATAAAGCTGGCACTGGTTTGTTATGCTGAGATGGCAGGGTTACTATTATGTCAGTTTGAATGGAGCTGGGATTTTAACTCAGTGTTTGAGAAATGCTGCTTTGTGTTTGGGGAGCTTGTGCTGCTCACGTGTGGGAGGCTTCACACATAAAGCTCCTTCCTCAAAAAAAGGAAAAAAAAACAATATTGAGGAGCACTGAAAATGTGAATGTGCTGTCCTCTTGCCTGCAGTGAATGAGGGAGGAGAGCTGCTAGAGGAGAGATAATGGCACACACAMAAAAAGGAAAAAAGCCTAAATGCAGAAGGGTTTACTTCCTCCTCTGACAGGAAAACAGCAATCATTACTATGTGCAGCTTCATGGCCCTCTCCAGAGTGAGGGTGAAGATAGACTTGGAATAGGACTTCTCATTTTCCAGTTACAGTGCAGTTAAGTTTCTCTCTTCCCTATGGATCCCAAACCCCCCTGATCCCACAGAACCTTCCTGTGGACTTGTACAGCTTCTAAAAGCCACCACTTTCCTGATGAGATTGCATTTTCCCTGGGGAAATTSTGCTGCACCAAGTAGTTGGTGGGGGGAACTATGCATTGGTGAACCTTAAAGAATACAAAATGCAGAAAAGCATGACTGGAAACAGGCTCAATTCATGGATCCATGGAATGGATTGGGAAGGGACCTTAAAGCCCACCCCCTGCCATGGGCAGGGACACCTTTCACGAGCCCAGGGTTCTCCAGGTTCCATCCAGCCTGGCCTTGGACACTGCCAGGGATCCAGGGGCAGCCACAGCTTCTCTGGGCACCCTGTGCCAGGGCCTGCCCACCCTCACAGGGAACAATTCCTTCCCAATATCCCATCTAAATGTTCCCTCCTTCAGCTTAAAACCATTCCCCCTTTGCCCTGTGTGGTGGGGGAGGCTGTTCCATTAACCTTGTCTTTAGGCCATGTGCTGGAACACCTTTGGCAGCCCCCAGTGCCCCTTTTCCACCCCATCTTGGGATGCTGGTAACCTCCAGAGCACGCCCAGGCTGGCTCAGGTAAGTTATGTCAGCACTGACCTATCCATCTTCCATGCTCCAGTTCTGTCCTTTATTAAAGGAGAGTTCTGCTTGGCTATCCCTCACTCCACAGACACACAGGCTGGGGCAGGGAAAGCAGTGGAAAAAGTGCCAAAATATCCTGGAGCTGTCCAGAGCAAAATTACAAAATGAATCTATGGTGCCAGGGATATCCTCTGGCTGAAACAAAATGGTTGGTGAAAAACAGCATGTTTTATTCATAGTGCTGTATTTCAAAAGTATATTTTAAAATATCTCCTTAATATTCCTCCAGAAGCCTAACACAGCACTAGAGCCTTCTGCATTGCTCTGTTAGAAATTACAAACCACACACTGACTCAGCAGAAGMAGCAGGAATCCAATCCCAGGGAGTGAACGTGCCCTGACTGCTCAGCTTGGCACATCCTGGGGGATGGAAGGGAGCTGCTCTTGCCCAGGTGCTTTTGCTTTCCAGCAACAAGTGCTGGTGTGACGTGTGCCAGTCTGAAGGGGACACTGGGCAGCTCTTGCTGGTGCTGCTGGARAAGACTCAGGATGGAGAGTTTGTATCCAAAAGTGAATGCTTTTACTAAAATTATTCATTTCCCCCTGTGCTGGGCACTGCTGAGGCCACACTTGGAATCCTGGGGGCAGCTCTGGATCCCTCATGATGGGAAAGACATGGAGAGGGGACTGGAGAGTGTCCAGGGAAGGGAACGGAGCTGGGGAAGGGGCTGGAGCMSCAGGAGAGGCTGAGGGAGCTGGGAAAGGGGCTCAGCCTGGAGCAAAGGAGGCTCAGGGGGGCCCTTGTGGCTCTGCACAACTCCCTGACAGGAGGGGACAGCCAGGGGGGGTCGGGCTCTGGGACAGGGCACAGGGACAGGAGGAGAGGGAACGGCCTCAGGCTGGGCCAGGGCAGGCTCAGGTTGGATATTGGGAAAATTTCTTCCTGGAAAGGGTGCTCAGCATTGGAATGGGCTGCCCAAGGCAGCAGTCACCATTGCTGGGGGTTCAAAACCCTGTGGTTCTGGAGCCAAGCAATGGAGTCAGTGGTGGGCTTGGYAGTGCTGGGTKAATGCTGGACTCCATAATCCTGCAAGGCTTTTCCAATCCAAACAATTCCATGTTTCTGTGTCAAGTAGCACCTATTTCATGCACTGTTTTAAAATCCTCCAGCTGAGTTTTAAGAGAACCRTGAATACCTGTTTGTTCCTAGTCACTCTTCTGGTTTTGCAGCATTAGCATCAGCATTTTTAAGGGCCACCTCAGAGAGTTCCTGGTGCCTGTTTCAGTTCTTTGTGTGGAATTATTCTTGCATGGCATTTGTAATTGTTCCTGTCAGGAAAATGGAAACCTTGCACATATTCAGCACTGTGCCTCGGAGAGCAGGTAACCTTGGAGATCCATGGGATGTGCCCCTGGATAATGGAAATTCTGCAGATAGTTCCTTCTCATGAAAGCTGAATTCTTTCCAGAGGTGATGTTTGCCCTTGGCAAAACAAATTTTGATACAATAATGTTTATAAACAGCACAGGGCACCCGAAATCCCTCACATCTGTCAGATGTCCCAGTGCAAAACTTCCTGCTTTTCCAGCCTGCACCGAGAGAAACGAAGGAAAAACCTCTGAGTGACGAGGATCCAAAGAAATGAATCAGAATGGGATCTTTTATTGTTTATATTTGCACATGAAAATTGGTTTCTTTTTCTGGAGTTGCAGTTTCCCATCTCATCCTGCCCCTTTCACATTGGCCATGAAACAAAATGTGCTTTTCAGAACAAACTGAAGGAGGGTTTTCCTCCTCAGACCCTTTTCAAAGGTTCTGCCAAATTTAGGCCGACTCATCAACCTGTCCTTTTATTTAGCTCAAAAAGCAGATTCCTCTTCACCTCCAATATCTTCATGGAAGTGTTTTCATGGGGAACCAATACAGAAACAATGTCTGTGTCCAAATTCCAAACAGCAATGTGCCTAGATAATACTTATAATGAAAATAATAGTATTAATAATAATAATATTAATAATAATAATAGTACTACTTATAATAATGATACTGAATTCTATCTTTCTTTTATAGTAATAAAAGAGGACTATATTTTATTCCTRTCTTTTCCTCCTAGACAAACCCCATTAGAATAGAATCCATTTCTTGTAGTCATGAAATTTAGGGAAGCCTTTACCCTACAAAGCAGTAGGGTGTAAAATATAATTAATTAACAAAATTAAGCCTTTCTGGCACTCAGCATTATGTTGCCAGCCTTGGCAATAGTGCTTAAAAATCCATTATTTGTTTTTCTCTTTGACAGTGTGAGATTTTGGCCAGAAGGGTATTTCCAGGCTTTGCCAGGAGCTGCACCCCAGGACAAGCTGCACTCCTAAATTCCACAGCAGGGCTGTYCTCTGGCAGCACTCCCTTCCTGACTCACAGCAGCACCAGGGCCAGGGCATGGAGCCCTGTGAAAACATGCATTTATTTAATGAAATGCAGTGTTTCATGCAGTTTGTTTTCATTCATGGACTTTGACCTATTATGTAGATTTTAATCAGTGTAATTTTGTATATATTTCAGCTAATAAGAGTTTCACCATAGAAATTCACTTTGTGTCTTGATAGCTGTCAGTGAGTGAATGAAAGGGAATAATGCTTATAAAAAATATATATTTTATGAAACTCTCTTAAGTGTTAGGGAACTACAGAATCCCAGAATGGTTTGGGTAGGAAGGGACCTCAAAGCCCATCCAGTGCCACCCCTGCCATGGGCAGGGACACCTTCCACCCATCCCAGGGTGCTCCAAACCCCTTCTAACCTGGTCTTGAATATKTAATAAATCTCCACAGGTACAGCAAACTCAATGATTTGCTTGACCCCCAAATAAATATTAATAAATTGGGACAAAGGAAGAAATTCAGTGCAGCATTATTAGGGCATTTCAYCAGAATGCATTTCATACAGCAGTTTTCAAACCCATGAAATGAGAGGATTTTTAATAAAATTGCACAGTGTTAGTTTCTACTCATGTACACTCTTCAAAATTCCTGTAAGCCCCAGAATGAGTTCTCTCAAAACTAACAAGTATTATACAAATATTATATCCCTTTAGGCTGAAGAGAATGTTAAAGATAAAAACAAATGTGAGGTATCTTTATCCCCTTAGTCTCAGCTACTATAATGGAATTCAGCCTCTTTCTTGTGCATGATTTGTCTCCACAAAAAGAAATAACAAAATATCCAAAAGTGGGGAAAAGACAGAGTTTCTTCTTACTGAAATTTTTGTTTGAAGGGTCTGATTAATGGGGAAAATCTGTCTCTGTCCTCAAGCTCTTTACTCAAAGAAAATGGAGTAACTCCCAGTGGCTGTGGTGGTTCTGTTCCAGGATTCTGTGCTTTCCCAAGCCTCTCTTCCTTCCAGGATTTTTGAGCACAATGCTGGRGTTYGGGKKTTTTTKKWRGGGRAAAAARRASMACYTTTTYMARKYYTKGRKMAAAAATAGATACARGGAAGGGAAGATGGCAGAATTTTTACAATTTAACATCTTAAATTACAGCTTRGTAATGCCAACATCCATCCTAACCAGGATGCTTCTTGTCAGGGCATCCTGAAAAAAAAAAAGGAAAAAAGAATCCATGAAATTAGAAAATGGCACTAAACAGGACAACAAAGCTGGGAAGGATCTGGAACCTAAATCCTCTGAGCAGTGGCTGGGGGTACTCAGGGAGCTCAGCCTGGAGAAAAGGAGGCTCAGRGRAGTCTTGGATCCCTCTCTACAACTCCCTGACAGGAGGGTGCAGCCAGGTGGGGATGGGCTCTGCTCCCAGGGAACAGGGACAGGATRAGGTGATGTGGCCACAAATTGCACCAGGGGAGGTTCAGGTGGAAAAAACTGGGAGAAAACTTCTTCATGGAAAGGCTGYCAGGCACTGGAAGGGGCTGCCCAGGGGGGTGGTGGAGTCTCCATCCATGGAAGTGTTCAAAAAAYRAGCACAGGGATATTCAGCTAAAGGCTGGATGTGGATGGGATGACCCTAGAGGGTCTCTCCAACCTTACTGATTCTGTAAGGAAACAAGTGGGAAAGCTCAGTGTGGGGCACACACCAGCTCAGGCCATCACTGTGCACCCAGGGAGTTAAAGCATTTGGGTAAACTGAGAGCAAGTAACACAGAGAAATCTGACACACACTCCTAAGGGGAATGATCCCAATTAATGTTTTTGCTGATCCCTTGATGGTATTAGGTTCCTCTCTGCCACCCTTGCACCAGGTTTTTGGTTGGAAGGGGATTTTCAAGCCACCTCAGTTAGCTTTCCTCAGCAAGGCAAGGTGCTGGATGACAGCGTGCTTGGGGACTGAAAAACACTTTTCAGTTATCRTAGATGAACAGCATGTTTACTCAGCAGGCTCTCTCTGGATGAGTTCCAAAGCTACCAGAAATGGACTTTYGTAATAATTTTCTTAAACATTTTCAATTAAGGAAATAGCAGATGTTTAAAACTGGAGCTGCCACAATCCCCAAACTCCTTGCTTTGGCTAAAACCATTCAAACCACTCTCAACAAACACCTCATCAATCTTAAAAATGCTGTGTGCAAGACAATTCTGTTGGCTGCATGAATTTTCTCCTGAGTTCTCCTGGTTTTTAGCAGATTTAATTAGCCTGGTTATTTTTTGCTTGTTCTCTAATCCTTATTTTTCAAGCACTGACTGTTTAGTTGTGTGAGCAGCTCCTTGCCCGTGCTCTAAATTCGTGTTTATGAAATATCTGGGTTTAATGTCTTCCTAAAAGGCACTTAATAATTGCCTTTAATTTTCCAAAGAAAAATAACTGAGAAATGAATCTTGTGATGTTTTTGGTAACCAGAGGCAACTATGTATTGCAAATGTGTCTGACTGAGGTGAAGCATCCCCAAAAATGAAATTTGTGTTAAACTATGTCATTTAATTCTGCCAAACCTGTCTGGGCTTTTCAGGGTAACCCCCAAATCTCCTGAAAACCCTCCTGAACCTTCAGCTTTAGCTCAGTAGATTGTAAATATGTCATTTATAAGATGATTATTGTGAAAAATCTTCTGAAGGACGTGAGAAAGAGGAATGTGGCTGTTACTGTTTGAAATCTGGTTTGGGTTTGCAAGGCTGGAGGAATCTGTCCCTGAAATGGGGACTTTTTTCAACATTTAGATTCTACTAAAGGAAAACAAGTACAAGCACAAATTTAAGCCCAAAATACTTAGTCACAACAGGCCCTTAGAAAGACCAAGTTCTAAAACTCCTGTKGTTTGGAATTGTTCTACTTAGAGGAGCTGTATCCACTGATGCCAACAGTGTTCCTGCACCACACAATTACAACACTTAGGATTATCCAAGGAATTTTTTCACCTGATTGCTTTTTCCTCATCCAAAAACAACTTCTGAGTTCTGATTAACTTTATATGTTGCCTTTTCTACTTAAAACAAAACAAAACAAGAAAACAACATAGGCAATAGGACATTCTTTTTTTTTTTCATTTATTTTTATAATACTGCAATTCAGGAATAGCACGAGAGTGACAGGACAAGGGGGAATGGCTTTAAGCTGAAGAAGGGCAGGGTTAGATGGGATCTTGAGAAGGAATTGTTCCCTGTGAGGGTGGGCAGGCCCTGGCACAGGGTGCCCAGAGAAGCTGTGGCTGCCCCTGGATCCCTGGCAGTGCCCAAGGCCAGGCTGGATGGGGCTTGGAGCACCCTGGGACAGTGGAAGGTGTCCCTGCCCATGGCAGGGGTGGCACTGGATGGGCTTTAAGGTCCCTCCAACCCAAACTGTTCTCAGATTCCACGATTCTGTATTGCTAAAAGAGGTGCTGATCAGGTGAAAGATTCCCAAACTGAAGGAATTAATTAGGAATTGGGAGATATACTTTGGTGTTTTAAATGGACTCAGTGCAGAGTGTGAAGTAAAATGTTCCACCAAACTTCCTGTCACTTACAGCTGGATAATGCAGAGGTTTCCACCCCTGTTCCAAGGTGTTGTGGTCAAGCTTAATGCCAGGAATGTCTCTGCTTTCTGTGTGCTGATTTCAGAGGGGCTGTGCAGGCACTGCCAGAAGATGAACACACAGAGTGAGCTGGATTTATAAACCAGAAACTCAATAGAACAGTGGGGAATGCAAGATTAGCACAAGCCCTGTTTGGAACATCTGGCTGAAATCAACTTCTCCTCAGGTGTGGTGTCCTGCAGCTGCTGTCAGGGCAGCACCAACACTACTCATGTACCCTGACAGGCTCTCCCTGTCTCCAAAGGCAGGGAGTCTTCCTGGATTTGCATTTCTTTCCCCTCAAAAAGGGGGGAAATTCCCCCCTCCAGCTCCAAGCCACGGTTGTTTGTGAGTGCTTGAAACACTTCAGGGCTGAGTTGTGTTTGATAATTAATGAGATGAGCAATGCTGTGGTCCCCTGTAAGGTGAACTGTGAAACCAGCAGGGCTCCCCTCACCACCACTTGTCATTCTACCAAGATGAAGCAGGTCCTAAACTTCACATGCAGCGAGGCCCAAATGTCCTCCTTTCTGCATGCTCCCAAGCTTTAATGAATTTCATTATTCTTTTCTTAATTTCCATGCTCTTGCAGAATAAAGGTCCCCAAATCATTAACTAATTTGATATGTCTCCAGTACCAATTCAATTCTCGGGTCCCTYGAGAACCTGAGCCATCTTGTTCAAACACCTCCTAACTTAGTTTCATAATTAGATACACCTTGATTGATGGGGTTTTCTATAGCACTTGCAAAGGGAAGRAAATCAACCTAATTGTTATCACAATTTAGCAGCTTTTAAGATTAAAAGTCTTAACCAAATCAGTGATTTCCAAGAGGAAGCAAAGCCCTGCTTTGTTATAGCACAAGGTAAGGAAGGTCTTTCAAGAATGAGTTATTTGGGGAGGAAGAAATTGATATGGCAATTATTAAGAAAGTTATTTCCATGTTACCTGCACTTTACATGAAAAGAGGAACATGTAGTTTCACCTGTTCCTAATAGCTAAGACATCCCAAACAGGAAGTTCTTGGTGAAATAAGTGTTGGAAATAAATTGTGAGGTAGAGTTGAAGCAAAAGGAATAAAGAGTTGTTTTGTTTTTCTTTTTAATGAAACCCTTTACTTTCAGATGGCCTTACAGAAGAGCCCTTTTTAATTGAAAAGGAAGTAATTTTGAAAGCCATGTTGAATCCCAGATATTCCTGCCTTCTCCCATGCCTGAAGAGTCCTGATACAGCCAGGAAATGTGGCAGGAGTGACTTCAGGTAACTTCCAAGTTTGGGCTTGATGATCCTGGAGGCCTTTTCCAACCTTTTAGTRTTTTATTATTATTATTTCCAATATTTACTTATAGCTGAGGTGTGAGTGACAACATGATGAAAATTGTGGGCTAACCCTGAGACAACACAGGCAGGAGTTTATCTCATCAGTACAATCAARCCTGTCTCAAAACCTCCCTTCTTATTGAACAAAGTCATCTGGCAGAGGTAGAAATGAGAAATTGTTGGTCACTCTAGAAGATGAGTTACTTTAGGACAGAAACAATGACATGAAAACCTTGTTCTGGGGGCAGAATCAGTGCTCTGGATTGGATAAACTTGAAATAATTCCTTTCTTGTTCATGCAGCTGAATAAGCCCTTCAGAGGAAGGCACTGGGATACATTTAAAGAGAACTGGAGCAGGTTTTCTGTGTCTGGTATTGTTTATGCTTTAGCCCAGTGTGCAGCAGTGAGCAAAGAGCCAGAATTATGGATATGGATGGGCAGAGGTATTCAAATTTCCCAAGTATTTGAAATGGGTAGGATCAAACAATAATTTTCTCAAAGTTTTGAGTATTTTGGGAATAAATTTGTRCTAATGGTGGGCAGAAGGATGAGAAATGGGGAGAATTTTGATGTTTTGGATGAAAACAGGCCTTGGTTCTGTCACCTCTGGTTTAATGAGTGAGCATTTCCAGCCAGGCCCTTACCAGGAGAAATGAAGCAGGTTGTTTACATGCAAATTTGCATGTCTGCTTTGGTGAGTAACTCTTGTCACAGATGAATGCTCATAATCTACTGATTGACAAAGGTAATAAATCTGATAAGGGTTGTCATCAGCTCAGAGGGAATGGTAAAGGAAATCTAGAGGGGAAATCTCCAAACTCTAAAACAGAGGAACTTCTGTCACAATATTAATTTACTTATTAATTGGCACAGAGTGCACATTGCTGAGTRGAGAAGGCCAGCAGAAAAAGGAGCAGGGAAACTGAAATAGAAGCTTCAAACTGTAAAGCAGAACCACAGGGACCATTATGATGCTATGTCAAAGGATGCTGAGTGATGCTCATCTGTCACACCATAATGGTTATAAACYCATTAATTATTAGGGAGAGCTTGTATAAAAGCCCTGTTGTGGCAAAGCAAATRAAACAATACAAAATAAACAAATAAAACTTCTACTGTGTGGTCCAAATGCATGAACCTGCTTTGTCTTTGCCTGCCTCTTGACCTACATATTTARCTTTTCTCTCAGAACAATGCTCATGTGAGTCCTTCCATTTGTCACAGCCTCACACACACATATTATAGTTAAGGGTTAGGAATGCCACWGAGAGCCAGTTGTATTCCTATTCCTATCCCATCAAATGCAGCTCCAGCCTGGAAAAAATTAATTCCTGTTAATATAATTCAGCCAGTTTTTATTAATGAGGCCTCTTGAGGGAGGAGGTCCAAGCCCTTGGACTGTGACTCAGATAATTTCCTAGTTTCTTCTGTGACCTTGAGCAAGCTGCTCAATATCTGTGGCTGGAATCTTCTGAGACTCCAGAGATTTTAGGACAGTAAAGCTGATTGATTGTTCTGGTTCATTGGCTAAAGGGAAAAATCATGCAATRGTGAGGTCAGAATTGTTGGTAAAACAGGAAAAACAAGCAAACAAAAAGCTGCAGAAGAAATAGGTTGAGCTCAACAATTGAGTTTTGCTCTTAAAGTTCCTTTCTGGCTTTATGTCTTTTTATTATATCTGGGAAATTTCTGAAACAAATATTTGACTTGTATARAAATTGAAATATAACACGAGTGTTTTCATTACTCCTGCTTCCTAGAACAAGCAATTTGACTTGAATAATCTAATTAACTATAACTTCAAATGTGACTGCTTCCTGAAGTACTATTTTTTAATAAAAATCACAGTTYCACTGCCATGGTTTTATATAGAGTATTTCATTACACTTTTCATTATGTCAGGTTGGTAAGTTTTTAGAGACAGTGACTATGCCAGTATGAAAACCTCCCAAATTTCCACAGCAAGTGCTGCATTTCCTGAGCCTTCAAGGCTTTTTTGGTAATAAAAAAGAAATGTATGGAGCTATTTTGACTTATGCTCACCCTAAACTTAGGTGACAGTGTAAGAAGGGAGGGGATTGAGTGCTGGATAAGCTTGTAGCCATAAAGAGAAAAATGCTGAAAAAAAGAGAACAATTTCTGTGATYTCATAATGAGGGAAACAAGACATTGGAACACTTAAGTTTCTTACTGTGACATAGGAACAGCTTGACCAAGAAAGAGTTATCTATTCTATTTTTCCATATTCTCTGTAAATTTTACACAAAGCTATGATGGGAAAAAGTGAGGGATGTCCTGCTGAGATGCAGCTGGAATGAGTTAAACTTTAGACTTTGTGTCAGCTCCGCACAGGGGAAGATCTACTGGATGCTGTGATCTTCCAAGGCATGGCCAAGGTGTGKGAGATAGATCAGGCATGATTACACCTGGCTTATCATCTTCTGGGCCTACAAACATTAATCTAACCAGAACCTGCTTGTCTTTCTTCTCCTTTTTGTGTAAAAGCTCTGGGAGGAATATAGAAAGARGCCTCTGAAGAACACAGAGCTGATGGAAGAACATGCAAGCTTTTTTAAGCAGGCTCCCTGTTGGGAAAATTATTACTTCTTATGTGTTTTTATTGAGACAGAGAGAAGCTCTTTCAGATGCCTKTTTTTTCAGCTTTTAACTGGTTTCAGGCACTGCTGATTAATAAATATTAGTCAATGTGAGGCTGTTTTGTTGGTCTTGTGTGCACACACTTGGGGAAAAAATCTGCTGATGGGAAGCTAAAATCCAGAATGAGCCCCTCTGCTGTTGGTTTGCTTAGCATTTTTTAATGTTCAGCGTTTGTCTCTCAAATGAATTTATGGGAAACACTGACATCAGTCACTTTAGGCCATAAAAAGCCCCAGTTTTTAACAAGAGGGTCTAACACTCCCTTTTCTAGGAGTGTGTGGAGATCCCTCCCCGGAGTGGGGACACCCTCAAGGTCACTCCTTGAGGCTGAGGAGAGAGATTTGGTCATTGGGATGGGTGAGTGACATCAATCCCTACTTAATGACTGTTTTTCTAGCTTTGATATCACTGCTTCAATAAATAGTGCACTGTGCTCGTAGTTAGAGCTGTCTACACCTTGTAGTAAATAATTCTGATTAAGATATTTATTATCATCATCAATTCAAATAAATAATTTGATTATTCATATAACAATGTTTGGGCTTCCATCCCATACAAACACTGAGTTACACCTGTACAGTCCTTGAGGCAAACCCAGCCTGGGACTGGGATTGGATCCAGCCACATCCAGAGYCCCCTCTGAGAAGGATTTAGGAAAGCCTTGCTGCACCTTGTGACTCAGCAGGAGGGTCACCCTAAGAAGCCTTGTCCAAAGCTTCCATCCTGCCCAATATCCCCAAATTAAATTGGAAGTTCCCTCAGTGCACAGGRCTAGAGAGCCAGTGTGCAAGCAATGCCACTGCAATGATTTTTTTGCTGCTGTCCTAAGGACACTGCCTCAGGATTTGCCAGTGGAAAAGCAACAGGCACACGTGAAACAGCTGGGAAAAAAATAGTTAAGCAGTGTGTACAGTGAATAAATCAGCTGGTGTTTGCACAAGGGTGAAATATGGGACAAGTCTGTGGTTTGGAAGGCACCATAAAATTCCCTGGGGAAAATGCAGATTGGACTTGGCTTTAACCTCTCCTCAAACACAGATACAGTTCAYTGATAGGTCACGTCAGAGGTCCCCTCTAACAACCCCAACACGTCTGCCTGTTGTCAGACAGACTGTAAATTGGATTGCTCCAATTATCTGGGCTCCGGGAAGAATAACAGTGCAGTAAATAAAGGTCTCTGGAGGTTTGTGACAGGCTTGTAACAGCTTAGTGAGTGCCAGTCTCATCCCTATGGATCAGCCTGGACTGGAACACTGGAACATCYAGAGACATTTAAGTGCTGCTCTCCCAGGAGAGGCTGTTGCTGCAGATCCTACCCTGCCAGTGTCTCCCAGGAGTTCAGGGAAGTGGTGATGTGAATTGGCTGAGAATGTAATTTCCCTCTCTTCTTCCCATCACACATAAAACACACAGCAGTGCCCGGCCCAGGCAGTGTRAAGAATTAACACAAAGAACATCTGCTTAGAGCCACTTGGGAGCACAATGCAGACATCCTAAAGGAGAAATCTTCACAGCTTTCTTCTTAGGTTATTGTATCTGACAACTGCCAGGCTTTGTTTGGGGTTTGCAGTAGGTGGGTGTKAACAGTTCCTGTGCAGGGATTCTTAAAAATAACCAAACCAAAAACCCAAAAAACCTTTGGACCTGCGGAATACTGAAGTGCAAGTTATTTGGGGGACTGTTGATTTTCTATCTCTCTAGCACTGAAAAATCATAGAATGACAGAATATCCTGAGTGGGAACGACCCACCAGGATTATGGAGGCCAACCCCTATCCCTGCACTGACACCCCAACAACCCCACCCTGAGCATCCCTGGGAGCATTGTCCAAACCCTCCTGGAGCTCTGGCAGCCTTGGGGCTGTGCCCATTCCCTGGGGAGCCTGGGCAGTGCCCAGCACCCTCTGGGGAAGAACCTTTCCCTGAGATCCAGCCTGACCCTGCCCTGGCACAGCTCCCGCTGTTCCTTTGTGTCCTGCAGCCCTCAGTGTGTGTCCCCTCAGTCTGCTCCTCTCGAGGCTGAACAAGCCAAGTGCCCTCAGGCACTCCTCACACCAATTCCCCTCCAGATCTCCATCCAGGAGTTGTGCTGTGTATCCTCTGAACCACTGGTATGTTACCTAGAGGAAGCAGAAGGTCTAAATAGATCCTTGGGCACTAATTACAGGGATGAGAGTAGAAATTTTGCCTTGATAATGTTCTCAGTAATTATCCTTTATGACATTGTAAATCTGATTTTTTTTTTCCCCAAGTTTTATGTCTGCTSATGTTCCTCTGTGAAATGGTAGAGTTTATTTAAAATTAGCAGCGGTTTTATTAATGACACTCAACATTTCCAGTAATGGCTGTATAATGTAAATCCTGTAAAGTGCTTAATAAGACACAGCTTCTTGTTTGGATGTGTGTGGTGATAAATTAGAAAGAAACTAATAAAACATGGAGCAGAAGGAGAGAAAGCCAGAGAAGTTTCAGGGCTGTGAATAGAGATTGGCCGATAATGATGTATATCACAGGTCATCACAGGACACTGAATACCCTTTGTGTTTTTACAGGATTTTTCCTAAGCTCTCTTAATTTTGTTAAGGTATTTTTTCACCAGCAGTTCTTGGGTTTGCATCTGRATKGATTAGGGAGGAGARYACCTACAAGCCATGYCCTGGAAGTGTTCARAGYCAGGCTGGATGGGGCTTGGAGCAACCTGGAGYAGTGGAAGGTGRCCCTGCCCATGGCAGGGGGTGGAACTGGATGACCTTTATGCCCCAGATCAGACTGCTCCAAACCCCCTCCAAGCTGCCCTTGGTCACCCCTTTCTAGGGGCAGCACAAGATGTGGCAACAACATCTGYTGTTAGATGTTTATTAGTGTTATATTGTTTACTATTGTGAGATACTTATCTGTTATTGAATACCTATTATTGGTAGATATTTAGAGCAGAGACTCAACACAGAAAAGGCCTTGTCAAGCCTCTAAAGGAGGGAAATGATGCCTTAGGTTTTAGCTTTCATGTTTTTCAGATTCTGTGCTGCCTAGATGTGTAGCTTTGAGCCTCACATTCAGTGCTGTGAGCTCTTCACAGAGCAGGGAGACAAAACAAATCCTTTCCTGCTGAAGGACAACTTCCAGGCCCAAAAGCACAAACAATGATGGACTGAAGGGGGGAAACAAGAAAGATGAGACCTCACAGCCTGGAGCTGTAATAGCACAATTAAACCCCAATATGCAAATGGACATAAACTTATAAAAGAGTGAAACCTCATGACCMGTCACCCATTTTGTGACCACTTTTAGTCCACCTTGGATGTAGCCCTGGCCAGGCTCTTGTGCTGCCCAACAAATACCTACTCTTTCAATAAATATCTACTTTATTCTCYAGCTCTGTYCAGTCTCTGTTCCAGGTCAGCCTTCCCAAGGMATCAGGCACATCCAGGATTTTGGGATATGCAGTGATTCACCTGGAGCTGCTTTGCCAACAKGTACTTTGAGTTATAGAAGATAAGGAGACTCTTTGAAAGGCATGAAGGAAATCTGAAGTTCTGCCTAGAGAGAGAATGGTCAGTGTTAAGACATTAACTATATGTTGCTTGGCCAACTATTWTATTTCCATCAATACTTGGATTATTTAATAGAAAGCTCTTTTCTTTGCTAARACACAGGTTTCACATTTTCCACACCTTCAGCTCTCAGAAGAATTCTGTTTGTGTCAGTGAAGTACGATATCTTTGCTTTGACATGAAGGGAATTTGCTTTAGGAATTGGCTGACTGCTAGTGAGATCCCTGAACATCCATGAAATTCTTCACTGTAGCAAAAATGAAARTGGGGTAGTTAAAAAACTCAGTTTAAAGTCTTCTGGTAAATGAGAGTTCACTCTAAAAACTGCAAAACAAAGTCCATTAGGCTGCCACAGATACATTGCTGTTTCTATTGCTGTGTGATTTCAGTTGTCAGCAGAAGTATAAATACTTTTGGGAGACCTCAATCCTGCTTCCAGTGCTAATATAAATCTATGATTTGTGTTATTAGCCAGCTTCTTGCTGACCCATAAACTTTGTGGACTGYTTTTTATGACAGGAGAGCTATGCAGGGTATTGGGAGGGGGGAAATCAGTAATTTTAAATATATTAAAATGGAAGTGATTGATCTCTTCTAGAAACATAAAATAATAATATTTGAAGTGACAGGAAAATCTGTGGGAAGCTCTGAATAATAGTATGTACTAATGTTCAAATATATTATGACAATCCCTCTTTAAAAATCAAGCTGCAGCTCTAARTCATGCTCTGATAGCTCTTATTATCTGAATTTCTAAACAGCCATTGCCTAGGATGTGGATGTGGRTATGTGTGGGGTTTAATTCTGTCATTTTTTTAGCATTGATCAGTGTTTGGAGATCTTTTCCTACACTGAGAGAAATGTTTTGTCTCCCTGTTTCCTGTGGGTCAGTGCACATCCAGAGCACACACACATGCCCTGAAATGTATGCATTGTCCTAAAACTCAGCTGGCTGGAGTTTTCCAACTTGCCTCAAGGATAGGGATGCCCAGCTCTCATTAATTTCAATTCAATTAATTAATTTGGTTACTCATTTCCCGTTTTAATTTTGATGGGAATTGGGCGTCCAAATCCCATAGGCAGGTTTAAAAATATCAGCCAGAAGATAATGAATATCCAAGGGAGTGGAATTCCAGAGCAAGCTGGAACTTCTCTGCTGTGAAAGTTCTGCTRAGGAGCCACTTGGCTGCTTTGTGTGGCCAGGGGTCACAACTGAGGCTCTTCCAGAAAATAACACAACTCTGACAATTCTTCAGAAGTCAGGCTTCCTGTCTGAAAAAAATACAAAGAAAATGTGGGGGTTTCTAAGCACCTTTCATGTCACTCAACTTTTATTCCATGGAAATTTCAAATCATGCTACAAAGAGTCTGTTTCTCCCTGCTGTTGTGCCTGGTATCTTTCCTAAACCAAGCATTCAGAACTTATTGTCAAATCTAAAGCTGGTGACCAAATCAACAGGAGCTATTATTGGTCTTATCATTCTGAATGGCTTTTCTCTATTTTTAATGTTTCTGGGGAGCAATATTCCTTTTTTCCTTTTAATTACCAGATTGCAGCCTCTTTTGTGTACAACTATCCCAGAAAAATTAAATTTCTCAATTAGCAGTGGAAAAAGAAGAGCAGTTTAAATGGCAAAACAAGCAAGTCAAACCTCCCTTAATTAATTTTATCATTGCTTTTTCTTTTTTTTTTAAAGAAAAATACGCAGTTTAGCTTCACAGGGGAAAATGTCGCTTAATCATGCCACATTTAATTGGAACAAATAATTATAGTGAAATATTAATCATTATGCACTGAAGGCCCATTTGAAATGTAATCAGTGTGAATGGAAGGCAGCCTGCTTCCTGCATTAATTTGAGCTGCAGCCTGGATCAGGTGTGTTTCCCAGGAATCTCTGCCCAGTGCTTGTAGCCACTGTAAAGCTGGTAATGGCTTGAGTGTAAAATTCCATAYAACTCAGCCACTGGATATGAAAATTCCTACTACTGTGAGAGCCTGTACACAYCGTGGAAGAAACATTAGGATGGAGTTGATTTCAAAGCCCTGGGTGTGTGCTCTCAGTCTCCATTGTCATGGTAATCCCATGTGGAATTTTGCCACTAAATTCCACGGAAGTGGAGTTTCTCAGTGCCATGAGCTGGTAAAGAACTGCTTTCAAGAACTGGGAAAAAAATAAAAAAAAAAGGTAAACACTTTAATTACATCCATCAGTTTCCATTGCATCAATCAGCTTCCATTTAAACRCCCTCTGTTGTTAAATTGAAATGAAGATGGATTTGTTGTTCTGGATGGTTTAGACATCTATTAATTATACATGCACATAATATTTAATTATTGTGAGTAAGTATGGCAATTTTGTTGAATTGGAGATGGATTATTCCATTCAGATCCCAGCAATTGGGCTTTATGATGTTTGTCAGTTCATAATTACCTTGGAATTGCTAGCTGTGATGTGGGTATTAGGAAGTTTGGAAATCCTTGGAAATCCCACAATTTGAGGAGCCTCTTGGGGCTCACGTGGCCTCCTGGATGCCCATGGGAAATCTGAGCATATGAAGTTTATTTGATAACTTCTTCCAAGCTCCTGATTGCCTCACCTTGAGCTGTGCCAGGGGAGGGCAGGAAAAGGTGCTTCCCCCAGAAGGGTCATGCACTGAACAGGGAATGGGCACGGCCCCAAGGCTGCCAGAGCTCCAGGAGTGTTTGAACAATGGTCCCAGGTACAGGGTGGGATTGTTGGGGTGTCTGGGCAGGGCCAAGGGTTGGACTGGATGATCCTGGTGGTTCCTTTCCAGCTCAGGATATTCTGTGAGCTCTGGGAGAAGGGGAAGCAAGAAGAAGGAGAAAAGAAGACACAGAGAATTTGCTGGTGCCCAAGCTGAGCTCTCCAATTTCAGCAAGCAATGCGARCACTGAGTAATTTGCTCCCCAGAGTAACTATTGAGATGCTGTGCAGTGTTTCCCTATTAAGAAAACTCTTTATGTTCCCGAGATTTCCCATGTGCCTCAACACTAAGGGTCAGCTGAACATGTGTTACCTGTGCAATCAGAGCAAGCTCGGCTCACTTTTCCTCTCTTCCTGCTTTGGTCTTTCCTGGCTTTTTAAGTTTTCCAGGTGCCTGCCAGTGTTGTGCTTTCCCCAGSAAAAGCTGTGGCTGAGCTCAGGAGCTGGCAGCTTGCAGCCAAGGTGTGAGCAGAAAAATGTGTGGGAGAGGGGGAAGAGAGAGGGGTGGAGAGGGAGAAAGCTCATCTAGGCTCTTTTCTGGGAACGCTTTGGAGTTCAAGCTTTCTGTCAGGTGCCTTTGGCAGGAGTCAGGACTCAGTGAATGGATGAAAGGGASAGAAGAAAAAAGCAAGGCCGAGGCAATTTGAGATGGTATCCGGTGTATCTTGGAGTGAGGTAGCATTCAAAGGACAGGTTTAATTTAAGCAATGGCTCTGTGGAGTGTATTAACCTTTCCACCCTCCCTCCCTCCCCCCATGCTGAGCACTAACTGTCTTTTCTGGCTTTTTTAGAAGTGTCTTTCCAGCTCTRCTGCACCATTTTTCATCTCCTCTTTGAAGGAGACATGTCCCTGAAATTATCTGCTCAGAATCATGCTAATCCATCTGCTCTGTCCCCCAGTAAGGAAGGCAAATAYGGATTGTAAATGGGGTTACTGTGACAAAAGCTGGGAGGTGGGAGGATGGAGAGGCAGGAGGAAGGAGGGCAGCAGGACGGATGGAAATGATGGAGTTAGCAGGGCAAAATGAAGGGACCAGGAGGAATGTGGGTCAGGTATTCTGCCACTGTAAATGTCATAGGTGTGCTGGCTTTAGTAGATCTGTGCCCATTTATTCCAGCAGGAAAGKTAGCCATGCTTTCTAGTCCCAGCTAATTATAGCTGGTACCTCAGGCTCCTATCCATGCATGGCAATGACCTGGGGTTTATATGCTGTTCTTTTCTTCTCTGATCTCTGACCTGACTTTTGGAATGCCTCCTGAAATACTTGCTGGCTTAATCTACTGAGTTTGGCATCTGTGACTTGGACAGGACTGAAAAAACACCCCTCTACTCAGTATTTGAATAACTGAGTTCCAGATAGGATAAATWGGGCTTTAAAATGAATTTTTGCCCCCCCCTTTTTTTTTTATTACTGACATTTTCCACGTACCTTTTAAATTAAGCTTTAAGAAAAGAGAAAAAAGAAAACCATCATATGCTGAAGTTTGATAAAACATTTTTTTTTCCATTACAGTGGTGTTTTGATATGTAGAAATGCTGCACTCCTGTCATGACAGTCCCTCTGTGCTGGCCYTGCTGAGGGACCTCGAGTGCYGTGTCCAGTTCTGGGCCCTCGTGGCCAGAGAGACCTTGAGGGGCTGGAGCAGGTCCAGGGAAGGGAACGGAGCTGGGGAAGGGGCTGGAGCAGCAGGA
>CADDXX010000501.1:257171-268245 GCA_902810485.1 Alauda arvensis
GCCCAGCACAGCCCCTCACAGCCACAGCCATGGCCCAGCACAGCCCCTCACAGCCACCCACCATGGCCCAGCGCTGCCCAGCACAGCCCCTCACAGCCACAGGCCATGGCCCAGCCCTGCCCAGCACAGCCCCTCACAGTGGGACAAAGGTCTCGGCTTCACACTGGCTTATGGAGYGCWGGGGCATTCCCAGCCCCTCACTCAGCCTGCTGGAAGAGCTGGGGATGTGGGCAGGGCCAGCAGGGATGGGACCTCTCGAACTGGCATGGACACCTGACCATGAGCTCTCAAGTACTGAGCCACACTTGGCCCCTGAAAAGTCCCCGTGCATGCAGAACAAAAGGGTTTAATTTGTTCCTTTCTGTATCAGACACAGAGTAACTGTACTGTAGCTATCGTGGAGTCATGGAATGGYTTGGGGTGGGAAGGGACCTTAAAGCTCATCCCTTCCATGGGCAGGGACATCTTCCACTGTCCCAGGATGTTCCAAGCCCTGTCCAACCTGGTCCTGGACACTTCCAGGGATCCAGGGGCAGCCACAGCTTCTCTGGGCACCCTGTGCCAGGGCCTSCCCACCCTCACAGGGAACAATTCCTCACCAATATCCYRTCTAAATCTCCATGACATAAAGTAGATGTCACAATCTGTCCTTTGCAGGGGTAATACCTTACACYTTGTGCTTTTTGTCCTTTGCCAGGACACCTGTATTTCATTTTGGTAAGGAAAAGCTCAAAGGGGGAGGTTCAGCCCAGGAATTGTTCTGTCCCCATTGCATGGCATGAGCTCAGATGGGACAACCTCCACTCCTCATCTCATCTCTGAGGTTTGCTCAGAGCTGAGGGGGAGCACTGTGCCTTCTCCMCTGGTGCAGCAAACAGACAGCTTTGGGGTTGGCCTGTTTCCCTGCCATCCCTGCTCTACAAAGAGATATTTAAACCAATCCTTGTTTTAAATATTTCTGTCTCCCCATGTCACTGGAATGTCACATCACCTCCCAGACATCAATCTTTGTGATTACTGATGTTGACTTTCCAGGTTCATCCTTTGCAGAGTGACCATTTCCTTACCAAGAAGGGAAGCAACTGAAGGTGCCAGAAGAGTTCAGGTTTCAGAGTTCTCTTTAAAAAAGTCTGAAGAATATGCCATAGGCTGCCTTTGAATACACACATCTCCAGCAAAAGAAGACTTTCACACTGCTTTCCTTAGCAGCAACAGTTCAAATGCAGACACTGCAGAAAGGGGGRAAAAAAAGAAGCAAATGGTGAGACTATAGAAAAATTGCAGGGGAAAGCAGGGTTTAGMTCTCTGAAGGCTGGAATGGAGAGCTAACCTAAATGTTTCGCTCTTTCTTGCTCACCAGATAAATATTTGAGTTTAAAGTCAGGGGAAACTTATTCTTAAGGGTGAAAGAAAGCAAACTCTGAAAGGGTTTTAACAATGTAAAATACATCCTCTCCCAAGCTAGCTGATATAAAGAATGCAGCCTTTTAACATGCCTGGACAAGCTTTAAAAATGACTCAATAGATTGTAGAATTCAGCACATTTTCTTCCCAATTATTTTTGAAGAGATTCTGACAAATGTTTTCTAAAGGAGGAATGGCAGACTGTCTATTTTATTTTAGTTTTATGGTACTTTTATTTTTATCCTGTCATGAGAAGCAAATGGCAGAGCTATGATTAGGATAAGCCATGTAAGAGGGCTCAATCTGCACAATTTATAGTGCAGCTTGCTTTAATCTGTCAGGGAACGTGTGTTATATTGCCTTTCAATAGAGGAGAGAGCTCAGGCTATATATGTTAATAAATTCCAGCCAGACAGTCCTAAAAGATGCCAACAATTGCTGGAAGTACTTGGAGCAGAAACTGCCTGCATTATTGAATCCTGGGAGGACTCTTTTGGATACTGTGGATTTCTTGAGCAAAAAGTAGACAAACAAAGCAAGCCCCCAGCAACTCTGCTGCTCAAAAAACCTTTGGGAAAAACATTCAAAATGTAGTTACCATTATATTTTTATTATTTAGGTATTTAATAATTACCAGCATGATAATACCACAGTAATTATTATTATTAATACCAGTGATTTCAAGAATTTTGGGTAATTCTTTTTACTATATTTTTTTTCTTTTTCCTCTTCCCAGTTTTGAATTTATATGCTCTGGAAGCCCTGAATTGTGATCTCAGTGACACCTAAATCACAATGCAGGTTTGTTTAGGTATTTATGTAGTAAATCTGAAAATCTGCATTTGACACGGGGTGTTTCCCTCTCCTTATTTCTGTTTTTTATTGGATTGCCACTGCCATCTATTTTCACATCTTTTCCTTCCTGATGGATTGATTTCCTGTGCTGAGGTGAATGTGAAGGGAAAATTAGATGTAGCATTTGCACTGATGGTTTCTGGGTTTGGATTCTACAACGAGCTTTGAAAGCTGAGTAACAGCTTGAAATGCCATGGAAAATAATTGAGGGTTCTTACAAAAAAAGGGCTTTTCACATTGTTCTCCGTGGTTGTTTTCACAGTGGGAGTTGCAAGAAAAAAGTCACAGGTGTCAACACTGAATGTTACCCTAATCCCAAAGGAGAGGAAACAGCCTCCTCTGGTTAAGGTTAAGAAAATGAATTTTATGATCTTTCCCAGCAAAGGAAAAGGATTTGCTTTAASTAGTGGAACAGATAAACAAAAACAAACCCCACATGGCATCATTGCAGCCATCCAGTCCAAATTCACATTTAAACATGGGTAAGGATTAATGAATGCATCATGATGAGCACAGGAAAGCAGTAAAAGGGAAATAAAGAAAGCGAAATTAGAATTGCACATTCACCAGAAAATCAAAGATGCCATGTTGGARTAGCAAATACTCAAATTTCCTATGTCAGATTATCTTCTGAGGGTCTAAAAAACCCAGAGACCTTGTACTCAAAAGGGCCATAAATATATTTTTTCCTGAAAGAACAGCATCACCTTTCTTGACCTGTGAAATGCTTCCATTGATTAAATATTCTCCATATCCTAGAGAAGAATTTTTGAGAGTATTCTCTGGTCCATGCGATTATGGCCTTTYATCATTCAGAATCTGWGCTGATGTTKTGGTTACATCGAGGAATCAGGGAAAGGTTTGGGGTGGGAAGGGACCTTAAAGCCCATCCAGTGCCACTCCCTGCCATGGGCAGGGACACCTTCCACTGTCCCAGGTTGCTCCAAGCCCCATCCAACCTGGCCTTGGACACTTCCAGGGATCCAGGGGCAGCCACAGCTTCTCTGGGCACCCTGTGCCAGGGCCTCCCCACCCTCCCAGGGAGGAATTCCTCACCAATATCCCATCTAAACCTTCCCTCTCTTAATTTAAAACCACTCCCTGCTTTTCCCTCACAACTGGCAGATGTAAAACATCACTTTGCAAAAACAAATTTCTTCATTCTTTACTTCCAGGGCTTTTAGAATATAGAAAAGGAACATAGTGATGGTTTTTCTGGCTTTCTAATAGCAGTGTCTAATGCAGCTGAATACCTCCCTTATGACAGGATGCAGACACAGACATGTTCTTTCCCCTCCTGGACTTCTGTAGAGTGGGATKGAAATTGCCTGTGAGCAGGAGGTGTGTGATACTTCACTTACACAAAGGAGCATTATCTCTGTTCCACTATTCACTTGGGCAACAGGGCACTGGGCAGACTGAAGAATGTTGGTTTGCTCCAGGATTGTAACTAGATGAGTGGAAATCCCATTTAGGCTGGTAAAAAAAAATAATTACTAAATCTTTTATTTGTTCCCTTTCCAAAGAAGGAACAAAGTAAAATAAAATATGGAAACCTACCAAAGGAAGATGCTAAAGCTGTTGTTTTTGTCTGCAAGGGTCTGTGATACCATTTGTTTAAAAACTCACTGGAGAAATCCTATAAAATACCTGATTGCTAAGACATCTTTTGCCAACTCATCAATCAAGTTGACACCAGAATTAGAATAGATAACACCTGCAACTGAATTAGAGCAGGTGCTTTTCCAGCTCCCTACGGCAGGGAGGGAGTTGGGCACTTTTCCCAGGTAACCAGTGGTAGGACAAGGGGAAAGGCCTCGTGTTGCACTAGGGGAGATTCAGGATGGATATTAGGGAAATTTCTTCACTGAAAAGCTGGCCAAGCACTGGAAGAGACTGTCCAGGGAAGGGGTGGAGTCACCATCTGTGGAAGTGTTTTAAAACTGAGAGGATGTGGGACTTTACAACAAGGTTTACTGGGCACRTAGCAAATGGTTGAAAGTTGGACTTGACAGTCTTGGAGGTCTTTCCCAACTTTAGTGATTCTTTGATTCCATTGCCATAACCACTTTTGAGAATATCATAGGCCACACAGTGAGGAGATAATATTTTTTATTAGACCCATTTCTTTTCCCCTATAAGAAAAGCACTCAAAGTTCTGGTCCGTTAGGATTGAGTCAGAAAAGCAGGTCTGTCTTGTTTYGAGTGAAGCTCCAGCTCAGCCTGCTTCTGCAGTGCTCAGCTCAGTCTGAAATGGTTAATTTAAAACCCACCAGCATGGGAAAACCCCCATGAATATGTTGCTTGTGGTGTGCTATTGTTTGGATGGCAAGCACTCCCTGAACCCCCCGCCATGTGAACCACCTGCTCCACAAAACCGCAAACTCGCCTCGCCACTCCAATTCGACAATTTCATCCCAATTTATTGCCAAGATATTGCCTTTTCAGCGGCTGACCTCTGGAGCTGGGTGTCAAGCACTCAATTATTTCCTCACGTCAGAAAGTTCTCCCAAGAAGTGATTGAATTCTTCTGGAATGAATTTTTTGCTGAGGCACACCAAAGTCTCTTATGAGGCGCTGCGGGTTGCACGGCGCTAACACTGTTACAGGCTCCCTCCCTCAGCACTGTACCTGCCTGSAAAACCCTGCAAAACGGGTTATCCTCCCAAACAATGACCTTACCAACAGCYCAGGATTAAAACCTAGCTCACTCTTTCATTTTAATCTTTCCAGGAAGCTTTCAGACTGTTTTAATAAAAGATTGTCTAACAATTTAATAGAGAACAACTCAGCGCAGAATGTTTTTTTATGAGGGGCTGTGGAAGTACTGAGGATATGATTACAACCTCTGGTGAGAACTTGGGATTCATTATAAAAAGTTATAGCTTTTACAGTAATTTCTGCCAAGCCTGGCTGGTATCAGCACTGCTGTAGCACAGCAGAGGCTGCAGAGAGGAACTAAAACACTGGGAAATTGAGATGCAGCYCCAAGCCCCCTGGACCTCATTTACTGCCAGTGTCCATTGCACTTCCACTTCTTGACACATCCTCCAGCTATCGAGCAAGAAGTGAGTTTACAGGCATCAGACATTAAAATGCAGAGCCCAGTTCTCATTTGCATGAAGCCCAAGGTACATTTTTGCCCTTAACAGTTCTTCAGGTGCTCTCTTTCAGCTGATCACATGAAATGAGGGGAGAGAAGGGGAAATGCACCTTCCACTAATTGAACACAGGGATGAGTTGAAAATGGGTGAAGGCAGCAATGCACTGAATTCCCAGAGGCACCTGCCTGAATGGAGGCAGTTCCTTTGGAGCACTGCCTTCTCTCTGCTTCCCTCTGCTGCTGGCTTTTCCCACTTCCCGAAGGAAAATTTATAATATCTTCAAATTATAACTCTGTACCTCGTGGCACTTCCAGCCAGCCTGTAAAAAGCAATTAAAATAGAATATGCAGAAGGAATATAAACCCTCTYGATTCAGATCTTAACTAAATCTCCAATTAGAAGTTACAAAAACACTTTCCCTGGAGGTGAGTTACTCTGTAATTGTCTTATTGCAGTTGTCAGGGACTTTTCCCCTTCCTATCTAAATTCTTAACAGGGTGAAGGGTTTGGGGCTTTCAAAAACTAATAGAGATCAGGCAAGCTGAGCAGTGTCACYGTCACTTTGTCACCAGGTTTGCTCAGTGTCTCACCTGAGCCTCAGCCAAGTGCTGAGGGTGGGAGTTACACACTTCCCTGGGTGCACCAACAGGAATTTATACCAAATCTGGTATTCATTGTACCCAAATTTCATTATTTGGGAGCCAAACTCCTTGCATCTGGGATTGGTGACTCACAGGGAGCTTCCCAGCCTGTTGTTACTGTAATTCCAGCAATAATATTTCTTCTCTGGGAGTTCATGTAGGAAGTAACTGGCTTGTCCTCAAGTTTTCCTTCCCTTCTCACACTCTTTTTTCAAGACAAAAGCCTTCCTAACGATTATTTTTAATGGAGGATTCTTTCTTGTTTTTTTTTTCTGAGTTAATTATATGCTATTGAGATGAATTCTTTAAAAAAATCCTGAATTTTTATTATGAGTTTGACACACTTTGTGTAGCTTTCCACTCCACAATCAGCATTGCATCTGAAAGAAACAACTTGGCTGCATTTCCTTTTTACACAAAACCAGGACTTTCTTGGGTCATGTTCCATTTTAAGTTTACTGGAACCAAGCCATTTTACTTGATTCATTTCTTAATTTCATTTCATTTCATTTCATTTCATTTCATTTCATTTCACAACATGCTTATCTGCTGAAATAGTCTATAATTTCTGTTCTTTACTGGCTTCACAATAAACATGTAACATATTACAAGCTAAAGATTTTGTCTTAAGCTTATGACTTAAGAAAATAATTAAAGCACTCTTCTTTTTGTCTGAATGAGGCAAAAGTACAYAGGATAAGAATCAATTTCAAACTAAGGGAAGTAGGATGAGGATCTTAAGATCACGAAGGAGAAATAAGAAAATGAGGAAGAACAGAAGAAAATTACTGTATCATTAAAAATAAACACTTCACACATTGATCTGTTTTTGTGCAAATAYACAATTCATATTGCCAAAAATATCAAGTACATTTCAGACTTTTATCTTTGCAACATACACAGAGAACAATTACTCTTTGTGCAAAASCAGCAAGGTGTATAAACTAATTTACTGCCTCAATGCCTGTAATTAATGTTTCCTAACTCAGCTCAGGTCAYACAGACCACATTACACCTGTAATTCCCCCAGGTCATTGGTACTACATCACTACAGAGCTGCTCAAAACCATTCCCAGGCCATGTTTTCTCTCTGGAAAGYGAAGATTACCGATCCTGCTGTTTCCCAGGGGGACTGCAACATCACCAACACCATACATTCTGTAAAGACCGTGTAATTTGACAAGGAATTAAGCAAATTACAGGGGAAATTGGAGAAATTATTATTGTAGAAGGAAAATAGCGCATTATTTCAAGTGCCAGAGGGCAGGGATAGCTGGGATATTGGGAAGGAATTGTTCCCTGTGAGGGTGGGGAGGCCCTGGCACAGGGTGCCCAGAGAAGCTGTGGCTGCCCCTGGATCCCTGGMAGTGYCCAAGGCCAGGATGRAGCACCCTGGGMTAGTGAAAGGTGTCTCTGTCWKKGSMRGGGGTGACACTGGATGGGCTTTGATGTCCTTKCCAACCCAAACCAGTCTGGATYCTGTGAGAGCAGGGTGTCAGAGTCTCTCTGACACGGAATTTCTGRTAGGAATTGAGCAGGAGTTTGCTCCTTCCAGTGAGGCCTGCTGTGGTGAGGAGCTGGGATTCATTAAGGGAATGCTGCACAAGCCAAGAAAGTCTTGCATGTCATCAAATAGCCCTTTGGGCCTGGAAAGAAATCTCTGCATCCATTAAGAAGTCCTTTCTCTTTTCTTCCCCCATTCATCCCACATCCCATCAGCCCTCCCACAGCTGGAGTTGTGAATATCCCCACGCAGTCCCTGCACTTTCCCTTTGAACACTGGCTGTGACAGACAAATGATCCTGCATTAATCCCAGTGTAATGTGCTCTCATTGGAATGGAGTCCACCAGAGATGTTAAAATTCCTTCAGTGGGTGCAGGAGCTCATTATCCATCTTCCTTTGCAGCCCAAACACAGGTGCCTGGGGTATTGCTCTATTAATCATGAGAACCCAAAAGCCTGTCTTGATTTAAGAACCCTGARCTCTCCATTAAACTAATTCCTGTCTGTCAGTCATAACATTAATGATATGATTAACACATGCCAAAGTGACATGAAAGGCTCTGATTTCAACTTGGAAATGAGAGGAAGTGTGTGCAGAAAGGTTTTTATCAGGCTTTTGTCCCATGGAAGTTTTGCTGATAATTTCAAATATCAGAAGAAGACAAGACATTTCCAGCCCAAAAGTGATCAACAGAATTGCACTGGGATAAGAAATGGGTGKTTTAATATTCAGGTGTCTAAGTGCAGTTAGAAAGACTGTTCTTAATATGACATAAATTCCAATTCTAATTTCTCTTTGAAAGTAAAGCTTGACATTAAATAATAATGTAAAAAGATCTATGCTCTTATTGGCATCTGGACAGCATAATATTGTCAGATGTTTCTGTGGAAATCCTGGCTGAAGCYATATTCTACACTTATTGCACTTATTTACTGCATATATTAAATACATTGATCATATATTTATTGCAGATATTACATAAATGACAATGTTACAAAAGCTGAGAGAGAGAGAAATATGTCACACACCATTGCATGGAACATGGTGGGATTTTATTTTAGGCCTGACTTTGATTTTCTAGACTTTTATACATTCTGGTATCCTTAATGCAATTTTTTGCAGTARTTTAAAGAATTTTAATGTTTTTGCTCAATCTGGAGGAAAATAGAAATGGAGAAAGTATTTAGAAAGRGATGCAAACAGAATTTAAGCCATTGAAGCTGCACAGATATTGATGAAACAGCTGCTGAAATAAGGTCCCTAAATATCTTTAGGAATCCAATGGATTTCTCAAAGGCAAAGGAATAACTCATATTGAATCCAAACAAAGAGCCTAAGTACATTACAGGAAGAACTGAGGTCCCTTGGAAGCCAAGGGTAAAGTTACATTTTTTGGAGCCAAGGTCACAAAGCTGATTTTTCCTTCAGGGCCAATTCTCCAAGGTGATTTTATTGTTCTTTTGCTAAAGTTGATTAAAGTTTGTCTGTAGTGATACATAGCCCAGAAACTTGCAGTGAGCCAAGTCTGCTCTTATTTTACCAATAACTGGAATTTTTGTAAAACCATTTAGGTTGGAAAAGACCTCTGGAATYATCAGGCCCAACCTTAACCCAGCACTGCCAAASCCCCACTAAGCCATTCCCTAAATAGTGACATTTTGTGATCCTGCATTTGGCACAATGCAGTGATCACATCCCATAAACACCTGGTGAGAGCTGGGCTGCTGGGCAAGCAGCACTTTAGGCAGAACAGCTGAATTTCCTCTGGAATTCTCTTTGTCCATTCTCTCCACTGATGGTTATAAATTCAGGGAAATACTTTTTTTACCCCTCTTACGGAATTATGGAATTACAGAATGGTTTGGATTGGAAGGGACCTTAAAAATCACTTTGCACCATCCCCTGCCATGGGCAGGGACATCTTCCACTGTCCCAGGGTGCTCCAGGTTCCATCCAGCCTGGCCTTGGACACTGCCAGGGATCCAGGGGCAGCCACAGCTTCTCTGGGAACCCTGTGCCAGGGCCTGCCCACCCTCACAGGGAACAATTCCTTCCCAATATCCCATCTAGCCCTGCCCTCTGGCAGTGGGAAGCCATTCCCTGTGTCCTGTCCCTCCAGGCCCTTGTCCCAAGTCCCTCTTCAAGCTCTCCTTTAGGCCCTGAAAGGGGCTCTGAGGACTTCCCGGAGCCTTTTCCTGGGCCCTGGGAGCAGCTCTGGGGTCTCCTCTGGACCCTCTCCAGCAGCTCCTGCCTGTGCTGGGCCCCCAGGGCTGGGTGCAGCAGGTGGGGTCTCAGGTGGGCAGAGCAGAGGGGGACAGTCCCCTCCCTGCATGCTGCCCACACTTTGCATCCACCTGAACCCCTGAGGGCTTCTCCACAGGGCTGCTCTCMATCACATCCTCTCCCAGGCCGTGCTCCTATCTGGGATTGCTCCAAATCAAGAACCAGCTTGAATTTCATGCTGAATTCATGAGGAAGTTTTTTGTTATGGTAGGTTTTTTTGGCTGGTGCCAGAAAAGGACAGGAAGTCAGCTCTTTGAAGAGCAGAGTGATTCCTAGTGGGCATTCCAGTTTTTCTCCCTATGGGCACAGAGATCTGGAGGTTCCTTTCACTCTCAGAGGAGCCAATGTCTTGGCAAACGTTGTGTCAGAGTTATTTTTGGAATTGACCTGAGCCTCATCCCTAATCAGAAGATGAACAGCTCACCTCTGCTGGGTCTCTTCAGGTKCAAAGTGCTGAGATTCCAAACGCTTCCATTGCATTGCAATTTAAGCCCTACCACTTGCTGTCTTTGCTTCAAGAGTGCTTTTGCTCCCTTTTCTCCAGGAAGGAGAAGTTCCTGTTATCTCTGGTGCTCAGACACTTCCCCTCAGTGTTCAAATATTCCAGGGATAATTGCTTGTACACAGACTCATCCACAGGCTGCAAGAGAGAGGACTTCAAACACTGCTAAAGGCCTCAGAGTTTTCCAGGGAAGCATATCCTCATCTGCTCATTTGCATTTAGACCTTCAATATCTAAATATTCTGCCTTCTCCATCCCAAGTGACTGCTTGAGCTGTGTTTAGTACGGGGATATTGTCCATCATTCTCCTTATTCCCTTTGTGGAGGACACTGATTGGGATTATGGCTTTTGTAACATGTCCTGGAATATTAAATTCTTTCAAGACCTCAAAGCAGTTCAGTTCTGATGCGGAAGGAATGCTCATTTCAGGGCTGCTTCAATGCTTTGTTTCAGCAGGGATTCTCCCCTGGGTCTGAGGTGAAGCCCAAGACTGAACTATGCTGTGCAGTAAATAAACAAACCATTCTAAAAGTTCTTCTCAGCATATGCTGCCTGCACCCACAGATCCCTGTGGGTTAAGGTGGAGCACACATTTCTAGCTCAGCACCCAAACCTYTTCTTGTCCCAAAGCAGGGATGGCTTTAAAAGGCAGGAACCCTAATTTCACTGAGCTTCTATTTTGAAACATTTGCATTTCCTGTCCCCCACTTTGAGGAACTCAGTATTTTAAGTAGAAATCTTTGAGGGGACACAATTAAAGGTGAACTTTTTTTCTTTTT
>CADDXX010000501.1:279921-307329 GCA_902810485.1 Alauda arvensis
CCTTTCATGTATTTGAGGACCAGTATAATTTTATTGTTATATATTTCAGTCTTATTTCTAGCCTAAAGATTTCTCACTCCTTCTTTTGGCTGTTGACAGGAATTTATACCCCTAGCAGTGAAAAAAAAAAAGGGAGGGCTCTCAAACTATCTCTTTGGAGCATAAATTTCAGTGCCTGCCATAGATTAAAGTTGCTAATTCAGTCAGGGTTTTTGACACCTGCCTCTAAAAAAGGTGCTCTTGCTTCTGGAGCCATCGATTGCACCTGAGACACTTTGCTGTGCCTTGATTCATGGACTCCATTAAGAGGATTTTACAGGAATGTTTGGGAGAGAAACCTCCAGATGAATGATTTATAAAGGGCTGCTGTGAAGAAATGGCAATGAAACCTCCAGTGTGGGCTCTTAAAAAAAGGCCTAATTATGATTTGTGCAGTTGCTAATAAATAAGGGGGTGAGCTGGAAGCCTAAATCTTGTGCTTCTTGGGCAAGATCAGCCTCTGCATGTTTGTATTTCTGGCCACTGGGTTTCAGATTGTGATAAGACCCATAAGAATGGGGCACATATATTATATGGACATATTTTATATATATTTATTGGGTTCATCTCATATCTATGCAGTGTAATATATTTTATCCAAGTACTGTTGATGAATGCTGATTTAATGATAGGAAAGCAAGTACAGGGATAATGTAGCCTGTCTTTATCACACTAGGAATTCTAGAAATTTCTGATTGCACCTCATTGCATAAAATTAATTGTTGTTTCTGTGCAATGAGACATTGAAGGCCACAGAAAAAAAATCACTAATATTGGCCTTATTGATTTAATGATTGTTTATTTTGCCTCATGTTTTAAGTGGCTGTTGAAGTTCATTTCGTTTCATGTTTTAAATGGTTGTGGAACCTTCCAGCTCTTGCTTCCTCCACGTGTACATCACTCCTTCCACAGTGATCCTTGTAGTTCAACACTGTCACACAGACTGATCCAGGTGTGGTGGTGCAGGAGAAGGGAATCCAGGTGACCTCAACCCTAATGAGTCACAGCTGTGTTAATTACCCAATGCAGCCTTGCCCCTGATGAGTCACTGCTGGATCCAATAAAGATAAGTGATAAAAGGGAGTGGGTGAGCTGGGGAGGGAGGATCATGAAGGAGGAGGAACCTTGAGGAAGAGGGAATGAGAAGAGTGTGGAGAAGATGGATCCTGAGGAGAGAGAATGCCTGCAGTGAGGTCAGTGTGGGGCTGCAGGCAGAGCCTGTGGGTGGAACCTGCAGTCACAGCCCAGCCAGGGAAAAGCTGCAGKCAGAGGCTGCAAACTGATCCCTGCAGGCAGAGCTGAGCAGGRAATCACCAGCAGTCAGGGGCTGCAGGGGAAACCTCCAGCAGGAGCTGCTGCAGCCAGAGGCAGGGAATGGTTGGAGTCAGGGTGGCTGAGCTGGGAAGGGGAATAAACCAGGGTCCTTCTCCTGCTGGGATAAACAAGAGTTCTGTGTCTCAGCTCAGCTCTACCCTCTAAGAGGGCTTCTACAACATGGTGTGGTTCCTTTTGCTTCCCCCCTAAATTCCTGTGTGATGGGGAAAGAAGGGATGGGCTGTGGTGAACCCAGGCACTGCTGTGATGAGGGCCTGTGCTGCCCAAAATCATGCAGCACCTCCAGCTTCATCCCAGGCTGTTTGCTTCAAAGGTGACTGAGAACTCCCAGACAGGGATTTAGTGAATCAGCAAAATGGCTTTTAACAGCTTTCAAGTGGGCTCAATTATGAGTTGCTGTGTCTGACACTCAGTAGCAGCCATATAAAAGATGCTTTTATTATTTCAGTATCTGACAGTGCTCCACATATACATATGCACAAATAAATCTCCTTTTCTTACTACAATTTATTGATAATAAACACAGATTTTCTCTTAACAGCAAAGCAGTGCTGTATGAAAAGCAGAATATGATGAGTAGCTGGGCTTCCTTCCCCAGGGAGCACCAAGAAGAAAACGAGTTCCCCACCTCATCCCTGGCAGCACTGGAAAAGGTGTGGAGAGAATGGGGTAAGGACATTTCCACAGAGGAAGGCTCTCCAAACTGGTAACTTGTTGCCCTGTCCCCATGTCCCCTCCCTAAATCACTTTTGGCAGGGTATGTTGGCCCATTTTGGGGATTGTGACTTCAGCCCTCGAGTTGTGATTGGATTCCTGCAGCCCCCAAATGACCTCGAAGCACCCAGATTGCAGTTTTTCATGGGAATCTCTGCTACAATACATCCTACACCTTTGGAGACAGTGTCTCATGGCTGGGAGAAGGGGATGGGAGCACTGGTTTGTGGTGAGCCCCACCTGGAGTGCTGGGAGCATCACTCCAAACCAAATGGCACCACCCTGTGAAAGGAATGGAGCCCCAGGTTCTGCTTAGAGCAGCACCAAACTCCAAGGTTTAGCTTTAAATTTAGCTTCCCTCCTGCCAGCCCCCTCTGGTACTCAGTGTGACAAGGGGAAAAGCCAGGGCAGTTTGTATGTGGGCAAGGTTGTACTTTGTAGGTCCTGGCAATCTTCCTCACTTGGAAGATTGTCCTGGAAAGTCCAAATAAAAGCAGATTTGGGTCCCTGAGCTCAATGAATGTGTCCTTATGTGAACTGCAGCACTTCCAGCGCTCGCCTGCTCCTCCTCTGCATCCTAGAAAGCACAAGCCCTGGGTTTAGGGAAGGGTGGTGAAATTATCTTCCTGGTTTTTGCTCTTTTTTGAAGTCATTTGATGGCAAGGAGGGCAACACAGAGAGGGACAGCAGGCTCCAAATTCTGGGGGCTGCTCTACAGGCTCCTGCTGTGTCTCACCTGTGTCTGCTTTGTGCTGGACCTGTGGCAACACCACATCCTTGCCAGCCAGCTCCACCTGGAGCTGATGGATCCATTTTTTCCACAGCAAAAATCTCAATAGGATGTTCAGTCAGAGCTCAGTGTTCCCTTTTTTATATAAAGARATCCTTCCAATGCTTTACCAGCTCTGGGGCTGAAATGATAAGGCTGCAGTAAACTCAGACAACCCTCCAGGCAGAAGGAGCTACTCAGGGCCATGTAAATCCAGCAGCATGTCTGAACCAGCCCAATGTTTTGGCATGTCACAATGTATTTGGAGAAATTTCTAATTCAGTTGAAGATAGTTCTTTTTAAACTCCTGGGCAGGAATGAGTCTCCAGAGGCCAGAGCTGCATTTATTACAAGCTCTTTTAAGGGCCTTGTCTGATTCTAGGCTCCAGGAAAAAAAAAAAAGGCAAAATATTGATGAGTAGGCAGTGAATTCCCTCTCCAGAGCCTCGTGGTCAAATTAATGGAATCAATGCACCACAAACCAGCAATCCCTTTGTCATATTTATGTCACTTCCACAGCATTTACCTGTAAGACAAAATGCAGCCATTAGGATGTGGCTGTACTACCTGGGCACATCTGTGAAATGGAAGAGGATTTTAAATCACCTTCCCCTTCCTTATTAGCTTCGTGTTTCCTATTTGGAAAGCTGGTGGCCAGAACAGATGAGGAATGTGAAGGGCAGGAGCAACAGGGAAGGGTCTGTGCTGGCAGAGAGCTCAGCCTTGCACTTGGAAATTCATGGAATCCCAGACTGGAGAGGCTTGGGAGAGACCTTAAAGCCCACCCATGAGCTAGACCAGGTTTCCACTATCCCAGGTTGCTCCAAGGTTTGTCCAACCTGGCCTTAGACTTGCAGGGATGGAGCAGCCACAGCTTCTCTGGGTTCTCTGTGCTTGGGCTTCACCACCCTCACAGGGCTCCTTCCCAAAATCCCAGTTAACCATGCCCTCTATCAGTGTGAAGCCTCTTGTCCTGTCTCACTCCAGGCTCTCTCCAGCTCTCCTGGAGCCCTTTTAGGCTCTGGAAGGTGCTCTGAGGTCTCCCCAGAGCTTTCTCTTCTCTGGGCYGAAATGCAGAGAGCAAGGATGCAAAAGGACCTAAGAAGCTTCTTTGGTGTAGAACATTTGCTGTCATCTGCCAAGTGTCAAACCCCCATGTTGGTACTCGTGTGATAAAGATATCTCCTGCCTGTCATCCTTCCTGCCACGTCTCATTGGCAGCATGGAGGAGGAACAGAAATAACTTGTTTGGATTAGCAACAGCCACGTTGTTAAATTTAATCCAAGGCCACAAAAAAAGCTCTCTGAGGCCCTGTGTGTGCAGGGGCCCACCACAGTGAGCCTGAGCAATGCCTGTCTGCTAAACAAAGGTGATTAAAGCTAAAAGCTGCCTGAGGTGTTAATTAGGTGGTCACTGACCACACCTGCAGGGCTGGATCCATTCCTGTGGTCAGGACTGGTGGGTGAACATTGTAATCTACTCAAACCACGGCACAGATTGAAATCCTTCCAGACTCTGGCTGTGATATCACCCCCAGTGAATCCTCTCCTTTGATAGACTCACATCCCAGTGATTTACCCTGAAGARAAAGTGTTTTGACATTAGATTCCTGAAAACTTAAGGCTTGGGGTAGAGTTTGACAGGTGAAAAGCGTTTGGAGTGGGATTCATTCATCTTGCACTGAGCCATGGATGGCTCAGGGCTGGGTGGAATTAAAAATAAAGGGAAGAAATTAACTTACTTCATGGGTTATTATCATCTATGATGTCTCTCTGACAGTGTGCTTTCCTAGATTGCCTTAATATTCACCTTAAACAAACTGGAAACTTTTCACATCCTGCAGTAACACAGGAAACATTCAGCCCAGGAAAAGATTCTCATTACAAGTTGTTCCTTATCTAGCTGAGGTGGATTTCAGGGGTGGTTTGTGGTTTTGTGATTGTTGTTGGGGATTTTCTTGTTGATTTGGGGCTCTTTTGCTTTTGATATTTAGTGGGGTTGTTTGTTTGTTTGATGTTGTTGTTAGTCTGCTCTATGCATTATCAAGACAAAGTCCCACTTCTGACACTGGTCCAGAGGAGGTACCAGAATGAGCAGAGGGATGGAGCAGCTCTGCTGGGAGGAAAGGCTGGGAGAGCTGGGATTGTGCAGCTGGAGAAGAAAAGCCCTGGAGTGACCTCACTGTGGCCTTGCAGTGTGTGAAGAGGCTGACAGGAAACATGGAGAGAGACAATTTACAAGGGCCTGGAGGGACAGGACACAGGGAATGGCTTCTCACTGCCAGAGGGCAGGGTTAGATGGGATATTAGGAAGGAATTGTTCCCTGTGAGGGTGGGCAGGCCCTGGCACAGGGTGTCCAGAGAAGCTGTGGCTGCCCCTGGATCCCTGGCAGTGTCCACGGCCAGGTTGGACAGAGCTTGGAGTAACCTGGGACAGTGGAAGGTGTCCCTGCCCATGGCAGGAGTGGAACCAAGTGACCTTTAAGACTTCTTCCCACCAAAACAATTCCATGATTCTATGAAAATTATGTAGGAGAAGAAAACTGCCTGCAGAAACTCAGATTAGCCAGGGATTGATGTGCTTTCCCCCAGTTTGTGACAAGAAATCAGCAGCCCCAAGCAAGCCATGAACAATGCAGCAATTCAACATTTCACTAATCTCGGTCACAGGAGCAGAAAAATTGTGCTTCAGTGCCAGGGATGGAAGAGCTCTTGTCAGTTTGTTTGGTGGTGTTGTTGGTGCTGTTTAATTTGAGTATTCAAGCAAGACGTGTTAGGCTTTGTGACCAAATATTACTGTGATGCATCCTGCATTTCATCAGAGAAACCTCAGCCTCAGAGTGGTCTCCCCAAAGCTTTGCCATCAGCATCACCAAGGAAAAGGAACAGGGATTGATGGCAGCATCCCTACCAAGAACAGTTTGAAGCATCAGAATTCTCTGCCTAGGACAAGTTCTGTTTTAATTTCATCACCATTTCCCTCTGGGTGAGCCCAGCTTGGTGAAAATGAGTTTGTTCTCTTGCTCTCCCACTTGGTTTTCCTCATGCAAGGACTCTTTTCAGGGCTCTGTGGTGCACAAGGCAGGACTGTGCTAAAGGGGGCAGAGAAGCTGACCAATAATCATCAATCTTGTGACGAGCTTCTCAGGCAGAACAGAGAATAACTGGCAGTAGCTGTGCTCTCTGATTTATTTTCTATGCTAATGAGATCAAAGTGCTKCTTCGTGCAGCCCTTGGAGCTGAATTAATGGGGAAAACCTTCGTGGCTGTGATTGCGTGGGGCTGTGGCAATTAAAAACATATTGTTTAGCTGGAGTGGAGTCACTAATTAAAGAAAGTAAGAGCAACACGATGAGTAAGGCCCRTTTTTAAGGATTCATTCAGAAAAGCAGGAAAATATTTTGATCTGTGTTTGCACAGCCAAGGTCACAAAGCTCCKAAGAAACCCAGCTCAGAATAATAACAGCAACAGGAGCCAAATCAGTAATGTTGAAGGAATTCACAATATATTTTTAAAAATAAGCCCCCCCCAACAAAAAACAGGATTCTAAACCACTCAGAAAGCCTGAGGGTTAATGGGATTAGAGATGGGAGTGATGGGATTAATGGCTCTGCCTCGGGAACACTCCCTATCAGCTGAGATTGTGGAACTGGGAATCAGATAGGGTTCATCCCAGGGAGCAGCTCCCAGTGAGCCTCTGCTGGAATTGCAGTCACTGGGGATCCCCACAGCAGGGAGGGAGCCAGAATGAGCCACAGCTTTACAATCCTGATGTAAAGTGTTGGAAAAAAACCAGCTCCTTATGGGACAGGTGGGCAGGGAAGGATCTTAATGGTGGTGACAGACAAAGGGGTTTTCTCTTCTTGGCTTTAGCTGCGTTTTGCTTTCACTGCAGACTCCAGATGTTTCCTTTGTGGGCAGCAGTTGTGGCTCAGGGATCCATCCCAGGAGGCTGCATGGGGTCTCCACAAGGAACAGCACCTGCAAGGAATATGGGAACCAGGAGAGGTGTGGAACTGCTGCCCTGATCCTGTGAGGATGTCTGGTCCCAGGGTAAAATATGGATAGAGAGAGGAAAACTCCAGAAATGAAGGGCACAATCTCAAAAGCCCTATGAGAAGTCTTAAAGTCCAATTTAGTCAATAGTCTACATCACTTATGGGTGTAAAAAACAATAACTAATCAAGAAGACTTTAAGAACTTTTCACTAAGTCTATACAAATGTTGAAGATTTACTAAGGAATAAGAAGTTGACACCCATTTCTGAAAAAAGATAAGTGTTCTTTATATATAAACACACATATGTACATATATTTTATATATATTTTTTGTAAGYTTCAGTCTCCAGCATTTTTATTCCACTATAAAGATAAAAAAGTATTTTTTTATCCATCACCATATTGTGGTGAAATACAGTACTTTACTGCACCTTACTATAATAGATGAAGAAATCTGTGTTGCTACACCCCTGCAGCAGGATTTTCAATCAGATTTTACTAATGTGGTGCTTTACATCAGGAAAACTGAAGCCCTTCAGCCCATCCAGATCACAGATTTCTGGACATGTCTCATCCTCCTGAAGCTGAAACATGGAAGCAGAGGTAATGTCTTCATTACTAATGAAAATGTTCAAATTCATTAATAATTTCATTATTAATTTTAAATAATTATAAATACCCCATTAATTTCTCTGTTGATTTGCTGTGGATTCGGGTCTCCTCCTTGTTCTCAGTTTTAGTATTTAGAAGATGGTTGGTGGGAAGCTCAGAATAAATGTTGTGTGCAGAGGGCCTTTGTATGAGTTTGGTGACTGACAAGTTGGTTTATTGAAGTGTTAAAYTTGGGGACTGACTGATGAACAAATCCCAGGCTTGGCAGAGATGAGGAGGAAGATATACTGTGCAGAAATCACAGGGAATTGTGGCTGCATTTGATGTTTTACCCAGGCAGAAAGGTGATTCTCTGATGTTAATTTGGTTTGTTCATGGATTTGTTGTTCATTTGTAACTCCAGCAGTTGATGTGTGGGGTATGGCTGGTGCTGCTTTAGAGTCTCATTAACAAACTGCAATTAAAAGCTTACCTGCCTTAACCCCTCCTTTCCCAGCTGGCATTCCCTGACCTGGAGGAGCTCCCAGAGTGTATAAAAGCAGCTTTTCAGTCCATTGTTTGCCAAGGGACACTTCTGGAACTCGGGCCTGCATTGGAAATCAGCTCCTTCTCTGGGTTCTTTTCCTCCTCCTTCTGTTTTTTGAAGGAGTATCAGGATTTTGGTTCCAGCAGCAATGGATTGGTCAGGGTGGGAGCTGGTCAGCTCCTCAGAAAAAGAAAAATTTAAAAAAAATCATCCTTGTCAGAATGGCGAAAGGAAAGGTTTTTCCCAAGCTTTTTGACATCCTGGGCATCCTCTTGGTTTCTAATCCTGCTGAAACAAAGCAGAGTCACAGACTTTGGAAAGTTTTCAGTCACAAGGGTGATGTTTGTTAATGAACAAGCTGTGCTTCCTTTGAACAACTTGTTCACTTGCCTGGATTTCCTCCCCCATGCTTTCTGAGAGGAAGAAGCAGTGTTTGGGGTGATCCCTTCATTCCTGTGTCTTGTTTCTTGTTCTGCCTGAGGGTCTCAAAGGCTTCATTCCTGCTTGAAACATGGACCCTGCTGGGCTCCTGACACAGCTCCATGACCTGGGCTGGTTTAACAGGGATCCTTATCATTCCATGGACAGGGATAATTGCAGCTCCATCCCAGGCACAGAGCCCTGGAGCCTGCAGCCCATCCGAGGAATGTGTTCTGCCCTCCTTGCCTGTCCGATGGGAGGTGAGCAATTCCTTCCTCGCTGACTCCTGCAAGGAGTGAAACCAGCAAAAAAAATAATTAGCTGCATGAAATATGAAGTGTCTTCCCTTTTCTGAGCATTACAAGCATTTCTGAGTGTTACTCCTTTATAAGATGCCTTCTCCAAAAGCTTTTAATGAAGGCAGGATGAAAGCCAGTGGAGTGGTAGCTGAATGCTCCTTTTTTTTTTTCTGGTTTAAAGTAGACATTCATTTTCTTTTTACCTCTCACTCGTGTCCATACATCATTTTGCCTCGCTCCTACAAATGTGCAATGTTCCAAATCTGGGAAGTGCTCTCATTACTTTTACCTTCCCATCACACAGTTCCAAGATCCATTGTATCAAAGATGCTACATAAAAAGGCAAATTAAAATTGAATTGCAKTAAAGCTCTTCAGAGAATTCAGTGCACTTCAAAGAGTTTACAGCTAAATGCMTGATGTGGTGGGAATGGACAATTAAGGGAATCAGTGTTAATGTGCTGGTTTGTGTTAAGTGGTGAATATGTGGTYGTGTGTGTTTTATTTGGGACCTTTAATTGCAAATAATAGTGCTGGGTCAGATGTTCAAACGTGTGGAAAATCTGCCCTTTCCTGCAAGGTGGAATGGAGGAATTGTTTCCTGGCAGGCACAGGGAAGGGTTGTTTGGCAATAACTCCCCAAACAACCACTACTTTTATGGATCTTTATGTTTTCAGCTCTCCCATGGAAGAATTGAATAACTGGAGATGGCAGGGAGTCAGGTGGGTGAGGTGGCACTGAAGGCTGGTCCCTTCTCCCAGGAAACAAGTGACAAGGTGGAAGGGAASGCTCCCAAGCTGTGCCAGGGGAGGTTTAGRTTGGMTATTCTGGAAAATTTCTTYRTGGAAAGGGTGGTCAGRCACTGGAACAGGTCAATKGTGRAGTCACCATCCCTGGAAATGTTCAGAAAGAGAAAGAATTTAGGCAAAAAAACCTGCTTGGACATCTATCAGCGTAAAATTTTATTATTATTTCTCTTATTAATAAGAATAATGATGTTTTAAAAGAGGTGGATATTATCATTTCAGTAATTCTTACAGAGTCTTTGTCTGAGTGGTGGAAATTAATACAGCTGGACTTTGCCCAGAAATAATAATCTGACATTTCCTGGATCCAGTGATTCTTTTGGAACAAATCCTCCTTTTTGAAGTCAGACTRGAAGGTGGTTCTGTGAGTTAGTGAGGCTGTAATCTCCATCGCAGCGGGATGTGCAGTTCAGAGAGGCCAGGTGGAGAACGCTGCTGCCTTTCCAGAGGTTCCCACTGCGGAGAACAGCAGTAATTATCCTCGGGATATCTGTGCCCATCTCAAGTGCACCAATTAGTGACACCGGAGCCTGAAAGGAGGTGAAAGCCCTTTCCAGCAAAGGGCCCTGCTGCCAGACAATGGGGAAGTRTTTGTGTTTCCCGGCCAGTCACAGATTTCCTTGGTTAATTAAGATCCTTATCCACATTTCAGCCCTCACCCACAGCTCCTTTGGTGTGCTCGGGAAAGGGAAAATAGAACTTGTAGCTTCTGCATTTGTTCTTTGCCCTGAGAAAAATGTCTGTGATATTAAATTGAGGGCACTGAGCACGGGTTTGGAGACAGGAGTCAGGACAGTCCTTTGTGGAGGGACCTCTGAAGGTGCCTCCACATTTTCCAGCTGGGACTGGAAAGCAGATACAACAATGAGCTTTTTTAGCAGAATGTTGGACTAAAACAGTATCACAGAATGGTTTGGGTTGGAAGGGACCCTGAGGATGGAATCCATCCCACCCCCTGCCATGGGCAGGGACACCTTCCACTGTCCCGGGGTGCTCCAACCCCCAATGTCCAACCTGGCCTTGGGCACTGCCAGGGATCCAGGGGCAGCCACAGCTTCTCTGGGCACCCTGTGCCAGGGCCTCCCCACCCTCTGACACCACATTCCAAACCATTCCATCATTCTGTGCTTTTGGGTATCTGGGGAAACTCAGAAAAGAAAGAAAATTGGATGTGTATATATATATATATATATATATATATATATCATCAAAAATAACACCAGCCATTAACTCAATGAGCTATTTAAACAAGCTAATTAATGTAATGGTTTTTAAAAGCTGCGTTGTGGCACAGAGCCCTGGAGGAGGCGTGTCCTTCCTTTCAGAATATCAGCAGAAGGTCATCCCACGGGAGAAAGGAAGGAGTTCCCCTAGCCCTAAGGAGCTGGGTTGTAATCTGTAAAAATAAATGGAAAAGACATTTCCTGATGGAAGGAAGGGAATGCAAAGCACCCCTGGCGTTGTCCAGCCTGACAAATCACAGCAGGGAAAGGGCAGGACTGGAACAAGGAGTTTTTCACCTTCTCGGTTAAGAACCTAAAACGCTTCTATTTGCAGCCCTGATCTCCAAAACCCCTCAACACGAGGCAGATTTAATGCAAACAGTTTGGTTTTATTTCTCTGATAGCAATGAAGGAAAATCTGCAGAACAGAGAACCAAAGAAACCCTTCTTGTCTTTGCATTTGAGGTGGATTTCTTCCACATCAGCTGCACGGGCAGTTGTGCAACAAATCCATGGAAAAACTGAACACTGAGCCCTGGGAAACAGAGAAACTGGGAGGTGATGCACCTGTAACAGATTGTTAAAATTTAACACACAAATTTCCAGGGAACTACTCCCTCTTCTGCAGGGGCAGCTCTGAAGTCATCAGAATGGGTTAAATTCCAGCTCCTTATGTGCTCCAGGTGGGAATCAGCTCCCGTTACCTCTCTCTGAGGTGCAGATTTCCCTGCTGCTCCCTCTGGGTTCTCTCCCAGGTGCAGATTTCCTGCCCTCCCCTGTGCCCTCACTCCATCCACACCTTGCCCAGCAGGACAGGGAGGAATTTCCCGTCCACCTGATTCAAGTGAATCAGAAAATTGCCTCCACACGGCTCAATAATGAGGCCATTTGAATTCTAGCCTATTATTAAAGCCTTTGAAACAGTGCAAGATGSAGTTAAATTGGGATACAGTCTGGCTTCTTTCTTATCCTTTATGTTTTCTCTTGACATCTACCTACTTAATTTTTCTTTCCTTAAAAAATGTAAAAAAAACCCCAAAGCCTGAATGTGCCAAAGTTTCTCCTGCATCTTTGTTATGCTTTGTATGGTGCCACAGCAGGAAGAAAGGTTCTTTCTTTCACATTAACAGCAGTTTCTCCCMGTTGCAAGGGGAATTTAAAAGATTCATGTTCTTTTTTCTGTATTATTTTCATGATGATGATGCTCAGAAGGCTGTTGGGTTTTTTTTTTTAAATCTGCCTCACACTCCAAATATTCAGCACATTCGGATTTTCATCCTAGGGTTTTATTTTGTACTTACTGCGAGGTACATGCCACTGTGGGRAAGAGAAATGTGAATTGTAAGGCTAAATTGTGAATTAAACCCATTATTATGGAAACAGAGGTGTCCTGCATCTCTAAGAAAATGGGGAAGGAGGCAGTAAAGAAAAGGGGAAAAATAAAATTAAGCATTTTTTTTATTCCCCATTTGTTTTGTTATTCCTGTGTGAGCTGTCAGCRTTTCTTGTGGGTTTAACATTTGTGCCTTGCCTCTGAGTGCCAAGGAAACTTTCTTTTGGCTTGCTTGCCCTCCTTAAACATTTGCAGATTGGGAAGAGTTGCCTTTATGACAATACTTTGCTTTATGGCAACAAGATCATTACACTCTGATGTTGCTGCAGTAAAATTAGGGGATGTGATGAAGTTAAGTGCAGAAAATGTTACCAAAGCTGCATAAAAAGGTCATTAAAAAACTGTCTTAATTGACACTTTCCTGGAAATTTGAGGAGTGGGAGAAGCAATGGARAATATGTTTTCCTTTTGGTTTATAYGRTCTAATTTCTCAAAACTGGATCATATTGCTWACAGCACAACTCCTRTRCTTTTTACAGCATTACTTTTCCTSAKTCTCCCTCTAAAMAAGTTAAAATCTKGATTTYRCTCCAGTCCAGATGAACARCAATCAGCTGYAATGTTAYCTGTGAAGCTTTGAGTGCTCAGRTYCCACTSTCTGAGAGKGGCAAAGGGATGAATTYCATCCATCCTTCCTCAACTGCACTSACTGTATTTGCAATTAAAAGTACAGAGRGGAACTAATGAAAAATGTTCTTTGTAAGTGGCATCTGGAAATCAGATCCCCAGTTTAAAAAACCAAGCTAATTTCAAAACAAACTCCATTTTAGCAAACTGAGTTTATCATTGGCCTTTACCATGCTCATCTGAAGAGCAGATCCATTCAAGCAGCTCTAATTCCAGTTCTAAATCTCCTGCTGATGGATCTGGTGCATCTTTGGAATTCTGTTGCTTGAGCTGTCGTATTTTGAGGACAGACTCTTGCACAGCTACCTCTTTTTACACCTGCACAGGCAGAGAAGAAAAAATACAGCAAAAACAGGAGGAAAAGATTAAAATGGAACTCCCTACTTGACCCAGATGAGTGGTTTTGGTCTGGAAAACTGCAGATCTACAAGACAAGAAATAACCACCATGTCCCTCAGAGGGGATGCTTGGATTTATTCCTTATTTAGTTTGGGGTTTGGGGGTCAATGTTGTTATGAGTCCTTGGAGATTTAATTTATTTGTTTCACAGCAAATTTTTTAGTAAATAGTATCAATAGAAGGAGGAAGAGAATGATATTAACACTGAGAACTGGAGTCTCCTTCAGTGAATCCCTTTCATCTCATATTTAGGGAACATTTCCATGGAAGGAGTATTTTAACCAGATTTGTTAAAAAATGGGTTTGCATCCTTTAAGAGAATAAGAAGAACAATGTACTGGGTTTAGAGCTGAAATTTTGGGTTCTGTTTCCACATTTATTGATCCTAAGTTTCTCCCTTATGTGTCTCATATAATTCCATAAGATAATTCTGGAACATTTCAGCTTCACTTCCAGCTGGGAGCAGGCACCGTGTGGCTGCTGAGCTGACACTCCCAGCTCAATAATTAAACTGATGTCCATGGCAGATCTGCAGGCTTGGGACACCTTCCCCAGCCATGACAGCCAATCATTCCCCAGGGCAGCTCAGCYTTTCCTGCYTTTRCTTTTCCCTGGATTAACATCTGYCCAYAAAAAAGGCACTGCTGTCAGAGCTCAGCKGAGATGCTTTCATGTGGAGCTGGAGATGACTGAGAGCTCTGCATGCCAGCAAAACTAAGATTTCCCCATTTCTTTAGCCCAAATCAGAATCTTTTTAAATCCAACAAAGATGGGGCTGTGGCACCAGGCTTCTTGAAGTGCTCACAAATTCCCTTCCAAYTGCAGCCAGACAAACACTTTGAGACTTGAGCAATTAAATGCTGTTTTACTGTTGCAAGAATGAGATTTAGTTTGAGGAAGTTCCTGGAGCATTTTTTTGAAGTTGTTTTTTGGGGGAAAAAAATGGTTCTGGACATGCTTTTCTATTTTATTCATTCTCTGAAATTTTGGTGAAAAATGGGAATTAGGAACACTCCCTCTCCCAGAGAAGAAAAAGTAGGGGAAAAATTGGGATAATTTATGCAATGGGATCCTTGAACTTTTAAAAACTTTAATGGTTTAATTTTAAATGCATTTTCTCCTAGGCTGGATGATAATGAATCTTGTATGAATATTGCTGTTAAATAATTTGCCTTTTGCTATTTCTCCATTGATAAAACAGATCATTATGCTTTATAAAACCCCCTGCAATCTACTRCTGCTCTATAAACACACATATCTGTATGGAGATATGCACATCTCTAATGATTGTAAATGAGCTCGCAGTRGATTGACATTTTATGCATAATATGTTTTCAATTTACTCTCTTAAATGACTTAACTATGATGATGATCTGATGTGAAAGAGCCTAATGAACTGATGAGGGCCAGCATGACACCAAACCTATCAAAAATAATTACCAAACCCTTCTCTATGTGATGAGGAACTCCAGAGTAATGTGACACTTCAGGAACACTGCCATGCCAGCTCAGGAATTTCYACTCCACAAATGTATTTTAAATTGAACAACATATACACCGAATTTTTCAGTTTCTTGCCTGATCAAATGAATCCTCACACCTTTATTTCACAGATCTACCTCTGTACCTTGAATTGCTAGCTGCAATCCAGGGCATTAATTTCAGAGAAGATGTAAAATAAGCTTTTTTTTCTTTTTTTTTGTCTTCTCAACATGCTTTCAAAAAGCTGCTTTGAATCAGGGCATGGATTTTTCTTAGTTCTTCCCCTGAAAACCCTATTCCAGCAGGTGCAAAGTGCACTGCTTTGTTCAGGTGCTGCACAGATGTCAGAGCTTTCCCTGTGTGCAGGACAGGGAGGCTCCCATATGTTCTGTGTCACTGCAAACCTCTGATAAGGCAGTTTTGCTTTATTCTGATATCACTGGCTGCTATTTCAAATGCAGCTGAGTTGTAAATCTTGACATTATAAGTAACAGCTGCAGCACACGGATTCTGTACTGATTTCCCAGTCTAGGAAAAAGATCCAACCTTCCCAGCCTCCTGTTTGGTTCCTCTGCAGCTTTGATGCCCACTAGACTCTTTTCTCAGAGTGCTGGATACACTTTGGATATCATGGTGACCAATTCTTACTACTGTTCATTTGCCTTCAAGGCTACCTAARGAGTTGTATTTGAATTTAAAATTAAACTCACCAACTTGGCTCACCACCCAAAATTCCTCTGTCATTTTGGTGTGCTCTTTGCTATTGAACTGTGTAGTTCTGCTGCCCTCTCATCAGTTTTGTGTGGTCTGTTCTGGAAAAAAAGAAGTTCCTTAAACAACTGAATATTCACTTTCCTAAGTTTTAGGAACATTTTCCTGTCCTATATCCTGTCGAGACATGAATCCCACTGGAGCCCAAGCCATTACCTGTCCAATATTAGTGAGGCATGGATGTCCCTCCCTGGATGAGGATGTTATCTCAATGCCCTCCAAGGATGTCCCACACTGCCTGCTGTGCCCCCTTCTCAGGATCCACTGCTAATCCAGYCCTCCAGCAGGATCAAGGACCTCCAGAAATTTCCTCTAGGTGTGGGAAAACTTTCCAGGCTGCATGGAAGTAGTCATGGAAACAAATTCCTCCTCCTCAAGAACTGCATGGGATCCCCTGCGCTGTTGATATGTTTTTCAGACTGGTGGTGTGAGGAATTTCCAGCCAGGGGTGTTTGATATCTCAGAAGCAGCCTCAGGTTGAAAGAGCTTTCACTTCACAGGGAATTTGAGCACAGAAACAATAAGGCAAATAGATCACAGCATTATTGTTGTTGCTGTTATTATTGTTGTTGTTGTTATTATTTATTCATCTCCTTTCTAGGAACTGTCCACTGAAGATCCTCAGCTGYCAGATAACACTGGAGACAGAAAATGGACATTGGCAGCTCATTAACATAAGGGAATAAACAAATAATCCAATCATAATTATGTGAGCAACCTCTTGCAGAAAGCTTCCTTCTGCTGCTTTAATTTCTTTATTGTAAGGCCACATATGGTCAGTGGCTCCTGGCCCTGCTCCTGGTGTAAGAACTCAGAATGAATTATTCCATTTGGAAAATGGGATGAAAATACGGAGAGAGGGGCTCCAGGGGCCCTGGCCATGGTGGTGTGTGAGGAGGGGAGGCTGTTCCTGGGGGTGTGTGTCATTTCCTTCTCTCTCACTTGTGTCCATTTTCCAATGATCTTTGGAAATCCTCATGCCCTCCCTCTCAGATTTGTTTTAGCCTGTTTGCTTTTGTAGATCTCTCATTTCTGCTGTGACCTGTGGCTGAAGGTTTCATGGACATCTGCTAAATGAGATTTTTGCAATTGTCTCTCTTGTGCCTTTTTTTTTTTCCCTTCAAAATTATTTTTTCCATTTGCTCTCAAATCTCAGCCATGTTCTTCAGCTGTTTATTAATGTGAGCATTCAGGTTCAAATTGACTTTCTGCTTTGCAGAACTCTGTTTCTTTGCAATAATGTCCTTAGCCAGCCATTCCCTCACATTCTGGATTTCTGTTGTACCCACCCAGTTTTGCCAGAGCACAGTGGTATCTCCCCCATCCCTCTGCATCTCAATTAATTGCTGCACTTATTAGAGACTGTTACATATTTAATATTTGCCTCTCTGAATATTTTTTKAGAGAAGGGAGCTTTATTTTACATGGGACTTTTTTATTCCCTTGGCTTGGGCTGAAATTCAAGCAATTCTTTCTGAGGTGCACTGGAAATTGGAGCATTTTAGAGCATCTTTACTTCTCCTTGAAAGCAGGAGGGCGTGCCAGTGATCACACCACCTTCCCTGGCACACGGAGCCTGRTGGCAGCTTGGTTAATTAATCTCCGTGTTTTTTCTGGCTCCTTTCATAGGGGCCTGATAAATATGTGTGAAAGTCTCATCATCACAACACCCCAGCACTTCCAGCAGCACTTCTCCTCRGAGACTGCCTTCCACGAGTATTTTAAGCCTCTTCCTCGACTTTGCCCTCAACGTGTGAGGATTCTGCATGGAGTTGTGGTGGCTCTTCCTCTCTCAGGGGTTGTGCTCCCTGATGAGAGGCTCAGGATTTAATTCTCCCCAGATTTTGCTCATTCCTTTGCTGAAGATCCATTTTTGASCTGCCTTACATCTGAACCCTTTTGGCTGGAGGTTACTCGGGGGCTCTGCTCACATTCCTGTGTCAAAGGTGTTSTGTAAAAATACTCTCTGATCTTGTTTCCAGGCTTGTGATATTTTCACAGCTCAAACTGCCTGAGAATCATATATAATCTCCCATATTACACTGCTGCATCATTTAAGGATTTGCTTTCAGAAGTCTGGAGTGTTTTTTTCCCAATAATGGTACATGATTCTCTATATACTGACTSAAAAAGAGAAGCAACAACCAAGAATCATGAAAGTAAGCTGCTATCAGGCTGCAAAAGGAAATACAAATCAGATTTACTTGCCTTGGAAACAGTTTTCTGAAAAAAACCCCAAAATAATTCTGTGGATTCAGACATTAAGTGAAGCCTACAGAGGTTAATGTCCATTTTTATATTAAATTACTGTTTTAAGGATGACCACTCTGGCCCATCATTGGGGCATATCCCTCCCTTTAGGGCCCAGCTATTTAGATAAGGTGCAACACAGAGGTCCAGAGGATTGTTAGGAATACACYCATGTCAGGAAATAACATCCAATAACGATTATTTTTTATAAAAAAGATAAAATTCAGCTGCTGCTCCTGAGAGGTCAATATGGAGAGTGAAAAAGCTCTGCAAACAACATCTTTCCTAAAACAGAAGTGTTAAATATGATTGTATTTCTTTAGAGATGTTTTTTGACATGTGTGTTGCTGTCCTTGTTTCAGAAGGATGAAAATGGAAGACCTGAGGCAGTGATTGCGTGGTTGAAGGTYTCTCATCAGTGGACAGAACATCTGATCAAACCCAGCTTTAACCTTTCTGCAACAGAAACATCTCTTCTCCCACAGTTCCCACATAAGAAAATCCACTCAATCTCCTGAAATATTAGAGCTTCAAAAATCCTTTTCTTTAACCCACAGTGGCACTCACTTTTATTAGGTGATACCAGCTCTGTCATTCTATATCAGCTTAGGAGCATTTTTGAAAAAGTCTGTTCAGCTAATTATTAATTAATTAATAATCACCATCAAAAGGGTTAATGCCCTGTTGAATTAATCAATATTCACCTTGAGCATCAATCAGCMTTCCTTTGTTTTTAACTCTTGTTTTCATGAGTGCTGCCCAGTAAGATTGATTAGGGGAACACATGCAAAGATACGTGCAAATTTTGGGCAAGTGCAGCTCTCAGAGGCCAAATAATGTTATTTAGGACTCCCTAAAGGCTGCAAGGGGGGAAAGTGTGATGGGGACAGAAGCTGTCCCACTTTCCTGAGAGGAGAAAGGGACAGACAGAACAATAACTGTTGGATTGGCTGGAGGAAGCATCAGGGATGAAAAGCTTTGGAGAGGACAAAAGCAAGGCATGCAAAGCCCAGCTGAGGGAAACAGGGCAGAGGCAGAAAGCAGAGACAGCCATGCCTGCTGGTTGGCTTTTTCTCTTCATTTAGAGCTTTGCTCCATGCCAAAGCCTGCAAAAAACACCATCTGATAGTGGAGATGAGAAAGGGAGGGCAGATCCCAGGCACACTCAGGGCACAAACCCATCTTAATCATGCAGGATTCATGGCCCAAAGTCAGAGCCTGCGACAGATCTCAGCCTTTGTTTAAATATTGAACCATTCCCCAAACTTACGTGCCCTATTTTATGGATTTGTGTTTGTTTCAGATAGAAAAGACTTCTTTCCTTCTACAGGCCAAAGATGCAGCTAGATTTCATGTATGTGAACTTAGGAATGTGTGTTTTAATTCATTTTATTTAAATTTTAAAGACCATTCATTGCCTGACAAAGATTAACAGACCCAGTGGAAGCTACAGGACCAGATCCACAAATGTAATCATCCCATGGATGTGAAAGGAGCTATTGTACTATGGAATTAGGTTATGATAAACATGTTTTTTATTTGCCTACATCTGTACATACATTTGAGCACATTTTTATTGCTATCCATATTTCTACTTATATCTATATATATGGGCATGTACCTTTGCATTACTTAAAACACATTTTTCCTGCAGTGTTACATATCATTTATTTCCAAACTGTGTGGCTGCAAGTAACAAGGAAAGAGATTCTGAAGCAATTTATCAGCCTTGCTTCTGTAGGAACTGAGTTTCTCGAGCCCAGATAATGACTTTTGTTTGTCTAAAATTAGAAGCTAATTCTGCCATCCAAGGATTTCAACAACTACTTCTGTCTGGGGTGGATTTAAATGCATTCACTGAACGATCTTCTGTGCACTGAATAACATGGAAAATTTTAGCCTTTTTTTTTTTTCCTTAAAAAAAAGGAATTTCAGGAGAAGGCTGTGGTGAAACAACCCAGGAGCAGTGAGGGTGATGAGACCTCTGGTYGTGGGCAGTGTGATAACACAGCTGGATCAGCTCAGTGTCACATTCTCAGCCCTGATATCAGGGATCAAACTCTAATTGGGAAGTCTGTTACAAAGGGTGGGTTAACACAGGTCTCCTGCCCTCAGTGAAATATTAACTTTCAAATACTCCACACAGAGCTGTTTCAGGGCAATCCAGCAGGATGTGACCAGAATTACCTGGGCAATGGACAAAGCTGTGTGCACAGGKGGCTGCTGCMTGGTTTTGGTTGTAGAATGTGCCTCTGTATCAGATTTCCAGCTTTTCTGACTTGCCATGAGCAGCTGGAGGCATCCAGAGGGTGATGTGTGCAGAGGCACCCAGTGACCCCCTCTGGGGGACACAGGCACCACCTCACAGCTTGGCAGYGCTCCTGAAGCTGCAGTGAGATACAGAAGCTCTGGTTTATCCTTTAGCAGCACTTTAATCAGTGATCTCAGGGAGAATTCTATCACTGAGGCAGTGGTCAAGCACTGGAAGGGGCTGCCTGGGGCAGTGGTGGAGTCAGCATCCCTGAGAGGGCTCACGAAACGAGTGCATGGGGCACTTTGAGGCACAGTTCAGGTTTGGCTGAAGGTTGGRCTGSATGATCCCAGATGTCTTYTCCAATATTAATGATWCTGTGATTTTATTTTTAATTTTTTAGTTGGTGTTGGGTGTGAACTGAGTCACTGCCAAGAATGGAAGAATCCTCTCTGTCTCCCACAATGTCACCAGGCGAGGGAGGCAATGTCACTGTGATGGCAACATCAGAAATRCCAAAATGGGGATGGATTCTGCAAAACAAGGGCTAATGGACAAACTATAATGAGGAGCAGGATGCTTATTTGGGTGGCASTTTTAGGTGGAGAAATGCAGTGCTCAAGGCTGAAGGAGAACCAGCATCATTTGTGTCTATCAGGGGAGGGGAGGAGGAACTCCAGGACATGAAGGAGGGATTACARGAGAAACTTCCAGGGTCAGGAAGGAGGGATTTCAATCTCAAAGCTCACTGGCGTTGCCAGCTTCCTTTCCATAAGCAGCAATTCATCAAAGGGAGGTTGCTGAATATAATAAAAGAATGACTCAGTGGTTAATGTGAGACTGAGATGGAGCTGCTGAAGATTTTGTTTCTCAAATATGTTGGCAATCAATAAGAAAACAGGAATTCCTGCAGTCAATGAGGCAAAATGAGACAAAGTGCATGGCAATAACTGAATGAAGGACTGGGTGAGCAGAGGGGGAAGAGGGAGACAGATACAGTGTAAAATGAAGATGGTCAGCGCTGTTTGCTGGTTCCCAGGAGCAGCAGTTCAAGGAATACATAACAGGGCTCTCAATAAAAACCCCTGTGTCACACACTACAAGCTGCTGGCAAACTGAAAGACAAATTCATGAAGATACAGCTGGAAGACAAATGGGTGGTGGTGCTGCAGAGTCTTGTTGGGGCACTTCATACATCCACCAAACACAGCAGCGCCACAGCAACAGCCACTCGTCACATAAACAGCTCAGCAAAAAAGGGGCTTTTAAAAAGAGTAATTCCTACCTACAGTGCATCATCACAACAGGCTTGTAGGAAAAGATCAGTCAGATAAAATATTGGTGGAGGTGTTCATAAAGTTGCATAGTCCTGCAACATCAGGTGTGCTCCTGTGTTCAAGGCAGGAGCTGGAGCCTTCTGGGAGATATTCCCACATGGAATTGAATGAACCCTGCTGAGCATGGCTGCCCTAGCCCTCCTCCCTCAGACCACAGTGACCATCCCCAAACTGCAGCCACCACCCAAACCCTGCCCAGGGCCTGGCACTGTGCTCTGGGATGTGGGACAGAGTCACAGCAGCAGTGTCACCTGACTGCTGGGGACCAGGGGCTGAGGCAGTTTGGAGGACAGGCAGGAAGGTTAATTGTGGCTCCTGTGAGGTGATTATCCTGTCCACAGCCCTTTTCATGCGGGCTGCGATGGTCACTGTCTCTGGGCTCTGAGTGATACAGTGAGTGAGCCCTGTCATCCATCCAGAGGTCAGCCTGGACATTCCACACCCTTCARGTTTCAGTGTGAATGAGGGATGAACCAGGACAGGACCCTGGCTTTGCCCTCCAGGCACAAGAGATGAGCATGGGATGAGAGATGCATCACTTCAGCATCCCATTTAAGTGTGGGCACACCAGCTTTCTGGGAGGAAATCACAGAATCCCAGAATGGTTTGGGGTGGAAGAGACTTGAAGATTACTAAATTACAGCCTTCCACTGTCCCAGGGTGCTCCAAGCCCCRTCCAACCTGGCCTTGGACACTTCCAGGGATCCAGGGGCAGACACAGCTTCTCTGGGCACCCTGTGCCAGGGCCTCCCCACCCTCACAGGGAACAATTCCTCCCCAATCTCCCATCTAACCCTGCCCTCTGGTAATGGAAACCCATTCCCCTGTGTCCTGTCCCTCCATTCCCTGTAAATAGTCCTTCTCCATGGTATGATCCTGTAGTGAACTGGAAAGTGAGAAAAGACTCAGCCACTGCTTTTCTCTACTTCTGAGGCAGCACTGCTACTAATTAACTGCAGCARTTAATTTGGGCTTGTAGAAACGTGGAAAGAGACCTTCCAACAAGGCTGTCTGGCTCATGAATGTGATGGGGAGAGGTCTCCAACTTGGAAATGGKGACTTGGGAAAAGCTTTACCCTCTTCAGCTGAAGAACAGACTTGAACCATCWATGGAATGAAATGAGAATGGCCTAAAGAGATGTGTCAGGATGTTTAATTGAGCTCAGTCGTTTACAGTGGCCTTTAGGGAGAGCTGAAGTAATGTGGCACCATTGCTGACACCAGGGTGACACTGCAAATACATGTAAAAAAAGGTATGTGCCAAGGAAAATCTTGCCATTGTAGCAGGTTTTTTGCTTTAGAGAGAAGATAATTTTAAAAAGAAAAAAAAAAAAAAACAAGAGGATTAAAATAGCAGTTGCTGGGTGAGACATGTCTCTATCTAATAGAATCAAGCAAGGATAAGAAGTCCATGGATCCAGAATGGTTTGAACAGCTGCCCAGGGGAGTACCACAGTTAACTCTTCCAGCCAAGCTTCACACACTTTCTTCCCGGACATAAAAGCCAAGATTTTGGCTATTTTAACTCATTTTGACTCCATGAGGATGATTTCAGGGTCACCACTGCACAAAGGCAGGTGAACAAATCTGGCTTTTTTTGTCTGTGATGAAGATGGCTGGTAAAGGTCTCAGAGCTCTGTGCAAAGTGACCCCAGGGGGAATGACAGTGACACTGTTTCCTGCATTTTCCCAGCAGGCAGGCAGAGCCCTGGCTTTGAAATGCCCAGGCATTGCTGGGCTCACCTGATAAATGATAGATGTGTGGGTGTTTGTGAGTGTGAACAGCTAAAACTAACCCCTGGCTGGGGGAGCTCTGTTTCATTAATACCCACTCCTCCTTCCAAGGCATCTGTCACTCCCAGGGCTCAGTGCTCGGATCCTGCCTTGAGGAAGTGCAGAGCTGATGGGCTGAGTTCAATCACACATTCCCCAAAGCCACAGCAGGGCAAAGCACCAGGAGCAGGATGAGCTGCTGGTGCAGAACCCACCCCTGTCTCACCAGGCTCTCAGGTAAGGAACCTTGGGAACAGAGAGTGCCAGGGAATCACCACGGTCCAGCAATAATTACAGAGCTTTGTCCCCAGAGACAGCGGAGTTGTGACAGGTGATCCTGTCCTTGGCATGTACACAAGCTGTGCTCCCTAATGCCCTGCCCCAGCCTCTCCACAAGCCTCATCCCCCTCTCCATTCATGGCATGGATGACAGCCTGTGGTTGCCTCCGCTTGGCATCGCTCTCTTTACATTCAATTAAAGTCAAATAAAAGGTTGCASATGTGGGAACTCTGCTCTGCCCTGTGACTCCTTTTTGGGAATTTTCAGATCAGCTTGCAAGCGAACACACTCACAAAAGATCATTATTTTCACTTGTGTTCCTCCCAGTCACACCTCTATGAAATTCAAATCAGAATTCCTGTGTTCAATTTGTGGTTTAGGGGAAATATATTCGGTGCCTGAGTAWACTCTTCTTTACTTTTGTACTTCTAGAAGGCACATTAATATAAGTGCAATAAATTATGTAGTCTCTGGGAGTTTGGGCTGAATAATGAATTCAGGATTTTTGAATAACAGCAGTATGAGGAATATCTCATCAAATGGTCATTTTAAACCCCCCTTAAGCACGGTAGGGCTATGACCCATTTAGTAATGGGAGAATAAAAGTTATTTAATCCTAATCACTTCATTGTGGCTCCAGTACCTYAGAAGCCTATTTATTACAGAGGTCATTTTTAAACAATATTGAAAAAAAACTAATAAAAATATTCAGAGCAGTACTTTACCCCCCAAATAAGCTGCTGTCTCCTGGGAGACCCTGTAAATGCAGGCAGGAGTGACCAGCAGCAAGCAAACTCAAAATTAAAACTTAAGGCAGGTGATTTTTTTTTTTTCCTAAGATGACATAGATCAGCCCCAGGTAGATCTAGAGCATAGTTCTATGACTTCTCACCAAATGAACTATTTTTTGACCTCCAAGTCTTCCCCTGGCTGTGGCCTGAGGAAGGGCTGTAACAGTTTMTTGCACAGGCTCAGCCAAACTGCTTCCTCTTCACCATTTCTCCTAAAACYAAGCCCTTCCATAACCCAAGACTAAATGTGACTTTAGGGACTCACATTTCCCACTGACACCATAACTGCCATGGGGACCAAATGGCTTTTTTCATTTCAACTCCCTCCAGCTCCAGGAACACACCATTAGAATTTTTCCTCTTGAACTCTGAACTTTCCTTTCCCCCAAGTCTGACTTGGAGCATCAGGGTCTCTCTGTCCTGGCAGCTCTTTGTGCTTGTCCAACATCAGCTCTCTTCCAAATCTTTTGACACAGAGCACTCAGGTCCTTTGTGAAGCTGCTGCTTTTTCATCCTGAGCAACATGCACACCCTTAAATCCAAACAGCTGCCTTGGGAGACAGCTCCTGCTCTTCAATCAGCTGTTCTGTCCCAGGTCCAGGTAACACTGAATCCCTTCCTCAGCCCCCAAACTATCAACACACCTGAAGAAAACCAGCACTTGAACCTTGAGTTTCCTTGACCCTCACTGAAATCTTAGCACTGAGAACTTAGAACTGAATTGTGCTTATGAAAAAAAACACTCTTTCCACCTAGCAACCCCTAAAATACACAAAAAGAAATTCTCCTCTTACATCCTGATTTTTCTAGTCGYGATCTAAATCTGAGCCTACATCTCAACCCATAAAATTACTGATTTTAAAGTTCTCCCTGCCACAAGAAAACACTTTAAAATAGGTTAATATTTGAATTCACTCCCAAAGTGCTTTTCCCTGGYTTTCTGTTGTGTACTGAGTGAGCATAGGGGAGAGCTGGTGTGTTTCAGCTTTGATAGCTGCAATCAGCTCTCATCTGGAAAGGTAGATTTTGTAATAACCTGATTAGGTAGAARCATCACTGCCTGTATTTGCTGGTATAATTCTCTTTCTCTCTCTCTCTCTCTCTATTTTTCCTTCTTTGGCAAGTTTCAGTTTTCACTTGAGAACACCATAAATTTCAGATAAACACAGTGCAAAGCATTTATGACTTGCCATAAACAACACTTAAGGATGTTCGAGCCATATTCTGCTTCCTGTTCGGAATCTGTTTTGTCTCTGGTGCCACAACAATCTGTCTCACTCCCGTGCACAGCAGCACTAATTGCCCTTAATTGAGAAGAGTGGGAGCTAACACGCTCCAGTGGGTTTCTGCTGGCTTTGGATGATGAGGGAATCCAGCCACTGGAATTATACCTGTCTATTGCTGCTTGGACAGCCACAAACCCTGCAGCACGAGAGACCCCCTCCCTTTATAGGCTGCATTTCCAACCTCACATAATTGCCGACAGTTATCTAAAGGTTTTAATATTCCCTTCCATCTTCCTGACTGCTGAAATGCAATCTCAGTGAATATAATGAGGAGGAAGCAAATTGGTTTCGTTATGTGGAACTGGTTTTCCTCCACGTTTCGGCTTGCTGTTAAGAAATAGAGGGATCATAAAAATATTTCTGCCAAGGAAAGTTGATCTGAGCAGAGTTTTACACTCTCCATATTTCCCAGGTGGGCATATAAAGGAAGGGAAAGATGGAGTCATAGATCCAGTGGTTTCCACTAACACGCATTAAAACCTGATACAAACACAAGCAATTTCAGCCAAGGATGATTTGTGTGGATACACTCAGGTCGTGGTGGTTCTGAGGAGGAATTTCTGCATGGAAAGGGTGCTCAGGCCTTGGCAGGGGCTGCCCAGGGAGGTGTTGGAGTCCCCATCCCGGAGGTGTCCAAACAAGGATTGGATGTGGCACTCAGTGACAAGGTGGGAATTCTGAGCCTGGACATCTTCCCCATCCTTAATGGTTCTGGGATTTGTCAGTGGGGGCAAACTCCAGTTGTCTTCAGTRGTCCTTGAAAAATAGGTTTCAATACCAGGACTATTTCTGTTTATAGCAGATTCATCCTTTCCCCTTTCTCCTTTCATGTGCTGGCTACTCAATGTGCCCTTTACCCACGGTAATCTGCCAGAGGAATTTTCTTTTTTATTGCTGAGTCCAACACAGGAGCACTGGCAGCTCTGAAACCCTTGGACAGCGCCAATCAGATATTGCTGTGCTTGTTTTCAATGCTGCATCCTGCTCAGCACTGTGACAATTAGGACAAAAATTCTGTAGTGTTCCCTTCTCAGCACCTTGATGATGACAGGGTGGGAAATGTTCTCAGCAGGATCTGAGTGTGTGACATGCAATGTCTGCTGGAGATCTTATCTGTGATGCCCCAGGAAGCACCAAAAAGGCAAAACAGGGTAAAATATCTGTTTGTAGAAAATATGAGAATATTCCAATGTAATATATAAATATAAAAAAAAAACCCCAGAAATTAAAGCCAACAGTAATTCAGAATTACCCAACTTTTCCTAGGCAGAGGTTTGCTGGTGCCTGCTACAAGCAGCAATTGGAGAAGTGTTCCAGCCCCAAAGGGGATTCATAAGTTAATTCTCAGAACAGAAGGTTATCATCTTATCAGAGGGATGAGCATTTGGACYGGCCTGAGTTACAGTATCAATTCCTCTGGCATTCAATAACCTTTCTCTCCCTGACAAACATTAATGGCCTTTCAGGCAGTGGCTTGGAGTTTTYCCTGCCATTTTCTCCCTAAGAAAACTCCTATATTGTTCCCAGTTGTTACAGCTGGGTTGAAATCCTGCTCCAGATAGGGTAAGACAGATAAATCATCGAGTCAAAGCCCATTACACACTCAGGGGGTAGAAAACCAGTGCTAAAAGTACAGGGCTTGACTTAATTGCTCATTTGTATTCCACCCCAGCGAGGGAGGGGAAATCTGCTGTGGAAGGGTTCCTATGTCTGTGTGAGGAAAAAAAAAAMAAAACCCCAAAGACCTGGGAGAAAAGTCATTGGGAATTTGGAAAGGGCAAACAATTAATTTATCTCCCAGGCACRGCTCTGGGTGCAATCTGAAATCAAACCACTGGGCCCTTTTGGCAGATGGAAGTGGCATGTAATAAGCAGGATATAGCAATAAGGGTGGAAATGAACAGGTTGCATTAAAAAATAATCCAAAAAAAGAGTCCTAAAACATCATACAGACGGATGTAATATTTCCTAGGGGAATGCTCATAGAGTATGGAAACATGAACTGAAAATTCTTTCATTCCTGAAT
>CADDXX010000501.1:315322-340669 GCA_902810485.1 Alauda arvensis
CTTCCTGATTTCTTTGGCCTCTTTCTCACTTTGCTCACTCACTGCTCACTGCTGGAACGTCCCACTTGGTTTGCAAATAGAAAGGAAATATTAAAGAAGTTTGCAAATATAAAAGAAGTGTTTTCAGCCATTCTGCTTCCATCTGTGTCTCCACTCCATTAATGGCCTAAAGTCCCCTCAGGAGTTCTGATGTGGGTAAAAAACTCTGGAAAACAACCCGGCCCCTGTTACCTCAGCCCCGCAGGTGTTTGTGAGTTAAATCTCACAAAATCTCCACTGCTGCAGATGGCACCATTTCCATGAAYGAGTCTCTGCGTGTGCCTGGATGCTTTTCATTGGAAATATTATCTCATGCTCTGCTGGYTCTGTGTTTGCATGTGCTGAGGCCCTGTTTGGTCCTGACTGCTCAGCTTTGTGAGAACTCCTGCAGGGAAAAAATGGTCATGAACYGCTTTTCTGCATCTGGTGCCTATAAATCTACCCTTGAGCCAGGAGAAAAATTGTTTAACTCAGGGAGGGCTCCTGSTAAGCTCCAAGGAGAGTCCTCTGCTTCGTTATAAGCACTTTTCCCCTTAAAAGAAACACTTCTGTGCCAAAGTCTGGGAAAATCATCCCGGACTCCAGTTGTTTGGGAACCACAATGCAGCACAGTGCTACCATGTTGATTGTCATTTTTTCAAAAATCTTCTTTTTCATAAGTTCATTTCTTGTGCCAGATACTTTGGAATGAAGTATCTGRGTATCTGAAGTCTTACTCCTTAGAATTTGTTATCTTGGAGAAAGGATAATCATAGAGTCACTGAATGGTTTGTGTTGGAGGGACATTAGGCCCATCCAGTCCCACTCCTTGCCATGGCCAGGGACACTTTCCACTGTCTCAGCTTTCTCCAAGCCCTGTGCAGCATGGCCTTGGACACTTCCAGGGATGAGGCAGCCACAGCTTCTCTGTGTTCCTGATATTCCTAGTGCTATTTTTAGTTCCTAATTGGTGTTTCCTTTTCCTCTTTCATCATCTTGGATGGAGATCCAAATAAGAAAATAAGGCAAGAAGGACATCCACAGTTTCTTACTGCCTCTGTTGTCACTAGGACACACTTAGGTCATGTCATGAGYTGTGACAAAGGTGGTGAGCAGACCACATTTTTTGAGCACGGTCCAGTTCTGAGCTTCATTCCTCCTCAGCTGAGTAGAATCCTTTGAACCCAATTCCACTTGCACTTGAAAAATCCCAGTGGACTCAAGGATTTTAATCATACCCTGGGGGGACATTAGAAACATTCAAACTGCAGTTTTCTCTCTGAATTCTGCTGTAAAAACGAGATGCAYGCAGGTTTTGTTTTGCCTTCCTCAGCTGTGTGCTCCTGCTCTGTTCCATGGTTCAGGGCTGGGTGCTTTTCTCTCTTTAGCAGAGCACGGGGCCGTGCAAACAGCAGCAGCCATCCCTCATGCTGTCAGGCCTTTCACCCCCAGTCAGCCTTGATATTATTTATATTCTGCTTGGTGAATCCAAGTCTTTTTCATGTCTCTTATTCCAAATAGGGTTCTGTGTTTGTCTGGAATGAGGAGTGCARAATCCCTTCGTTAGCATTTTTAGGACAGAGCGCCCAGAATACCTGTCCAAACCTGGGTGTTGTTTTCAGCCCTGGGATAAAAGTCTGATTTCCAGATATTCTGTGGAACACAGGCCATAAGGCAGGGCAAGGACAGATGGGAGGGGGGACCCCGAAGCCCAGTCTCTGACCTGGCTGTGCTGGATGACCATCCCAGTGGTGCTTCCTGCCATGAGTCACCTCTCCCCAGGTCACCTCTCATCTCTGCCCAGGRGAAGAGCATTTGGGGATTGTATAAAATCTATGGGATGTTTAGGAAAAGGCTAGGAGCTTGCTGCATTTTTGCAAAGCATGGAAGATATTTCCACAGTGATATTCTTGCCTTTACATGTGGCACAGTGGGAAGAAAGGGAGAGGAAAAAAAGAGATTTGTTTGCTTTTGAAGAGCTGAGGGTTCCTCAGATAATGAGCACTTCCAGTCTATTTGCTTCTGTGTAGGCAGCCCTGCCAAGGCTCCACAGTCTGCTGCTAGAACCAGGATTACATTTCTCAGCCTGCCAGGCTCTAAATCTGAGRAACACCACCCAGCACAAGGAGCCAGAGAGAGGCAAACAGGACACAGTAAATCCACTGCGCTGGAAAGGATGGGAAAGGGGGGAGTGGATTTGCATGGTGTGAACACAGGGTGCTGTTCCCTGCCCTGTGCTTTGTGATTCAGGGGTTGCCCTGCAAATAGTTCACAGCCATAAAAGGGARTGCCAAGGGGATGGAGATAAATCTGTATCAGAAATCAGGGAGTGCTGAGAGATGGAGCTGAGATAGAGCCAAGCATGGAGATATATAATAAAAACCTGACAGAAAGCCTGCTCTGGATATRTTACACTGGTGTTAGARCAGCTGACAACGTGAAAATAATTTATTGTTGATAACAGCACGGGGAAATGCAGCTTTTGTCCRTGCCAAATTGCTCYTTTTACACAKCAAAAYAACCCATGTCAGCCAGTTCAAGACATTTTTGTTTAAAAAATACCACTTGGAGACAGTGTACACACACATGGACACCAATCTGGGCATGGGATTGCCCTGCTGATGGAACAGAATTTAAAGGAGGAATATCCAGCATCAGTCTCATAAAAGGATGGCAGTAGCTTTTGGATAGTGGGACTCAYAAAACTTACATTTGATGTGCATTCTGCCACCTATTAGACAGAGTGCTGATTCAGGACTGAAATTTTTCAGGAAGGCAATGGAAAGGTCAAGACATGATACTAAAAATAGTTGTTTGTCCCATCTGGATCTTATCACTTCCATTCGCTGCCTATGCTATCTTTCCTTGATGAATGCATTGTACAAGTGCACTCCTGAAAACTGCTGTGTGAAAAATCAGACCTTTTGATGCTTTCTGACCTGTGTGACAGCCTCCCCTTTCCATGGGATGTGCAGGAGGAGCAGGGCAGGGTTGGGACAGACACAGCTCCTCTGGGCTAGGCTTCCCCAGCCTCTCAGGAAAGGATTTTGTCCTGATACCTAAACCCTCCCCTTATGTTTGATGGCGTTAATAAAAGCAGCAGAAGTGAGCTGTTCACCCTGTGGATCCCCCTCACGGCGATGTGTGGGAACAACTCTACTCATTATTACCTCTGCTCTTCTGAGCTCCCAGCTCCCCTCTGCAGGCTGATGGTCTCTTAGGGGAGTTCATTATGAGCTAGCACTTCWTTTTTGGAGAAATATGTACATATTTGCTTTTATTCTGCTCATTGCTTATTTGCATACCTAAAACACCCAAGGCAACCTTGAGGCTGATTTTCCTCCGTGTCGGGTCCCACAAAGTTTAGTGTCATAGAGGAATGCCAGAGCATTTCCTGTGTGGTTGTCTCACTGGGGACAGGTTGGGAGGCTCAGAGATAAGAACAGCAGCTCCCAGCTATCAAGTGAGCTCGGGCTATGATGCAAATAATTGTTACTGCCATTATCTTTGAAGGCAGGTGTTCGGTGTCCCTGTTAGGGAAAAATAAGATCTCTCTAATACTTCTAAAAAAGCTTGTTTTCCCACATTGCAATAACTCAGCAGACAATGATATGACTGAGTTGAAATATGAAGGGGGAAGAAAACATTTCTATAAATGACAGRAMGGATTAATATAATTCATCTCCTATTTATTAGCGGTCGTSTGTTGTCAGGAAGTGCTAAAAAGTACACATCAATGGAAACAAATTGTAAATTATCTCAGCAATGTTCTGTCAGGTGAACCTGATAGGGAAACTCTGAAATAAATCACCTGGTGTGCTTATAAAACAAGCAAACAACCAAGCAAATCKCAGTGGAGGCAGCTTGCAGGTGTTTTATTGCACTGATAAATGTGGGACAGGGCTGGGGAGCAGCACCGAGGCAGGTCAGGGGCTGAGCTTTCCCTGGACTTGACACCAGAGCTGAGGAAAGAGGGCAGCACATCCATCACAGCCAGGAGGGTGGAGCTGGATGTGTTCAGCTGCAGGTGGAGAAAGCTGAAGGCAAAAAAACCCAATGAAGACAGTCCCCAAACTCACCTCCACAATGTCCAYGAACTTAGAAACATCAGTGGTGAGCTTTGGGAATGTTATCCTCACTCCTGTTCCTGAGGACTTGAGGATCTTGGAGGCTTCTCCAGCCTTTCTGATTCCATGGGATAATGGCGTKCCCCTGATGGGTTATCAGCCACCACCTGACTAGAGGGGACACCAGGAGATGGCTGGAGCCTGGACCTGTCTGTCCCCATCAGGCTTTTCCCCCCAGCTCTGGGGATCCCTGGCCAGTGCCTGGACAGGAGAGGAACACTTGGATACCTCTTGGTCACAGACACCAATTTAAAGAAGGTTCTGCAAGGGACAGCTTTGGGAGCTGCTGTCCCTGAAGACCTCATTAGGAATCCTAAGGCTCTGCTTGGGAAAGTTTCATTTTACAGCTCTGTTGTTAAGGGCAAAGCTTGGCTCTTTCCATACTTACCTCAGGGCTGTTGTGTCATTTCCCACCATCCTCATCCTGACCAATAATTTGGGAATGTGACATTATGTCCAATGCTTCATTGAAGTCAAGATAATTTACCTAATTTCCTAAATCTGAGGTGAAATAAAACACAGACATGCAATATCCAATAGTTATCATAAGTATTTTACTTGACCAAGACAAGGAATTGTTCCAGCAGTGCTTGAATAGTGAGAAGTTCAACACACATGTCCTCTTTAAGTCTAATAATTTTCTTTCTTGTCCATTACTCTGAATAGTTTTCTTCTGGAATTACTCATTTTGTTTATCTCTCATCTTGATTCACAGCTTGGACCATTTTTTTTTTTGTGTGTGTTTTGACCAAGATGTGCAGTTCCAGCTGGAGTGATAAAAATAACCAAGGCATTTTAGGTCAGGATTGGAGTGTTTTAAAGCTGTTTGCAGACACTGCCATGATACCTGCTCATATGGGCCAGGACTGTGCATGGAAGTTAGACTTCYAAATCTCCTTCCCAAACTGGAATGATCATTGCTTCAACATCCTGGGGCTGTGCACTCTAAACTAAACAAAACCCAGACTGAAAATTTTAGAAATTAAAKGGTGGAGGGGAAGGAAAACCCCAAAAGTTTTCAATGTCTGTGCCACTGTCCAGGTTTTGGGGGTTTTTTTCTGAATGGCTCTAATTTTGTCAAAACTCATTTTTCTCTTGGTTGCCTGCTTTCAATGTAATGATTTGTGATGAGTTTCAACAATAAAAAAAAGAAGTGACAGGGTTTTGCTGCAACTCCCACACATTAAATTATTTGTTAGACAATCCAGTGGCTGCCCCCAAGAAAATTTTAAATAAATCACAAAGCAGTCATTATTTTAACAGCTTATTTAGGGAGTTACACAGTCAGAAATCATGAGTGACCTGCAGGGAGGAATTACTCCATTCCTCTGAGAGTTGTTCCATTGCTGAGGACTCTGGAGCTGCAAATCCCCAAAGTATTTCCAAAATAAAGTGCAGATTTGRCTGCCCTTTGCAATTGTTGGTGCTCTTACTGGGTTTAAATCTCTGGCAAGGACTAGTGATTGAAAAGTGTTTCCTAAAATTGCAGCTGGAACTTGAAGAGATCCTTAGAAAAAAAAGCCTTTAGAGAAAACAACAACTCAAAGTTTTCTCCCTGATTTCAGTTCACCAATTTTGGCACCATTAGAGTGTCATTATGTTCTTACTGYAAGTAAGGCAGGAACAGGTTTAAAGCTTTCCTTCATTTTCAGGACACCTCTAAACAATTCCCAGTGCAGAAAGGGAATTACTGAGAAAGGAAACTCAGGTGCCTTTTTGATTTTTGACAGCATCCTTTGCTCTGCCTCTGACATTATCAAAGGTGGGAGCCTATGAAGGTGAGAAATTGCTTTAAATGTCACATATGATTGACAAAGCCAAACCTCCAGGCTGGCTGTGGCTCAGTGTCAGCCCCATGCACAGGCTGAGATCCTGGGTGTTAACCCTGAGGAGAGGATCGTGCCATTCCTTTGTCACACAGATTTTAGCTTTAAACATGCAAACATACAAAGTATGTTTAATTAATGTTTGCATTAATGACACAGATGATCGAGGGTACCCTCAGCTTTGCAGGTGACACCAAGCCAAGAGTGCAGTGACACCTCTGAAGGACAGGATGGCATCCAGAGGGACCTGGACAAGCTCTAGAAGTGGCCCATGGGAATCCCAGGAGGTTTAAGAAGACCCCAGGATCAATCCAGGCTGGGGAGGAGCAGAGGGAGCAGCCCTGGCAGAAGGATTTGGGGGTGCTGTGGGTGAGAATGGACCTGCCCCATCCCAGAACCCCTCGTGCCCTGGGCTGAGCCCCAGCGTGGGCAGCAGCAAAGGGATTGGGGTTGTGCCCCTGTGCCCCTGTGCTCAGGTGAGAGCCCACCTGCAGAGCTGCCCCAGCCCTGGCACCAGCACAGGSAGGGCCTGGAGCTGCTGCAGAGCCCAGGGGAGGCACCAGGATGAGCAGAGGGATGGAGCAGCTCTGCTGGGAGGAAAGGCTGGCACAGCTGGGATTGTGCAGCTGGAGAGGAGAAGCTTTGGGGTGACCTCACTGTGGCCTTGCAGTGCCTGAAGGAGCTGACAGGAAACAGAGAGAGAGACAAATTCCAAGGGATGGAGGGACAGGACACAGGGAATAGCTTCTTACTGCCAGAGGGCAGGGATAGATGGGATATTGGGAAGGAATTGTTCCCTGGGCGGGTGGGCAGGCCCTGGCACAGGGTGCCCAGAGAAGCTGTGGCTGCCCCTGGATCCCTGGCAGTGTCCAAGGCCAGGCTGGACAGGGCTTGGAGCACCCTGGGACAGTGGAAGGTGTCCCTGCCCATGGCAGGGGGTGGCACTGGATGGGCTTTAAGGTCCCTTCCAACCCAAACCATTCTGTGATTCCATGACTGTGTGACASATACAAGCAGCAATATGAGGAATAGAGATTAATGCTGTCCCCAGCCTTAAGGCATAACAAAGACTGATTTAAAGGCTCCCTCAGTGTCTTTCCAGGCATTATGGTGTTTGCTTTTGGAGCTAGAAGACAGGTACAACTGCCCTTTAGCAGCTTAACCTGTAGACTTGTAAAAAATTAAGGAAGTGCTTTAATCTCATCTGGATAAGAACATTTTCTGTGCTTATAGAAGCAGTTCCATTTACACTTAACTGGTGTTAGTATTACTTCTCTGGTGGTTCCACGTAGATTTTACCAACCCACAACATGATCCTTCTAGCTGAAAGAGCAAATACCAYAATGCCTGAAAATTCACTGAGGGAGCCYTTAAATCCYGGGMTCACTGAGGYTGTGAAAGCCCTSCAAGCCCARYGAGTGCARCCTGTGYCAAATCCCCACCKTGTCCCCAGCCCAGAGCACTSAGTGCCACMTCCAGGCCTTCCTTGGACAYCTCCAGGGATGGGSAYTCCAACACCTCCCTGGACAGCTCYTGCCAAGGCCTGAGCACTCTTYCCATGCAGAAATTCCTCCTGATGTCCARTCTGAGCTTCTCCTGGCCCAGCCTGAGGCTGTTCCCTCTCCTCCTGTTCGTTAYTCCCTGGSAGCAGAGCCTGMCCTGCCCACCTCCACACTCCTGTCAGGTTATRTATCTGGAAATTCAGGAGGAGAGGTGGAATAGTGTCCTAGTGGAGCCCATCTATTCCTAAACATCTCTGACAGCTGAGAAAGTTCCTGTTGACAATCACATTCCATTCTCCTCTGCTAGCAGAGATCTGCTGCTCGCTGCTCATCCTCCTGCCATTAGCAAGATGTGTTCTCCTGCTTGCTGGGTTTTCCCACAGACAGCTCCCAGCTCCRCCAACTGGGCTGCAGTTAAATTAGATCAAACAGCTCCCAGTTCCTTCCCTGCCAACCAAGTGCCTTTTCCTCCTCATCCCAGTTGAACGGGAAAATTGGAAAATATTTGAAGCAAGTGTTGTTAATAGAGCCCCATTTGGCACTTACATCCTATATTAACATATCAAACACAGTTTAACATTCAAAATCTCTCCTGTCTGGCAGCCAGGAAATTATGCCATAATGTTAATGTACATGGCCTTATTAAATTTTGCCTCTATAATAGGGAGTCTGTTATAAGGCAAACGGAAGAGCAATATATCACAGATATTGCCACACACACCAGCACTGCAAAGATAAAATTTCAAATRTGTACTTATGCAGCTGCTATCTGAGTATCTTTATTTGGGGTATCTTTATTAAATAACTTCATTTTTCCTGAAAATAAACCAAGAACTCAATAAGCTGCTTTGGAGAGATGGTGCAGGCACCTGGGGAAAGGGGATGGCAGGGGAAAAATAATAAGGAATAAATGTTATGGGCACAAAAAGTAGTGGAAATCCACATGAATTTGGGGCAATCCTGCCTCCCTTCTCCCTGCACCATCTCTTCCCACTTGGGTCAGTGAGGCAGATAAGTTCACTGACTTGATTGGCATTTAACTCGGGAGGGAAAAGTGCTTTTTGCCAACTCGTGGAACATCTCTGCATGGTTATCTTAACCATCCCAAGGAAATAAGTGACAGAGACAAGGGAGTGGTAGGGGGGAAGAGGGAGATRAATCCTTCAGCAGAATCTGGTTGTGAATGAAGCTCACAGTAAGGAAATGCAGTCAGTTGTAGAAAAATCCTCAACAAAACMAGTTATAACTTGAAATTCAGGTCTTGCCAATTTAAATAATTTAAACCAAATCCCTACATTTCCTAGAATTAATGTTTCCATTTTATTTTTAATTTCCAAGCAGCTTGTTTATTKATTGATTGATATTGAATTGAGACTGTCCTTACAAACCCAACTCAGAGAAGCTTCACTACATTCCCACTCCTGCAGTTCCCAGAGCCCCTGATGAGATGCAAACATTGGGAATTAGCATCCCAGCTGCCTCTGTGCTTTCTGCAGGATAGTATTTCTCTGGAGTCACATCTGGGAGCTGTGGAGTTGTATTGCTCCTTCTGCTGGCAGTGCTGCCAGGGGGCTGCATGCTTTGGGAGTGGAATTCAGCAGGAATTCACTGCAAGGAACTCACACATAATTCTCTTTATAAAAGCATCTATTCCCTAAGATTTCCACAGCAATCTGAGCAGGGAGAGCCCAGCCATTCTGGAAGAAAGGGAGAAAAATAAATGGTTGGTGATATCTGAGCAAAACTGAGAGGTCACTAACCGACTTTCACTACTCAAATTCAATTTTCTTACTCTTAGGAAATGGGAAAAGGGGAGCTGGAGCATCCTGTACCTGGGAAGGAGAACTGCACCCACATTCCTGGGTCTTGCCAGCCTCCCACATCTGCTGCCTGTGGTTCCTCTGCCTGGCTGTTCACAGCTCACCTCCAGAACACACTCATTTTGGCACAATTTAAAAGCAAGCCTGGAAAAACAAAGCCTTGCTGGTGAATCTCCTACTCCTGGACATCTTGGGCTGTTCCCAGGACCCACAAAAATCAACAGAATTAAAGCTTCCCCCCTGAAGTCACTGGAGCTTTAGATCTTTCTGCTGTGGCTAATTAATCTTGTTCATCAGTTACTCCCCAGCTCCCCTTCCCTCTTCCTCATYACTCCGTGCTGGTGCACATTATCCTTGTCTTTTAAACATTAATTGTTGCTGTGCAGGAATTCCTGGAATGCATTCAGTGCAGTCCCCCCAGACATCCACCCACCTTCCTCCTCTTGCCAGTGCCTGGAGGCTGGGGAGCCAGGATGTGGCAGGTGCAGTGCAGGCCAATTAAAAAGCAAAATTYGTGCTAACTGATGGGTAATCTGCCCTGGGAAGCACCAGTGGCATTGGGGGATGCCTGGGGATGGTTTTCATTAAGGAAATTCCTCCACTGCTGGCACAGCTCTGACACTGCCACATGTTGTGGCTGCTGCCGGGTGAGTTCCCTACACTTTCACCCTTGGAATTTTTTCCTGTTCTCAYAGAATCTTGTGCAAAGAGACCAAGAAAGTCAGGGGTGAAGTGAGTTAAACCAGCCATCAGTCTGCTTTTTATTTGCCTAATTTTTATAGCTTTAAGAAATTAGAAGAACCCCAAAAACCGCAAACCAAAACAACAACAACAAAAAAAAACCCCACAAAACCCCCAACAGCAAGGCCACAACTCTTTTAAATTTCTACTTATTTAACAGATAGTATTGTTTTCTGTATGTTTAAATATATGTGTGTAGATTTTTGTATGAGAATGGAATTCATTTCCACTAAATGGCTGAACAAGTGTGACACCAGCTGAGCTTGTGACCTGCTCAGTTSCACAGCTGAATCTGTGGTCTGGCACCTCAATATATTCAAAATTTACCATATATTTTATTGGTATAGATGATACATCACATATAATGTACTGTATATGATTTTTAAAGGTGCTCTAATAATATAGAGCAGAGAATAAATAGTGCAGGTACTTCTTTTCTCTCTCTACAATCCCACAGTGGGAACATTATCCCAGATTTGCACCACACCAAAGCAGAATGGAATGGAAYTGTGTGAGCCAAAATCCTCACTGAGTGGCAATTTCCACTTGCAAATATTGRTGCAAGATTAAATTCCTTTTACCCTTTCATTGTGTGGAGATCTTCAGAAGACGTTTGCTCTGCTTTGTTACTTTGAGAGAGCATAAAATGAGAAAATCTTGAAATGAAGGTTTCCAAAGCTCAGAGTCTGTTTGAAAATGGTGCAAGTCTGAGACTGAGCAGTGCTCAGAGGAAATGCCCACTTCCATGACCTGGATGGTGATCCTGGGGATATTCTCTTTCTGGTAAGGGAGAAATGCTGTGGCCCGAGGTTYCCTGCACTTTGGCAAGCAAAAGGAGGAGGATTAAATGTGTTCATGCCTGTTCAGGTGTTTGCAGTCCCTCAGCAGGCAGAATGAATCCATCCCTGTGTTTGTTTTGCAGGTGTGTCACAATCCATCTGGAACATATCTCAGCAATTTCAGCATTCCTTGGCTCTGTGCAGGGACAATCCTGGAGAGGGAAAATCACTGGGGACACCCTGGCAGTGGAGSTTTTGTAGGAACTGTACAGAASGTTACAAAAAAGGCCAAGAAAAGCCAGATCTCTCTGTGGGGATCAGAAGGATCCCCCAAATTCTTGTTCAGGTGGTGTTTAGACCTGCCAGGAGTGACCTTTCTTTCCAAAGGCAGAGTTCCCAGCACAGCTCATTTCCTCCCTCCTGGCTGTGCTGCAGGAGATCTTTGGTGCCCAGGGGATCTCCTGCCTGGATGGCAGCTGGAAATCCCCAGGGTCACTCGTGTCACCAGTGCCCTGCTCAGGGCTGGGGATGGTAAGAGGGGCAAACGCAGCCCTCGTGCTCTGGGGTCACAGCCCAGTCCCCCTTCCCTCAGATCTGAGTGGAGCTTTCCAGTCCATCCAGCCCCCATCCCTGGACCCCATACCTCCATATGAGTGGAGTTTTTAGTCCATCAGCCCCCATCCCTGGACCATCAGTCCCTTACTCAGCTGCCAATTCTCTCCTGATGGAGGTCACCCTGTGTGAAAGAAGCTCAGCTCTAGTGAAATAACCCTCTAGAACAGAGGCTGTCCCCATGAAAAACCCCTAAAAAAACCCCAAAGAAAAAAAAAAACAAAAACAAAAAAAAAACCACCAAAAAATGCCAATCAACCGACCAAACAAAAAACAAAAAAACCAAAGAAATAAACCCAAATAAAATAAAGGAATCCTGGAAAGGTTTGGAAAGGAAAGGAACATTAAAGTTCATCCCACCCCACCCCTGCCATGGGCAGGGACACCTTACACTAAGCCCAGTTTGCTCCAGTCTGATCTGGAACAGTTTTGGGAGCAGCCACAGCTTCTCTAGGCAGCCAGTGCAGGGCCTCACCACCCTCACAGCAAAAATACCTGTAAAATATCTGTTAAATAGTAGGCATTAACACATTCCTAATTTGCTCTGTGTTTTGCTCTGTGGATATAATTAATGAGTGCTTGTTTTCTGAATATTGCTGATCATTTAGCAAACTGAGGGGTGCATAAAAACRAAATGCAATATCCCAAATGCTCAGGTAAAGGGTTCTAAAGGTCTCCAGCTCATGCAGGAAATCACTCAGTGTAAGTTCATGTGGTTGTGACATCAGTATGTAATACTACATCTATATGCAGGGCTGGATTTTGTGCTGGATTTAAGGGGTTATGCTAAAAAGCCCAAATCCGAGCCAAAGATTGGTGCTGTTTGTTTTGACTGCATGAGAAGCAGCCTGTGTTTGTTTTACAGATGTATTTTCCATAATCACCCTCAGCAGAGACAGGCAATGAAAAGCCACAGAAGTGTTGCTCTTGTGTTTGTTTTACTGAGCCACCCAATTTGAGTGGTGTCTTTTATTAAAGAGAGATTTTGAAACAAAGCAGCRTCTCAACCACTAAATCAGCCTCAATCCAAACATCTAAATTCTCATTTTAAACCTGAAAAAAAAAACCCAACAAAAACCACTGCAGTTTTTAAGCCAAACCCAACGTACTGAGTTACCAGGATGTGATCTCTTTGTGTATAAATTATCACACTCCATCATTTTCCTCTCATTSCTGGGTTCCTGAGGCTGGGGGCAGCTCAGTATTTCTTCCCTGTTGGAGCTGGAAGGCAAGAGGAAATAAATAACATCTTCTGCAATCCCACGCTGTCGATACAGATGCCAGATTAATGGCTCTGGAGAAGGATGAGCTCTGATACCATCGAGGGGGGAAGGAATTGTGTCTGCAGGAAAAAATAACAGGAACAAAGTGCATTATCTGCCTTCCTTCAGTGTCTCAGCCCCGTGCCTCATTGGCTGGAGGGGGATGGAGCTGGGAACAGGATGGCAGGGGAGCCATCATTTGCATAACTTGGCATAAACTTTGACAGTGTTGAGCACTTATTTTCTCTTTTCTGTGCTTTTTAAGTGCTGGTTTCTGTCAGGAGGGTTTGGTTTCTATGTGGGTATAATGGTTGTGCTTCTAAAAAACAGCTTTAAATCAGAACAGGGATTCTGGAAAGAGTTTTCCTGGAAAACCATGGGAAAGATCATTAGGTTTTCATTTTCTTACTGCTGTCTCCCTTTCAGGACAYGGAACATACTTTTTGTTCCTGGATAACAATTTTCCCTTCTTTTAAATCTTAAGGAGGAAGGCACTTCTCAGACTATCCCATTGTATCCCAGAGCATCCCATAACATGCTGTCACTTGGTGGTTCCTTGTTTTATTGTCCAGGCTGCTCCTTTAGTGTCTGTCCTTCATGAATAACAACAATACCTGGAGTAAAACTTTGGCATCAAAAAAGAAAAATCAACTCAAGTATCCAACTTTTACAAGGAGGAGAAGAAAGCAGCWAAGGATTTAAATGAAGTCTGACAAACTGTGCTATTATACACTGTTAAAAAACCCCCTTCTGGCTGAAAACCTCAGTGATAGGTAATTATATTTCTAAATGAGGCAATCATTGTTAACCTATGAAGAATATAATTAATTTTATAACGTTCTGTGGTGTTGTAGTCAATACAGATAATAGACTTTTTGACATATTAGCTGTCCAAACACATCCAAGTCATTTAAAGAATCTCATTGTGCATTCTCTTTAACTGAAGTCAACAGTAATAAAGCCCTTTTCTGTCACTGAGATAAACTCAGACAGGGGCTGAGGTGAATTATTGAATTAAAAGAAATGGGTGCAGCTCTGTTTTACAGACATTCCACCAGTTCCCAGCTTTATTTCGGAAGTCTTTTGGTTTGCAAACACAGCACACTTYAGTTTGCACTGGGACAGATTTGTCTGTTATATAATCACACTGATTCCTGCTAAAGATTTTATAGGAGAGGGAAATAAAGGGAACTAAGCAAACCAAAAATCTAAGAAACAATTATTCTTTCAGATTGGGGACCATCAGAGTTGCTCTTGTGGATTTTATCAGAGAATTCACTGGAGGAAAATTCATGAGGTGAATCACAAATGTTAAAAAACAAATTAACAGTAGGAAATACTCTTTAGAGCTCAGTGAGCAAAGCTGTGAGATCCTAAAACAAAAGCTTTGTCATGTAAAAATACTTCTCTGTTTGCAAGAAAAGATTGATTCTTGTTCCAAGATCAGTCCATAGCTACAATCTCTGAAGAATACAGAGAGAATCTCAGCTCAAACAAGAGGCCAGCAGTTCACATCTTTGGAGCAAAGCTGAATTCTGCAGAGGATTGTGCAAACAGAGCTCTTTGGAAGCAATAAATGCTTGGAGAGAGACCAAAGAGGAGCACTTTGCACTGTGTCCCAGCTCACACTTCCAAGAGGATCCTTCCCTCTGTTTTTAACACTGCTGGAAAGCAGGACTGCCCCCACCTGAGTGCTTTAGGGTGGACAGGGTGATGCTCAGGGACTAAAAGAAGTGTCAGAGTGGCACACAGCTGCTCAGGAGAGGGGGTTGGACCTGCAAAAGAATGGTTGGGTTGCCCTGTGCAGGGCCAGGAGCTGGACTTTGGAGCTCCCTGTGATCTCCCTTTGATGGGTGAGATGAGAGCCCCTGGCAGGGGCTCCCTTGGGTGTTTCCCTGACACAAGAGCACTGAGAGGGTGTGATACTGGCTCTGTGTAGGAGCACAGATGTGACATCAGGGCAGAACCAGGTGGAAGGGACCAAAATGCCCACGCTGCTGATTGCCAGGGAGGCTTTTTGGTGCCAGGAAAAATGSCACCTGTTTGAATTCCACAGCAACCCCTGGTGATGGGGTGTGTCCACAGGATTTTCCCAGCCTGTGCTGTGCTGAAGGCAGAAAGRTCAATACCATGGGATCAKGGAATATCCTGAGCTGGAAGGGACACACAGGAGCATCCAGTCTTTGCACAGACAYCCCAMYAACCCCACCCTGAGCATCCCTGGGAGCATTGTCCAAACCCTCCTGGAGCTCTGGCAGCCTTGGGGCTGTGCCCATTCCCTGGGGAGCCTGGGCAGTGCCCAGCACCCTCTGGGGAAGAACCTTTCCCTGAGATCCAGCCAGAACCTTTCCCTGAGCTCCAGCCTGGCCCTGCCCTGGCACAGTTCAAAGTCCTGTCACTGGTCACAGAGAAGAAACTGGAAAGAAACACGGAGTTTACGTTTTCCTTCCTTTTTCTGCTCCCTAAAGTCAGTTTAGGCCCTGAGAACCCTGATCTAATGGAAGGTGTCCCTGCATCTGGCAGGGATTTGGAACAAGRTGAGATTYAGTGTCCATTCCARTGCAAACCATTCCATGATTGTGTGAATTYATGCAGGTACAATATGCAAAATGTSCACAGGTAAGTTGTGTGGGATGGCAGAGACAATAGTTGTGGCAAAGAGCTTGCCTGCCATTCCCACACTGCTATTTCCTSTGGATTAAAATGGCAGATTGACATMAATCAAYCAAATWSYCATTGTGTGCTTAYAACTTGTGGAAAGGAAACTGAAACCAAGACTTTTTTTGTTGTTTTTTTTTCTCACCCACTGCAATGACAGTAATTGGCAGGACCCTGAAGGACAATGAGCTGTTCCAGGCAGTGTTTGGGCTCAGCTGCATGCTCCTAAGGAAGTCAGATACCCCCAGAGCACACTCCTCTTTTGGAATTCAGAGCAGGGATCACTGKTMCTGCTGCTGCCCTTCACACTGCRTGTCCACACTGACTGATGTCAGGGGTAAAACATAAGGTGCTTTCCGAGCTGATGGGAAAAATAGTGTGGAAATGGCTCTGTATCCAATTACCAGGGTGAGGGGAGGCTGTGAATGCAGAAAGGAGTGCAGCTCTCTCTGGCGCTGCACAGCTCATTCCTGAAAACAGGGCTCATTGGCAGAAATGGTACAATTATTTTACCTCCTYATTGCACAGAATATTTTAGTCACAACGGGAACAATGTGAACTTCAAAGGTGCCCATTCCTTGTGAGCAGACCTGGGGAAATTCTGCAATTACAGACTGCATGACAGTCATGGGTATCACAGTGAAATAAGGCTTAATTTGTTGAGTTATTTCATCCTTAGCTAAACTGCTTGATAAAAAAAAAAAAAAAGTGATTTTGTATTCATAGCAACTGTCCTTGCCATGGGAAAGCCTTAGAAATGGACAGGAGCCRTGCTTTTATTCCACATAACCCTCCTGCTCTGCTTCTTTCCTGAAGGAGGAGAGGAAAAAAGGGAGAAATGAAATAATAAAAAAATTTAATAAATAATAAAAAAATCCACTGCATGCTAAATGCAAGCAAAACTTTTCCAATGGAATGACCTGGGCAGGGAGCACKGAGAGGGAGAAGGTTTTCAGAGCAGTGTGGGCTTGTAACCATTAGTTACAACAGCAGCTGAAAAGCCTGGTGACACAGTTCTGCTTCAAATGAAAATGTTAAGCACAGAGCTTTTGTCTTTTTGGCTTTAGCAGTTTATCTGTGTCAGCTCCAGGCTGGACTGGACCCAGGAACTTCATCCTTGTTTTGCTGTGCAGCCCCAGTGGGGTCCATTCCAGGTTATCTTCCTTCCCATTATTCACAATSCTTTCACTTCCCTGACCCTTTCCAGCTCTCCCCTCACTTCTGGGGGACCCCTTGTGACAGATACCCCATGATCTGGATGTTCCCTCCACCAGCTTGTCCTTCTCCCTCCATGGAAATGCTCTGCTCCTTCCTTTAAAACCTTTACTTTGCCTCTTAATTGCACAAGTTCTGAATGCAATTTAATAAAGCAAACAGATTAATAGAGAGAAAAAAACAAGAGACATTAAATAATAGTCTCAGCAATTAGATGAGGAAAGGAATTAAATCACTTAATTTGAGGGCCTTAGCATTATTCACTGTAGAGCTTAATTTGAATTAATATGCTGTATACACACATTAATAAATGTCATCTATGGGTGGCTCTTTAACGAGGAATATTGAAAGTAATAGCAAAAGGGATTAATCCTTRTATTCTCAGTAAAAGTGCTTATTTAAGGTCTGGCAAACTGCAGTTCTAATGAGGAGGTTATAATGCAGAAACAGAGTGCTGTGAACGAGACAAGGTTCGGCTGTTGGAAGAGCTCTTRGGTTCAAAGTGAAATAAATGTGGTTGTTTACTGGTTTTTTGCTGTTATTTTGCTGTCATCTGGGCCAGCCTTCTGGTGCAGTGGCTGTTCTGAGCATGGAGTGTAACTGGAGCTGTGGGGGATGTCAGGCTTTTCCACAAGCTGCTCTGCTCACTTCACTGCTGCATTTTTCAAGGGTTAGCCTGGCTGGGGCTGTGGAAATTGCAAGGTCGTTGTGTTGTATTTCTCCTGCTTTACGGGGAAAAAAAAAAGGTTTTTTGCTCTTTGGCTCAGTTTCAGAAGTTCTGAGGCAAATGGTCAAGGTTTATGAGAAAAGTGGGATGGGCCATAGCAAAGAAAAGTGGAATTTTCTCTGTTGGCTGGAGCCAAGAAGCTCCTTCAGCAACAGAACCTGATCATTTCTAAGCAGCTTCTGGAGGCAGATGCTGAAGTTGCCCAATTAAAATGTTTTTATTTTAAAATGAATCTAGCAATCAATCCGAAAGACTTTGATTGTAAATCAGGCACCACCCCACCCAAAGGAATATCCATTGTCTCCCTCCTTTCCCAAGGAAAGGCAGATGCCATGGAACTGCTGGGGCTGGAAGTGTCCTTCAGGTTCCATGTTCTCCCCTGGAGTCACTTCCTGAGTCAGGGGAAGAATTTGGGACTCTGTGTTTGCAATGTCTCTTTATTGCTAAGGATCTGTGAAATTACCTAATGATTTGTTTTATAATTTCACCTCTTTTGGTTAAACTCTGTTGCTCTACGTGCAGAGCAGGGGGATTTTTATTTTTTAATGTTCTGGTGGATACTCCCACAGAAAACAGCAAAGGAGCAAACCCAGAAACTCAATATTGCTCATTCATTAAAAGCCCCAACAGGATTTACTGACCTTGTTACAGCAGCATTTTCACAACTTAACATTTTATTTCTACAAGTGCTTAGTCACTCAAGYAAACATTCCAGCTTTTTAACAGCATTTTTTCCAGTAAATGCATTTAATTGATAATTCACAGCATAAAGAGGGACTTTACACTGGCATAATTTAAACCACTACACATAAATATCAATACTTTTTCCCTTGAAATTCCAGTAATTATATACTTGCTGCTCTCCTAATTGGATATGAGTGTCATCACCTACCACAGGGCAGCTGATKGCAGGAGTAGCTGAAATGTCCCGTCCTGTTAAAACCCTTTAATGGCAAAGCCTCCATGAGCACAGGAAGGCCAGAGTTAGGAGGACTCTTATGCTTTTAACAGCCTGTCAGATTTTATTAGRCTTTGTGAGATTCTCTGTTTGCTTTTTTATCTCTCCACCACCGAGTTCGGATGAGGACTGACGTGTTCTGTAACAAAACAAGAAACTCGCAGTGCTGTGGTGGAAAAAGAGGGGAAAACTGCAAATGTATTCATGTGAAATAAGTGATTATAGAGAGATTGTAAAAAGGAACTAATGGGATGTGTGTTTACACAAGTAACCTGGTTTTTCTGTGTTYCCAGGCTTTGGCAGGGAACCAAGGAATTGTGTGTGAGGCAGCTCTGCTGAACACATGGCTGTGCTTCCACATGGAACTAAAACTGTGCCATTCCACCCTGTTTACACCCTGGAAAATAAATCCTGGGCCTATTTATAGAAGATCTCAGCTGTGCCCAAAGTGGCATGGCAGAGCAGCCCTCTTCCATAAAATCTAAATATTCAGGATGAGCCTGTCCAAGCTCTGGGATACTTGCAGGGGGGATGTTATTAATCCTGAGAGAAGCTGGGATAATTTTTTTTCCAAAGGGGCCAAACTCTCCCTTTCAGGAGTTAATTAGTTGCTGCAGGGTCTGTGTGTCAGCAAAAGGGAAGGTGAGAGTTAGTTAGAAAGYTCTCATGAGACAGCAGTGATAAGGTATTGCAGTTCATATATAAATATATATATACACATATGTATGTTCAGTGCTGGGTAGACAAATGTGCTGATGTTTAATGTCCCTGCTTGCCTGAAGAATCCCCCAGGTTCCCAAGCTTTCATCCCATAAAATCCCATGCTTTGGGAATGTTCCAAACAGCCTGTGCCTCTCCAGTGAGGAGTCCAGCCACAAGCCAATGTATCAGACAGCAGCACTGAGCCAGACGTGTTCCAGTGACAAATTTAAACTCAGTCATAGTATATTGACTTTTTTATCCTCTTATAAGTGGGAGGACAGCCCCAACAAAATATTTGTCACGGTAGTCCAGGAAGAAGGAACTTCTTAGGTGTTTAACATCATCCAGAGCTAAAATGTGGAGATTATAGGAGAAGGGTCACATCAAAATCTAGATGAACATTAATGCAGCACCATTGCACAGCTGGAGCTGTGCCAGGGCAGGGCCAGGCTGGAGCTCAGGGAAAGGTTCTGCCCCAGAGGGTGCTGGGCACTGCCCAGGCTCCCCAGGGAATGGGCACAGCCCCAAGGCTGCCAGAGCTCCAGGAGGGTTTGGACAACGCTCCCAGGGATGCACAGGGTGGGATTGGTGGGGTGTCTGTGCAGGGACACGGGTTGGACTTCATGATCCTGTGTGTCCCTTCCAGCTCAGGATATTCTGTGATTCTGAGATTTTACCAGACTGAGATAATGAGCAACTCCTGAGTAAGTCAAAGGTCTGTGTATCTGCATGGCTCCTACACACACAGGTGTTTTTTTTTATGGATAACTTTCTCTTGGCACATTTCCTACATCCCCAAATCTGAGTACATGTGCGCACAGGATGTCTCCAAAAAGTAGGAGAATAACTTTAGATTCTATTAAGAAATAATCCTCAGGCTGCCTAAGAGCCAGCCTTTCTGTGACATTCAGGGGGATATTTCTGTGGAAAATGCAATATTCCATCCTTAGCTCAGCTGAAAGAAAGGGCTGGGGGTGGGAAGGCTTTCTTTAATTTTCTTTTGTTACTTTGCTCCCACGCAGACATGCAAAGATGGTGTTTAAAAGCCAYTGAATCCCAGTGCAGGGACAAAGGAGTGCTGTTTACATCAATCTGAGAGGAGAGCAGGTATTCCAGACTTATTGGTGTCCTCATTGGAATACTTAGGGCTGTATTAAAGTAGACAACAACCATTTGTCCCAATAAAGCAGCACAAGTACTTGCCAATTTATGYACTCCAGCAGCATTTTATATTAAAGCCAAGGAAAATCTTTACTTTTGCCATGTGTTTTTGTATAAAAATTCTGCTTTTCCCATATTTCAGCCTTCTTGGCAATTTCCAGCCAATCTCCCACTTATTCCCAGCAAAGGAGCAGTCACCCCAGGATGGTGTTGGATGACTTTGGAGCACAGGTGGAGGAGAGCACAAGGTGTGCCAAGCACATCCCAGATTTGCCTGCAGACGGAAGAGCTCAGAAATCCCTCCCAGCTCCCTCAGCTGTGTTTGCACATTTGTGCTTGCACCCTGCAAACACTTCTGTGCTGGAGACASGCAGAGATCTCCATGGGAATGGCATCTCCCTTCAGTTCCCAAAGGGATTTGCCACACACTCCTTATGGCATCCAAGGGAAATCAGACCTGTTGGGTTCCACATGCCAGAGACAGGATGGAAATGCACTTGTGGTCTGCATGAGCCTCTGGGGTTATTTATTATTAAAATCTGCAGCAGATTTAAAATCCAAAACTTGGTTCTTCCATGGAATAAAAGGATGCAGGGGCAACAGAAAGTTTTTGACACAAATTAGGAAAATTAAGGAAATATTAGATAAGGAACAATTAAAATTGAATCAGTCTCTCTTCAAAATGCCACCAACAGTGAGATTTGTGGTCTTGATTTGTGTCTCCACTGCTACAGCTTTGCTCCCACTGCTTTGAAAAATACAAAAATACTCTTTTTTTTTTCTTTTTTTCTACCAGTGGTGGTGAAATTTCAGAGTTACTGACACAAAAACATGAAAAAGGAACACATCCCTTTGGTATTTATTTTAACTATTATTCTCCTCAGAATTGCATTGCATTTTAGTGCCACTCTTCAGTGACACTCTGTGCTTGCCTGTAGGATGAAGGGTGGCTCGATATTGTTTAAATGAAGGACAAAATAATTGTTTCCTCCRCTCTCTAAAAGCCATTTTGTCTGTGAGGGTTTTCTGTGCACAGAAGGAAGATGAGTTAAAGGGAAGGGGGGGATTTTTCCTTGCTTTAGTACTTCCAGAGGCTGGAAGTGCTGATTGTTTAAGCACAGATGTGAGAATAATTTCAGGAGTAGTGTGTCCAATCCTCCTCCTTGTGCTTGTCTTGCTGGGAAAGGCCTTCACAGGGAAAAAAATGTCATTGATGGTCGAGTTAGGTAGGGATGAGTCACCTGGAATTTAGAGCTGACGTGGTTTTAACGGGTCATGTGTGGTGTGTTAATTCTGCTTGTGCTTATCCTGCAAGCCTGGGCTTGCATACAGAAACACAGGACCAGACAAAAGCAGCTGAGAGCACACTGAAGGAAACAGGGTGATGGCCTCTTTTCCATGCTCTTATGGATGTCCAAAATAATCCTGAACTTTARCAGTTTTGGAATGATTGTCATTAATTTTTATGCAGGTGTCTCATTGCTCTGTGATCAATGTGTTATTTTCTGCAGGTGCCTGTTATTGCCATATCAGGACAACAGAATCATTCTTGGCCTCAAAGTAAATTGGATAATTTCTTCTATACTGTTTTTATTGTCTAAACCATTAAGAAGCAGTTTTTCAGTTTATCACTTCCCAAATACCCATGGGGCTTTTTTCCTCACCAATCTATCAGTTAAAGTATATTTATACAGCTACTGTCTCTGTCAGTAAAATAGTTAGGAGATAGGAGGAAGGAAAAATCTGGAAATGTGGGAAGGGCCTCACCTCTGCTCTGTCTTATCCATCTTTTAAAAAAAAAAGTGAAATAAGATTATTTTCTCATCGTTTTGGTAGTGGCATTGTGTCAGACAGCTGTAAGGCTGTGTCCTGAGCATGGACTTCCACACTCCAGGAAGGATTGTATGCTGGGAATCAGACTGTCAGCTTCTAAAAGTCTCAGGAAATACTTCAGGGAAGTGTAAAACTGGCTGAAAATGCCTTCAGCTTCCTACTGGGTGCAAGTTGTGCTTCTCTGGATGTGCCCATCTTCTGTGTGACAGTGGATTCTTGGCCAGGAAGGCTCTGGCTGAGTGAGCCCAGGCTCAGAACCCGCACGTGGGAATGCCAGAGCTCTGCAAGGATGCACTGAGCCATCCCAGCCCACTGGGGGCTTCATTAGAGATAGACTTCTGTTTAGAAAAGTGGTTGAAAGCTTTGGAAAAGCCTTTGGGGAAAGCCTTCCATTCATCCCTGGGATGGAGAATGGCTGTTCTGTGTGTGGGAGCAGATTGTTACACTTAAAGTCACCAGTAAATCATGGAGGACTCACAGAAGCATGGAATGGTTTGGGTTGGAGAGACCTTAAAGCCCATCCAGTGCCACCCCTGCCATGGGCAGGGACACCTTCCACTGTCCCAGGCTGCTCCAAGCCCCATCCAGCCTGGCCTTGGACACTGCCAGGGATCCAGGGGCAGCCACAGCTGCTCTGGGCACCCTGAGGTGCCCTCACAGGGAACAATTCCTTCCCAATATCCCATCTAACCCTGCCCTCTGTCACCCCAGGGCTTTTCTGCTCCAGGCTGCACAATCCCAGCTGTGCCAGCCTTTCCTCCCAGCAGAGCTGCTCCATCCCTCTGCTCATCCTGGTGCCTCCCCTGTACTCTCTCCAGCAGCTCCAGGCCCTCCCTGTGCTGATCCCCAGTATCAATAATTAAAGAAATTAACTGACATAAAATAAATCAAGGCCTGATTCACCCCAGAGTGTTGCACACACATTGGTGCAGAATGGTGAAACAGTTTAAAAACACCTGCTAGCTTGGAGTTTGGATCATTCCTGTCAGGTTTAAAGGCTCTAATTCAGTGCCAGCTCCCCATCAGGTGAAGATACAGAGTTTATGGRGTCTCCTGGAGCAGTGTCATTAGAAATGCCAGATGTGTAGCTCCAACATGCTGTAGACTTAGACTCTAATCCAAACATGTCAACAGCTTTCAAGGTGTTTGTGCAGATCAAGGGAGAGGAGTTTTCACTTCAGCTTTTCCCTTCTGTTCTGCTAATAGGGTTAACACGTGTTTTCCAAGGACAGGGARCAGCATCCTGGTGCAGACAGTCACTTAGAAGAGTAAAAACCAGGTTCAAGTTGGCAGGATATTAAATAAAGTTAGGCACTTTCAGGTTCCTAATCAAGCTTACAGAAAGTGCACAAAATATTTATGAACTYACCTTTCCTTTGAAAAGGCTTCTTCTTGTTGTTGTTGTTGTTCCAAATTTAGAACTGATTTTTCGATTGAATTTTTGTTCTCAGTCCCAAAGGCTCTGACCTCTCTCATCAAGGCATAACTTTGCTTTAGTTGTGATGCAACAGCTCTGAGTCATCTAAGAAAGGAGAAAAGGCAGCAGAATTTCCCTTTTTTTATTTTCCTGTTCTTTTAAGGGTCTGACAAGATACAGCTCAACAGCAGCTCGTTCTTCTGTCTAATTGGGATGCACAGTGGACAAAGTCAGAGGTATTTTAAATCAGAAAGCAAGGGAAGTTAAAAACTTCCCAGGAAGGAGAATACAGGACAAGGACAGTTTGAGGAGACATTCTATCATCAAATTTTCTCATTGGCAAAACATTTTAGGCACTTTATTCTACTTTTTCTTTTATTTTTCTTTTTTTTCCCTCATACACGTCAAGGGTACTCAGACAAGCAGAAATAATGGCCTGTGGCTAATGATTGAAAGGGAATGTCAGAGAACTGCTAACCCAGACACAAAGTTCCCTCTTCTCCTTGCTTTCCTGCTGCACCCAGGACAAAGAGCAGCACTGGGTGTGCTGCCACACCTTGGGGACAGAGAATGGCATTCCAGGTTGGGAAGGACCCCAAAGGTCACCCAGTCCACATCAGCCAGGACAGCTGTGGATACAGGAGGTCACTCAGGGCCTTTTCCAGCCAGGATTTGCTGTCTCCAAAATTCCACATTGTCCCTGGGAAATCTGTGCAAGTTTTTGACCACACCACTGGCAACCATTTTTCCTTCTATCTAACCAGAATTTTTGATGTTTTGGCTCATTCTTGTTGCCTCTTTATCTGCTGGAGCACAACTCTGAGGAGAGAGTCTGCTCTGTCCCCCATGAGGAGAGCAATATTTTCCAGTTTGTGACCAGCTGGAGGTGTTTGCCCTGGGCTCTGACCATTTCTCCTGGGATCTCAGCCCTCCCCAGGTTGCATCCCAGTCTGGCAGTGCCTCCAGAGCTGCTGAGGCTGTCCCTGTGCTGTCATCACAGTATCAGTGCCAGTCCCTGGGGGTCATCACTAGGACTGGCCATCACTGGTTGGACTCTGTACCACCAACCACCACACCCTGAAATCAGTTCTCCAGCCCATTTTCTGCCCACCTCATTCCCTTATCAATCCCATGTCTCTCCACTTAGGCCAGAAGATTTATGGAAAGCTCTGTCCATGACCTTATGTGTAAAAAAAGTAAACAACACTCACTGTCCTTCCCTTGTCCACATGGCCCCTTGGAAAGAGATCAGGACAGCTCTGGTTTTCCCTTGGAAGACCCTTTATGGGTTTTCCTGGTCTCAAACTGTTCTGCATGGGCCTGGATCCTCAGCAGGATGAGGAAGCTTGAGGGAATGAGGTGGAGCTGGGAGGTTTGTGCTTTGCACAGTCTCCCTTCCAGCAGGTGTGTGGGGTGTGACCTCCTCCTGCCATTTTTTTTCCTGCATCCCAGAAGTGATGGAGATGGTAGAGAGCAGTTTTGGTGTTAGGAGCAAGTGTTTGGGATCACTTAAAAAATCATTGGCAAGGGTATCAGMRAAATCCAGATTTAATRTTAAGAGAAAGCATGACAGAGTCCATTGGCAAAATTAATTCTACTGCTTACAAGACAATTAAAGTGCAAAAAGGAAAAACAAGCTCTAACAAAACTAAATAAAATCCAGGCAATCAAAAGAGAAATGAATTGAGAACTATCCTTGTATGTGTGTGTGTAAAGACAGTGAGGGCAAGGATAAAAAGGAACTCGACCAAAAGCTTAACAGCATTCAAACATTCAAACAGTGCTTTCACTGAACTTAAACCTTACAATTTAACAAAGGAACAACACTTAACTTACACCTAAATTAAATTACACCCTAAACTTAATTTATATCTTAACCTTAACAACTTAACAGAGGAATAACACTTGAACCTAACTTACAAGTTTGAAGTTGTACTTAGCAGCTTAGCAAAGAACAGCACTTAGCAACACTTAGGTAAGCTTATAATT
>CADDXX010000501.1:341062-373702 GCA_902810485.1 Alauda arvensis
TAGGAACCCATCTGGCTTACAGAGAAGAATATCTGACTGTTCTCTGGAAAAAYACACTTCTGAGAAGCAATGCATGCAATTATGCTAGAAACAAATATTAACTCAGTATTTCCTCTGTTTTTTATTATGCACATAAGGAGCTGGGCCACCTCTTTCTTTGAACCAGACATGCTCCAAATTGTGATAATTCATTTCATACAGGGATAAAATAGGCTTTAAAAATGTGTTGGTTTTATAGTCAGGAGAGCCAATGCCCCTTGGACTTGCCGTGTTTTGTCCTTGGTGAGAAGGGCTCTTCTCTTCCCCTGCATCTTATAAATGATTTTGATATGCTTGCAATATTCATTAAATGTGATTAGTCGAGGAGTGTAGGTCAACAAGGATTGACCAGGGATGATCTTGATTTAACTTAAGCTGAGAAGAAAGTCRGTAACGCAAATATTGGGAGATGACAAAGGCAGATCAATTGGATTATGATTTTCAGTGCTCTTGGCTGAGTGATTAAAATGACCTGGAGGAGAACTTCCCTCAGCACTGATTCCATTTAAAAGGTGAGGGGAAGGGCTCCCATCGTGTGTCAGGAATTGGTTTGAGGCACTTTCTGTCTGTGTCAGGTGATAAGATGAGAGACCCTGCAGGCACCTGCGTTCTAACTGGATTTGGGGAGACATGAASGACCTGACTCTTACCTTCCTTCCTGGATCAGGAGGGATGTTTAACCAGCAGCTGTATTTGTTTTGAAAGATGCAATTGGATTTAGCCTAATCCCAGAGACAGGAGGAGAGAGCCTGGGTGTATCAGCTGCTCTGAAGGGAGGCACCTGCCTGGATCCAGGAGCGCTCGGAGGAGCCGGAAAGCTCCGACAGAATCCTGCTGTTTGTTCTGTGACAGTATKTCCTGATAGATTCCCAGATACATTTCCAGGCTGATGATCCAAGGAGCCAGGCACCARTTGTGATTTACAGCACTGTAATGTTGCTATCCATTTCCTCTCAATCAGCAAGGAAAYCTAGCACGAAGCGCTCACTTGTGTGCTGGGGAGAAGCTTATTTACACCTGCCTCCAAACCCACCCGCTTGTAAACACACTGTGCTTGAACACAGGGAAATGAAAAGCACTCAAACGTTTTCTCTCAGCAATTTGTGTCTGAGCACACTGCAGAGCCTGYGGTGCAGCTTAATGGGTTGTTGAGAATTAGCACGTGGTGGGGAAAGGTCTCTGTGCTCGCAGAAGTGAGCAGCCTTGAACTGGGTTTTAGCAGAGTAATGGGAGACAAGCTTTAAATAAACAGGGGGGGTGCTTTTTGCACTCTTGCAAGGTTAGTGTGAGGAGAAGAGTGGTGTTTCAAGGGTCAGGAAGAAGGAGGTCTCAGCTCACGCTGAATTTCCGTCCTTAGTGGTACAAATGCTTCCCACATCATCCGTGGGTCAGGGGTGAGCAGGGATGTTCCAGAAACTCRGCTCTTCTCAAATTGTTTGGAGCTTTTCCCACTGGAGGAGGCAACAACAGTGTCAAAGTTTTAGTTTAGGTGAAAAAAAAAATTGAAATAAACCAAAACCCCACCACACTTACATTTATCATGGCTTAGAGAAGGCATTTTGTGTTTGGTGACATAGGGAGGGTATGGGAAAAAAAGAAGTGCTGAGAACAAGGACTGAGGTGGACAAGTGAGGAACTGGAGTGTGAGCAGGGTTGGTGGGGTGTGGAAGATGGGTGGTGTGTGAGCAGGAAAGGACCTTTAGAGGTCATCCAGTGCCACCTCCTCCCATGTGCAGGGACGCCTCCCACTGTCCCAGGGTGCTCCAAGCTCCATCCAGCCTGGCCTTGGACACTGCCAGGGATCCAGGGGCAGCCACAGCTTCTCTGGGCACCCTGTGCCAGGGCCTGCCCATCCTCACAGGGAACAATTCCTGCCCAATATCCCATCTATCCCTGCCCTCTGGCAGTGGGAAACCATTGCCCCTTGTCCTGTCCCTCCATTCCTTGTAAACAGTCTCTCTCCATCTTTCCTCTTGGCTCCTTCAGGTCCTGGAAGGCCACAAGGAGGTCAGCCCAGGGCTTTTCTTCTCCAGGTAAACAACCCCAATTCTCCCAGCTTTTCTTCACTCAGAGCTGTGCCCAGACTGTTATGTCCTTTGTAATCCACATTATTTGCTTTGTCAAGTTTAGCAAAGAATCTTAATCTTATTTTATTCACAAAGAATTGCACATTATGGTGCATGTTGAGATCAACTTCCATGTTTCTCATAAATTGTGGAGTATTCAGACAGATTCAGTTTCCATCTGATGTGCATCTTATAAAATTCTGGAATGATTTAGCTCTCAGTTTTTAACTAAGGGAGCAAGAGAATGGCAGACAATTCAGTGGAGCCACCCAAAAATCAAAGGTAGTTGGAAAATAGGAGATGTAGACAATATTTACATTTCCACTTCTTTTGGGAATTCAGTTCCAACAGGTTCTTCCTGGCCCTGACTTTCCTGGGTGTTTATTCCTCCCTTCTTTACCCTCCTTGACTCCAGCTCTCAGGGTGGATGGCACATTTTCCCCCAGCAGCAGCTGCATTTTGGGGAGTGTGAGATGATTTCCCCAAATACATTCACCGCTAATTCCACCAAATTCGATACCTATAAAACAYCAAATATATMTATATATATATATAAAAGCATAAAGCAGCAAGGTTTTTATGATGACAGCATCATAAAGAAGAGAAAGATAAAGCAAAATACTTACTTTATGACATCCAGCAAATCTYATTGTTTTCACAGTTCAAGGAAAGATTAGTTAGCACTGTCTGGAGGACCAGRAAATGTGATTATTTTAATGGACACCACATTCTGCACACACACTGAGGCTGGGGAATGGCAAAATAAATCAGGGAAATATTTCCATCAATATCAACCTGAAGTCCAATTTCTTTATCTTTTATATCAGGTGGGAATACCTGAGGAAGTAAATATTTTCTTTATCTCCCATTTCACTTTTAACAGCATTCTGTGTTTATCTTCTCTCTGTATTGCCTGAGATCATTTCTTTTGAGGAGGGAAGATGGAAAACAAAACCYACACATTTTATTTTGTGACTTTCATCTTTTATGGCCTTATTACCTGGATGGCTCCATCTCCTTGTGCATGAGAGGTGCTCTCCTGCATRCATGAGAGGCAAAGTAATTAAAGATTTTAAACAAACTGTGCTTTTAACCAGGGAAGTTATGCACACACAGGAGGATGGGCTTTATTTCTCATTTTTAAGGGCTCTCTTGTTTCCTGAAGAATGAGAATGATTCTGCTGTTGATCACTGGGAGGGGACAGGGCGTTYCTGAGGTAACACAACAGAAGAAATCATCATGTGCAGATAAAAGTTGGATTTCTGGAAGTGCCACTTGAATGTGCAGCAGGAAAAGTTTCAGCCTTGTTGGAGCACAAAGAAGCCATTAAACCAAACAGACCAAACTCCACGAGTAAGGTTTTAAGCTTTTGAACACAATCCTCCCGAGTTCAAACCAGTTCAGCTCAGCTCATACTGGAATTAAGGGCATATTTGAAGAATTTGAGCATCATCTCATCCAAGGAGCAAAGAACCTTCGTTATTTGTTAGGATTTCATATACATTGAAGGTCTGAGGTAGCATTTGTCAATGGCCTTTTGTAATAACCTGAAAGCACATTTCCAGCTCTCCATCAAGCATTTCCCAGTTTATTGGTAAAAGGTTGCTAGAGGACACATTTAGGAGTGCATTTATCATGAGCCCAAGGTGTAGCCTTGTTTTTAAAAACGTTCTTTACACRGGGAGGAAAATATTTACTGTAATGTGCAATTTTTATTCTATAATGGCTGCTCTAATTCTCCCCAATAAATCTGACTCTGCCTCTCCAGCTCTGYGTGGTGCCTTTTTTGGTGTTTGGAATCTTGTTAACACTTCTAATAGAATATCACCCCATGAAATTACAGACCTTGGGGGGTAAATTAAGGTAAAACAGCAAGTGAAAGGATCACTGAGGTGTCATTGGAATCAAAACAAAACTTTTACAGGAGAGGCAATGTGTTACTGTAKCCACAAAGAATTTTTGCTGTGTGTTTGACACACCTGACTTTTCTCAAGTCCTGTTTTCTCTCAATGCTTACACAAAATTACTCAACTAGGATGAAAACCAATCTYTGCTTACAAACAAACTTAAATAAGAGCTGTGGGAAGGTTGGAGAGGAGGAAGAAAGGAAGGAAAGCAGATGCTGTGTTCTTCCTATTGTGAGTGGATCAGCTGTCTTACTAAATGTGGATTTTCTTCTGCAAAAACTACCAGAAAGAGTATGCACAAATTGCTGTAATCTGTCCTAGCTCAGAATTCAGAGCCAATGGGATTTAAATTCATCAAATGYTCAAAAACTGAGTATATGTGGCACAATGTGGGGATATTGGTCAAAGGTTGGACTTCATGATCCCAGTGATCTTTCCAACTTTAATTATTTTGTGGAAAGGGTAAATGCTTTAACAAACCTGTTCTGTACATTTAAAATTATGATAAAGTCTCTCATTTCTAATATTCCAGTCAAAATTTTCAATGTTTAACACAAATAACTAACAAACCTCTAATCATCTGGTATTTGTGTTCTGCACTAGGACTAAACAATTACAAAAGCAGTTGAATGACTGAATCTGTAACATTATTAAACCCTACTTGATCTGCACTATAACACACCCAGGAAAATGCCAGGAGCTGGGAGAGAAAGGGGAACTCTAGAATGCAAAGGAACAAAGAGCTTGTGTCAGTCTCTGGTATTTATTCCAACCTTGCTTGCAGTAAAACCCCATTTTTTGGGTGGTGTCTCTGCCCCAGGTGCAGCACAAAGCACCTGACATCCTGTCACTGAGATGGATCACAGCCTGAAGGGCCATATGGTTAAATTAGTCTTCATTTCCTCCCCCTGTCCTTTCTGGTGTTCCCCAGCCAAGGATGGGTGAGGAGCCTGCCCATTTGCAGTGTAACAGAGCTCAGCAGTGGTGCTCCCACCCATTTGGATTATTTGGGATATGAGCCCCCTTTCCCAATGGTGGAACACAGCAGTGCCAGCAGCAGCAGGGACAAAACTGCTGCTCTTTGCTCCCACACCCTTGAGCTGCACTGTCAAGAAAACCTCATTCCCTGTGCCAGCTTCTGCTGGTTTTGGGGATGGCTTTGTTCTTTTGTCCGTGGAAGTGAGGTGTGGAATCCAGGGAAACCAAAGGAAGGTGTTTTTCCAGTGCAGAGCTGCTGAGTGGAATTTGGGACTCTGGGATCTGCAAGGCAGGGGTTGTTTTCTCCTGTGATAACTCTGAGCACAGCAATTCAGAGMCCTCTCCCTGCTGCTCTGAGCTGTTGGGGCAGGTCACTCATGGCACCCCAGAAAGCACATTTGGAACATCCAAACTCTGAGCTGGCAAGGCAGCCCWGAGGAGGAGCTTGCTCTATCTGCACATCACAAAGTGATCTCCAGTGCTCCCCAGCCCTTCCCCAGCACATCTCATCACTCTTGAGGACCTCAGGAGGCACCTCTCTACTCTGCCAAGAGAACAGCAGAGTTCTGATGTGTATCAGGAGGAACTCCTGCCTCGTTAGCATTCCCTCTTGCTGCATGCCAGTGTTTAACAGCCATTCCCTCCCAGATCCTCCTTCTCACTGACCCTCTCTGTCCCATCACCATTTAGGAAAGGTTCCCTAGCCCCCATCCTGCCTCAGTCTGTGGTGGTTTCTCATTGGAACTCTTTTCCAGGGGGCCCATCTGTGCCCTTTCACCCCTGGCTCCACCAGGAGCTGACAGTTTGTCCTTAGGAAAGATTCCTGAGCTGAAAATAAGGATTGAGCTTGGTTACARCTCCCTTTGCCTGTTTTGGGGTGGGGTTATTTTGCTGTTGAACACCTCTGCCAATGGCTCTGTCATTGCTGAGGCACAGGGAGGCTGGCAGCTGTCAAATGCAGTAACATGAATTGAAAAATATCCCTCTGCCAATCAATCAGGATCATAATGATGGCCAATCCCTTTTACCCCAGAGAGGGCCTGGAGCTGCTGGAGAGAGTCCAGGGGAGGCACCAGGRTGAGCAGAGGCATCTGAGAGAGCCATCTCCTGTTATCTGAAGCTGGGATACTGGAGCAAGAAAGAACTGCTGATATTTGAGGAAGAATTCTGGCAATAAAAGGGTTAMTGAATTCACCTGCTTAGCCATGCCATATTTATACATTTTAGAAAAAGGCTAATTAAAAYGGGGTGCATTTAATTMCCATATAAATTCCAAGTTGTCCCAGCTGAGAGTGGGAGGAMYGTGAGACAACCATACCATTAAGCAMCTGAGTAGGTAAAATGATGCCCATAAAATGCTCCTTTAATCAGTGCAGGTACAAACTGGTGAGAGCCTGGTGGTGTTTCAGTGTTTCCACAGTCAGGCTGAGTGGTTTGGGGTTTTATTTTTTATTCTCTGTAGGTTTTTGGTTTTCCCCTTGCACTGGAACATCCTGCATCAGCCACAGTGTGAAAACAGTCTCACCTGATCTCCTGCACCAGCACAATGGCGTGAATAACTCTGGTGATTGCAGGGCCAGTGACAGGGGGAGGCTGCAGCAGGGCAGGGATTAGAAAGCATCAAGCTGCAAGCACTGCTGGAGAGGAAGAATCCCATCATTGTGCTGTTAGTGATGCTTCCCAGCCTGGAGCCAGCTGCCACAGCAGTGTGGGAAGCACAGCTGGCTCAGGAGCTGGGTGGAATAACTGCTGCAGCCAGCCCCTGCTAAACCAGCCAGGGCTCCTGGAGAAAGATTATGGGGAAATCTGAACACCTGCATGGGTCTAGGAGGAGAATCCATAGCTTTGCTCACACTTGGAGGCAACTGCATTAGGAGATGTGAGGATAAGTTATGTCCTGTCTGTCTGAAGAGTCTGTGCCTCRAGTGCCTGAGACATTTGTGGCATCCTTGGGTACCTCACTGAATGTCTGTGTGCTCTCCCAGCCCCCTCTGGCAGCTGTTCCTCATCCATCAGGAAATGTGGTGCAGGTTTTGCCTTGCACATTGGTGACAGAGCCATCAGCAGGATTTACACTGCAGATARTGGTGCAAGGGAGAGCAAACTGTTACAGCAATTCCCAGCAGCAGAGACACAGGGAGAGACAGGGACTGCCTCAGGCAGAGTGTCGGGGTGTTTATGGATATTAATGTGCATCGTGGATCATGGAAGGCTTGGGGGGGAAGGAACACTAAAGCTCATCTCATTCCCACCCCTGCCATGGGCAGGGACACCTTCCTCTAGCCCAGGTTGCTCTGAGCCCTGTCCAACCTGGCCTTGGACACTGCCAGGGATCCAGGGGCAGCCACAGCTTCTCTGGGCACCCTGTGCCAGGGCCTCCCCACCCTCACAGGGAAGGATTTCTTCCCAATGTCCCATCAAAACCCACTCTCTGGCAGTGGGAAGCCATTCCCCTTGCCCTATCACTCCATCCCTTGTAATCAGTCTCTCTCCATGTTTCCTGTCAGCTCCTTCAGGCCCTGCAAGGCCACAGTGAGCTCACCCCAAAGCTTCTCCTCTCCAGCTGCACAATCCCAGCTGTGCCAGCCTTTCCTSCCAGCAGAGCTGCTCCATCCCTCTGCTCATCCTGGTGCCTCCCCTGGGCTCTGCAGCAGCTCCAGGCCCTCCCTGTGCTGGTGCCAGGGCTGGGGCAGCTCTGCAGGTGAGCTCTCACCTGAGCACAGGGGCACAGGGGCACAACCCCATCCCAAATCTCATCTTTTCTCTTTCCTCACTCATCCTTGTGGTGAATGTTGGTGTTTCCCACCCAATATTCCCATCCACACATCCTCCAAATGGCACTTGGATCATTGTCTGAAATCAATTAGGGCAAAAACCTGCCAGAATCTCCTCTTGTGCCTGCTGGAGTTACTTCCTTTCATCCACTTGGCTTACAACACTCACAGTGCTCAAAAAAAAAAAAAATCTGCTTAAAATTTGGCAAAAAACTTCTGATTGAAATGAAATTTCCTTTCTATTTCTCACWGTAAACTTCTGTTTTTTATTAGAATCATCCCTGAATGCTCTGTTTCAAACCTTGTAACTTGATTTGTGCCATTCACAGCTCCTCACACCTTCCCCCAGTTTTTCTCTGCCTGTTTGGAATTTTAATTGGAAGTTCTATTAGAAGATCATCACTTAATGAACCTGGAGGTTAAAGAATATTGGTGTGCTGCCTCAAAAGGAGTATTTTAATGAAATTATGTTGCACCACTGGGATTGGCATCCTCTGCAGACTTGCTTTTTAAATTAGCAGGGGTTTTTTGAGGGTTCACAGAAAAGGTTTAATTCACAGGGCCCATGAATATACAATTTTCCAAAGGCTTAAAAAATCCTTAATTTGTGCTTATCAAGGCTTTAGATGAAGGCAGGYTGGTAATTGTATTTGCTGGGGTTCCTGTTAATGCTTCTACCTGGAGTAACCAATGCCATGTGGCTGAAATCCACTTTCTCCTTATTAACAGAGCTGTTGTTTGTTATGTAAGCAGCTKAATAAATCCACACAACAGGGATTGGGCTGGCTGAGTCCCCTGGCCAGGCAGGGAGGCCTGTGCTGGTTTGGAGAGCTGTCACACTGTTGCTGAGCAAACTGGCAAAACCCTGGTGTCCCCTCCAGCAGCCAAATCCCAGCAAATSCCAGCAGCGTGCACTCACCTGGCCTGGGCAGGAACAGGTGAGACCTCAAATACCTGCTGGGATCCCTGTGGGGTGTCTGCCTGCAGAACACACTGAATACATCCATTTCATGTCAAGTTCTGCTGCCCAGATTTTTGGAAACATCAGCCTGTTGGAACAAGTCCAGGTGAAGGCACCGAATTGATCCAAGGGCTGGAGCCCCTCTGCTCTGGAGCTGGGGGGTTCACCTGGAGAGGAGAAGGTTCCAGAGAGTCTTTGAGCCCCTTGCAGTGCCTAAAGGGGCTCCAGGAGAGCTGGAGAGGGACTTGGGAAAAGGGATGGAGAGACAGAACAAGGAGAAACGGCTTCCCACTGCCAGAGAGCAGGGATGGATGGGATATTGGGAAGGAATTGTTCCCTGTGAGGGTGGGGAGGCCCTGGCACAGGGTGCCCAGAGAAGCTGTGGCTGCCCYTGGATCCCTGGCAGTGTCCAAGGCCAGGCTGGACGGGGTTTGGAGCACCCTGGGACAGTGGAAGGTGTCCCTGCCCATGGCAGGGGTGGCACTGGATGGGCTTTAAGGTCCCTCCAACCCAAACCATTCCATGATTCTGTCTCTCCAAGCAAAAGCTCTCCCCAGAAGGAACTGCTCCTCCCTGCCCTCAGCCAGAGAAACCAGAGATRCCAAAATGTGAGGGGCTTTTTCCCCCAGACATTTTTTAAATGTGAGAGATTTTTGAAGCCCACTGAAGTTTGTAAAGGAAATAATTTTAAGAAGTGAGGAGAGTTCAAATGGCTCTTTTATCAACACTCTAATTAAGCCCCTACTCTTGTTATCATGTAGAAGAGCCTCTGTCCACAGCACATTGTAATTGAGGTGGCTGCACTTGCTAAGTGATTGTCCTGGATATTAGCTGGCAACTAGGAGGAAATATGGGTGGGAAATAGCAGATATGAGTGGGACATAATACCTGTGTCCAAAAAGGCTTTGAGATTTTAAAATATTCCTTTGGACTGGCTTCTGGTCAATTTATTTCCTTTTTTTTTTTTTTTCACTTTTACACAATAAAAAAAAATTACTTTTACACAATAAAAAAATTAAAAAATTTAATTTAATTTTAAAAGTTTTTAAAAAAGACAGTGACAATTAAAGTAAATATATATATATATATATACATTATATATATATAATGTGTGTATATATATACAATGATATAATATATATATATAAAATGTATATATATATACACATATAAAATGTGTGTATATATATATATATACACATTTTATATATATCTATATCTATATCTATATATATATATATAAGCTCAGTGTCCACCTGAGCTAGAGAAAGGACCTTTAAGGCAATGAAAAGCTTTATATCTGCCTGGCTGGACACAGGGCAGCTGAGAATTCCCTGTCTGGAGAAGTATCCCATATCTCAGACTGCACCTGAGGATTTATCCCTCATGGAGTTCTATCCCTGCACAGTGCTGCTCYTACCCAGGCAGAAATAAATCTTCCCTTCCTTTTCTTCSCAGACAGCCTCTCCTCAGCAGTWYATTCTTTACTCTTGTAGGGAATCTGGGGGATTTACCTGGATGTTTCAGCCTCTTAGGATTTTCAGACTGCTTGAAAAACTGAAGGGACAAATTTAYGGAGTGTATGAACCCCCTGCTCTGCCTCCAGCATGGCCCCAGTCTGTGCAAAACCATGAGATTAAATAGACACAATCTTGAAGGTTGCCTACAGAAGAATAATCTTCCAGTGTGGTTTTGATGGTCCTAAAATTCCCATGGGTAACTGAGTCCTCACTCCTAATCCAGGAGCAAGGACTGCACCAAGGCAAGACTTGGTTGAGGCAGAAGTGAAGAAACATAACCCACACAACAACCAGAAGGATTTTTATTTTTCTGGGTGGGTTTTGCTCATATTTGCAGTGTCAGAGGTTACTGCTAATGGTGAGAGTCCAGGGCATGTGGCTTTCACAYAAAAGGGATATTGAGGGTCTAAGTGAAGCAAATGACTTTGAAAGAATGAAGAATTAATAAGTTCAAGAAAAAACAACTCAGTTTTGAAGGTGATGCAGAGAATGGTGTCCTCTTTCCTCTGTAATAATGCAGCACTTTGTTAAAGAGCCCTTGTAACGTGTTTAAAATGCTTCTCGTGTTGGGCAACAAAGTATTGAACTGGAAAATCTATAAAGTGTCCAAGCCAGTCATGCTTGGGTATGATCTATTGATATTGTCTCAAATCTCCAGCCTATTTRCATCATTTGTAAATATAAAATATTTCTTTTTGAATATTGAGTGCCTGTTGGTGTGCACAGCCCTCATCTCACGAACCACAGCAGAACTGGGTCTCGCTTCATCTATTTCAGATATTCCTGTCTAGACAAATGAACTCTCTGCCTAAATTTATCACTCGGGGGTAATGAACCGTGGRAGTTTGCGTTAAAGTGGCAATGAATGCAAGCAAAGAAAAAAACAAAMAAAMAAAAAATGGAAACAGCTGAACTTCCAGATGCACTTGTGGAGCAAAATACTTGTGAGGAGAGAGCGGAAAGTTTGTACAGGAGTTTCTGACACATGTTCTGGGATACAAGCAGTTTATTATGGAATGTCAGGGGGCTCCTGCCTCCTGCTTGCTTTGCAGATGGCTGAGGAAAAGCACACAGATAAATGAGGAAGTCAAGGGTTCTTTGTCTTGAAGAAAAAACTGGGGCCTTCTGGTCTCTAAAACATCAGGGTTTTCATAGGAAAAAGGGACCCTTCACAAACTGCCATAAATGAGGCCAGGTCTTCTTCTTTAATCAATTCTTCTTGGCTGCAAGGACTCTTCATGAAATGTTTCACCAGTCTCCAAAGCAAATGGATTCACTGACTGAAAATGCAACCTTAAAAGTGTGAATCTCCCATATTTAGAACATAAAATAATGGCAGTGAGAACACCAGCTTTAAATATGGTGTGTAAAATTCATTCTAATTTCATGTTAGGCTGAAGTCACAGCCTCAGCAGCTTGAAGAGAACCTACCTGGACAATGTAATGATGAAAAGGATGCAGAGAAAAGATGCAAATATAAATTATTAAAGTTCAGATGAATGTGTGGACAATGTGTGGAATCTTTCTGTGGTTTCTGAGGCTCACCTCAGAAAATCCTTCATTCCATGACAATGATTAGCCACTACTTGTTGTTTGTACTACAGATTTCACCTCTCCCCTCCCAAAAAAAAGGACTCAGGTGTAATGATTTGGGATTTCTGTAATTTCAGTGCCCTCTGAAAGCTCTCTTCAAGTCCACAGTTCAAATCCCTTCCCAGTCATGTCCATTGGCTTTCCCACTCTGCTTCTGCAAGGAAAATTCCTGCCCATTCCTTGTCTGTTTAATCTTTGCTACAAGAACTTTTCCAGCCTGGTGTTGAAGCCTCCCCACTCTAATCCAGCACGACTTTGCACCACTTCCCAAATCAAACTGAGGCAGGGAATGAACCAAAGTGCCCTGGGAGGCCCAGAGGCTGATTCTTCAGGGACCTGATTGGATTCAATTAATTTGGACAATTGACAATGCTTTGAGATCATCTTATACAAGAATTTGGCTGTGTTCTTCCATGGGAGTGCTGAACACCAGACAGCGGAATGGGGCTGGAATTCTCTCTCCCCCAGCTATTAACAGGCAGAGGAAGGAAAAGGACAATTAATTTGCATTTTTTCTTCTCAGGTCGTGGTTGTTCTCTCTTTGTCTCCCAGGAAGGGCAATTTTCTAATGGGTTCCCTACAGCTGCCTTGACATTTTTATTTTTATATTTAGAAAGAAAAGGTCAAGCCCTCCAACCACCAGTTGGTTTAACACCATGGAGGGCAAGGTGAATACCTTCTTAAATTAGCTCAGCACAAAGGAAGCTGCTGTTCAGCACTTATTCCCCACTGGCAGATATTGGTATTCCTGAGGGAAATATGTACAGCATGAAGGAGTGTGTGTGTGTGTGTGGATTAAAAGCATTTAATCCACCCAAACTGAAAAAAATAAGACTCAAACTTATGGAAAAGACAAGCTGTAAAAAAAAGAAAAAAAATTGAATAAATGAACAAACAAACCAGTGTAAATTAAGACCTTGGAAATTTATTTTTTTTTTGTCTGGGAGGAAAGCAAGCTTAGTCACACAATCATTATTATTCTTGTGGCATCCACCAGAGAAGTCTCCATTAAAATCAAAATTCAAGTTCTCATCAGCAGAAGAACACTGAATACAACACTTCTCAAAGGAGTGACTCTGAAAAAGGAAGAAACTGATGTGGTGGAGAAGTGGATATAAAAGTGAGAGTCTTCCAAGATTTTAAAAATGAAGATGTTATGGAAAATTACAATGATTTCTTATGGGGACTGCAGRATGCTCAGTGCTGTATCCATGCTGTTTTGGAGATATTAAAGTAAATAYAGTACATCTGCTCCAGAGCACGGGGATAATCTGCTCACAGTGGGAAGTTCCAGCATGATTATGTACATTTAGCTCTTCTTCTGCATATTCCAATTCCTCCCCTTCGTTATCTTGCACACCAGAAAATCTGCCATTAGGAAATGAGCAGCATCAGGGCTTTGCTCAGCCCGTCAATCCTGGTGGTGCAATAAAGAATCCTAGAAACAGAGAGTAATATCCCAGCATCACTGAGGTTGTGAAAACCCTCCCAGACCAAAGAGYCCAACCTGTGCCAAATCCACACCTTGCCACCAGGTTTGATGGAAATTTGCTGTGGTTCTGTGCTGTCAGATTGTTTATGGTGCTTTCATCTGACACAGATCCCTATTGTCCATATGGGAATCATCAGAAAGACTCAGAATTTTGAAAAGAATTGCTGCTCCTCCATTTGGTCCAGTGGAGTTATGCATTGCCTGTGCATGTAAGGAATCAGCTCATGGAGGAAAAGCAGAAGAGAGGGAGAGAGAAACAGTTCCCAAGAAACAAGCTCCTATCTTTTCTCTTTTTTTTGGTGCTGTGCACTAAGTGAAATAAAAGAATAAAAGGAAAAGGGGTGAGGGGGGGGAAGGCCCATAAAGATTTCCCTCACTTACATGGCACACTAAAATCAAGGATTTCAAAACTTCCATTATCACAGGCAGAAGCTTATTATTAATGTGTTTTTCTTTTTCAGAGCTCCTTCCCTGAAATAGAATTCCAAGCCCATGCTGCGACTGTGCAATACTGCTCACTGCAAGCAACTATTTTGTTCTGCCTCAGAGGCAATACATTTTTACATTTAATTTTGCTGTGGGTATATACAACACTTGTTTATGTCCTTAAAATGTCTTTTAAGGAGATTTATTTCAATGCTTCTCCGGCAAATCCAGCTATGAAGGTTTAATTCCCTCCCTCACTCAGCGAGGCAGGGCTGATATTTCATTTTGGTGGCTCACATGTCCACGAGGTAACCCTGGACATATGMAATCATATACATGGAGATGGATGCATGGATCTGTTTCATGTTTCTCAGTGGAGCTTTAATTACAGGATTTTACTCCAAGTTTTATTATCAGCTCCACGTCTCTGCTCAGCCTCAAGTGCTGCTGCTGAATTTCCAGCTACAGTAAATTATGTTCGTGTAAATGAACGCTGTGTCTCTGAGAAAAGCACCAGTAAATGGCACAGGAAAGGTTTTTCTTTGACCTGGTGCTGCTCCTTTGGGAATGAGCACAACCTGAAATTTAACATGGGTGTGTGGGTGTGATTGCTGTCTGTCTGTGCTCCTGTACTCCCATTTAATGTGGATGGGATGGAGGCAGGAGCAGGGTTTATTCCAATGCTCACTGTGAACRACTTAAGAAGACAAGCCTGCATTAGTTTATCAGTTTGCAGCATGAATGYTGTTTATTATAACACTTTAAAAAGAAAAATCAGGGGGGAAAATGCCTTTGTTACTTGAGTATTTCTCAGTATTATGCTGCTTGTTTCTCCAGCCTTTCAAACCTGACTTCATATCTTGGCATTTTACACATGTAACAGGAGAAATTCTCCTCTCACCTTCTCAGRAAATCACTGTCCTTTCCAAGAGCTCACTCACACTTTATTCCAAACACACTGTGACTGAAACCAAGCCATCACCTTCAAGCAGAAAGTTGTGTGTTAGTGGCCCTGTTTATTTAAGCATGGGAAAATATTTGCTTTAATCAGCAGTCTAATTAAACCTGATTGTTTTAATCTATGTATAATCTGTGCTGTTGCTTAAYAGTCAGGCAAAGAGCATGAAAAAAGTGGTATAAAATATTGCCAAGCACTAATGCAAATGTCTGCTGGATGCTCCTTGTCTTTCGTGGTGAATGGACAGGAAGAACTTCCAGGAATTTAATGAGACTTGAAGGTGGGACATATAAAACAGAAAACTTTTGTGCTGACCACCAGCAAAAAAATGTTCTTCCTTCAATGGGTTTCCATTTTGGACAGAGACCATCTGCTGGTGAAACTCTCAATAAAGGCAAGTTTTGCTTGGATRGTTCCATTATTGGAGATAAACCCCTGCAGCTGGAACTGCACATTTTAATTCTCCACGACTGGATTGCATCTCCAGATACTCTCAGATCCGAGTGGCTGCCACTTAATAAAACAAATAAATACAATTCCAGTGAAAATTGAGATAATTGTCACTGCAGCCTCAAACCCACATTTATGCTGATATGCTCTTGTTTTCTTTGTCCTTTTCTAAGCAAGCACACTCCTCTAATTCTAWAGATATTGCAACCTGCAAACTGGAATTGCTTTTCTATCAAAACTGTTCCCCATCAGTGGGTAAAACATATTTGTCTCAGAGAAGTGCAGCTTTCAGCACACACCAGACCTCGAGCTGAATTGTGCCATTAGAAACTGATTTGAAATGGTTCTCCATGAGTAATTGTTATTTTAGGAGCTGTCAATACAACTTGTTTTCAAATTCAATTCTTTTACACTCTCCTAAATGCTTGTTAATTCACAGAACTGCCATGAAAGATTGCTGTTCTCCTTGTAGAAGGAACAAAATATGATTAAACATCTGATAATTACATTATGTCCAGATTTAGAAAAAAATTGCTCTTTTCTTGGAGAAAAATAGGAAAGCAGAAARCATTGTGGCAATTCTATGTAGAATTGCTCTCTGAAACCCGAGTCAAACTTGGCCCTTCATGTTTCCCCTGTTAAATTTCTGATACATGTTTATGCAATTGGGATGTTTGGCARTTTGTTTGAGCACAACAGAATTTGCAGATTACCTGAAATAAGTGAGGAGTGAAAAGCAGGGATAAGGATTGCAGCAGGARTTGATGGGAGGGAATGACAGGGTCATTCAGCTGCAGGTGAGATTCATTGTAAGGAAAAGTGCAATAACACACATTGAGAGAAAGAATTTAACTTGATTAGTCCAAATGAGAATGAAATCTTACTGYCAGTGTTCTGGAATGAGATCTTAGGTTGTACTGGATAATTCCAAAAAAAGTATCAGCTCAGTGCTCAGTCACTGTCAGGAAAAATAGTTGAAATATTGAGAATAATTTGTAGAGGAGTGAGGATCAAACCATCATCAGGCTGATTAAAAAAGCCCATGAGGATCCCAGCTCCTCGGGAATGCTGTGCCTGGATTCCTGATCTCTTCTCCAAGCCATCCTGGGGGGTTCTCTGAACACAGAGAGGTGATCACAGAACCATGGGATGGTTTGGGTTGGAAGGAACCTGGAATGGGSTCCCCAAGGAGCTCCAGGAGGAGCCCAAAGCCCAGCCTAAGGCCTGGCCCAGGGGCCATCAGGGCATCATAGACATCCATCCACCTCAGCTCAGGAGGCACAGCGGGGTTAGGGCTCCAAACCCAGGGCTCCCAAGGAACACTCCCCCTGTCTGGGTCCCTCGCAGGGCTGTCCCAGCTCATCCATCACTCCTGGGGTCCRGGATCAGCTCTCCAGGCCACCTCTCACCACATCTAGGGGGCTTCAGAGGAAGCTGGAAAACAGCAGCTTTGAAATTAGGCACAAGAAGTGGCTCTCCACTCAGGATTTAATGGAGTTGTAGGCTCTGAAAGAGAAACAGGAAAAAGTGACAGAATTAAAACCCAGAAAAGCAGAACGATGCAGGAAGTCCTAAACCCACAATGAGTGAAACATTGCATGTGAAGAGTAATGAAGCTATCAGAGGGAAGAACCACTGTCCCCCTAATTTGTTTTGACATTCCAACCTATCTACCAGTGGCTCTTGGCAGAGACTGAGCCTCTGTCTGTGGGTTTAGCTCAGCTGCACTTTCCAGGAMGAGCCTTGCAGGCCCAGCRTGRGGCTGAGTGAGGGGTTTATTTAACMCTGCCTRTTCTGGAGTGTGTAGGGYTGTTCTGCTTCCTCTCAGTCRCTGTTCCAGCAGGTTTCTCCTCAGCTGCCTTGCACAGCAGTTGGAGTTGCACTTCCCTGCCTTTCAAGCCATCTTCTTGGAATTCMGGCTTTCTGGAAAGGCCTTGATGCAAAGGGGTTTGTGGTAATACTGCATACAGATTATCAGCTTTTGAAGCTGAATTCTCTTATTTGTTTTGTCCTTTGATAGCCTCRGAAATTGTGATGCAAATCATGCATGGTATAGTTGAGTGAGAAAGAAAAATAAATCTGAAAACGTGCCATTCTCTCTACTCATTGCCCTGCTGGAAGCTGGTGGAGGTGCTTCTCAGTCAACAAATTTGGTAATAACAATCCCTGAGATGTAGGTTTCAATATTTGCTGATAAACATAAAAAATTAAGCAGTTTTCGTCTTTCTCACGTGTGAAAAATTTCTTTGCAGTCACTGATTTTCTGTGGTAATGAGGTTGATAGAATAGGGAAAAAATGCCTTTGGGAATAAAGATCTGTAAGCTTTCCTGTAGACACCTGTTTTATTAACTCTGGGAAGGAAATAATATGTGAATACACATAAAATAAAATATTGCCACATCTCGCTGTCCCAGACTCACTGAAGTCCAGTGGAAAACACTTCAGCCTCTGCTTTCATCTTTCTGGATTTCTCCAGAYTCAAACCTGGGCTTTGACATTATCAAGGACCAAACCTCATAATGCAGGCTCAGGAAGAGCTGAGTGGGGGATTTGTCCATTCAGGGGTTAGATCCATGGAATCCCAGGTCAAATCCCAAGGTCCTTCATTATCTCAGCTCCACTGTTAGCCTGGCCAAACTCCCCCTGACTTTAGGTAACACCAGAATTAATATTAATACTTCAAATTTGAATAGGGATGAATGAAAGCCATTGGAATATCATAATTCAGCACAGGACATGTGCATCTGCTGACTGAAGCCTTTTCTCCTGGGATTTTATTTTTTTAACTGGCACCCAACCCACAGRACAGCTGATGGACACATTCCTGAAGTTTTTCTGTTGCTATAGGAAATTAGATTCTCACATTTAAAGTGCTTAAACTGAGCTTGCAGTGGGTCATATCTTCATTAACCTTTGCCTAATGAGAGACTTCATAAACAAAGCAACATCCCAAAAATCTGTGGATTATAATGATTAACCACAAAAGTCCACATTGCACTTCAGATTCACAGGGCTGAGACAGTTCCTCCCACAGAAAAGGATCTTGGTGGCATAATATAAACTTCTTATTTAAGGCTTCCACAACTGTATCCATTTCCTCCCTGATTAAGTCAGCTTTGAGAGCAACAGGCTCAATTTATGAAGTTTAACTGCAGGTGGATGCTTGGAGATAAAACACATATTGTTTACTTTCTAATTCCACTCTGCATTCACAGTAAAGTGAAAAAATTGATGTGAGAAGATTTTAAAAACATTTTTGAGATTTTTTCATTCCTTTGAAGAAGAAAACTTGGAAAAACAGGGTCTTTCTGGAGCACAGGCAACATCAACTCATATAATGATCCAATTTGTAGTAGCTACACCTTTTTGGAGATGAGAAGTACATGTCATGCATAAAAATACACACTTGGGGAGGACTYGAACAGCACTCTGGCAAATAAACTCAGAATGCCACTTTGCAGCCAGGATATATTAAAAGTTATTACCYTCAATTAAATAAGCAAGTAGAATTTATTGCTGTAATTGTCCTTGAAAAGGAGTGTCCTGATGTAGGATATTAAAAAGTGTGGAAGCWGTGGTATTAAAATCCAGCATTCCATGGAGCTGGTGATCCTTGCTCAGGRTATTCTGTGATCCACCACAGTTCTGTCTGAAGGGAAGAAATGGCCCTGGTGGGGACCCAAAGGTAGCAATTTCACTGAGAATTAAGACTATTTTCAAAACACAATAGTCTTCCTGAAGTCTGAGCTTGGTGTTTGTCAAGGCACTTTTATCTTAAGGTTTGGGAGAGGAAATCTGGGAAGCTGTGCCATTTGGGGACAAACACCACCCGAACAGAGGAGTTGTGTAGGTAAGTGAAGCAAAATATAACCATGGGAACTGCTGATTTTGTTCYCTTCAAGAGCCTTGTTGGTTTTTTTAAGCCTGGAACTGATGAACTTTTTAAAGGTGGCTTTTTTTTGGTTGGCTTTTGCGGGGAATTTAGAAGTACATGAGGCCAGATGAAGAGTGGGGAGCACACTGACAAACAACCCACATGCCCAAGTCCTGTGGACATAATCTCCATATCCATCAGCCTGGAAATTCCTTCCTTCCCAAGGCAATTAGTGACTTGAGCTAGGGAGAGGAGTAAAATCCTATTTATAGCAGTTCTGCACCCTCAGTTCTTCCTTCAGAGCACTAATGAGGCATTTCAGCTCTGCTGAAGGGAAGGGGTTTTAATTCTTCACGTCGAGCCCATGGCTGGGCTCTGGAGCTGCAGATCCAAGCAGCTGGTGGATCATTTGCTGGCTGTCAGCAGCAGAGACTGTTTATTTGCTGGATCAAACCAGCAGAACATCCCAGCCCTTTCACTGAGGCTCTGAAAAAAATGAAACTTGGAGGGTCATAAACTGTTATAGAGTAACACAGCAAAATAGGGTAAGTGATGTGCATGTCTGCCCCAAAATGGGACAGGCTCTAGTCTTCTTCTTCACTACCTAAAAGGTTCATTTTTGCTGCAGATTTAAGGTTTTAGGAGAGGAAATCTACAGGAGCCTTGGAAAATACTGGGTTTACAGSTTTAAAATTACTGATAGGGAACTGATCATGTGAACATCCTGGAAAAAGTCATGGAATCACACAATCATGGAATGGTTTGTGTTGGAAGGGACCCTAAAGCCCATCCAGTGCCACCCCCTGCCATGGGCAGGGACACCTCCCACTGTCCCAGGGTGCTCCAAGCCCCATCCAACCTGGCCTTGGACACTGCCAGGGATCCAGGGGCAGCCACAGCTTCTCTGGGCACCCTGTGCCAGGACCTCATCACCACCTTCAAAATTATTTAAGTGCTCACAATTCCAAACCTGTTCTGCTGGAGAACTATGGCAAATTATTTCCCCTCTTCTCTTTGGCCATGTTTGACTTGCTCCTATTCCCTTTTCTATCCACCAGAGATCCAGMTGGGATGTATCCTCCTCAAAAGTGTAGGAAGGAGAGGAGAGCTGTGATGTTTTGAGCAGAGTAGACAAAATGAAAGGGAATAGCTGAACATTTCAGTTTGAAAAGTGGTTTTGGTCTTGTCAAAATGAAAGCAAGCTTTTTTTTTTTTTTGTTTGGTTGGGTTTTTTTGCTTTGGTTTTTTGGTGTTTTGTTGTTTGTTTGTTTTAGATTATTGGAACCTTTCAGTATTTGCTGGAATGGATCCTTTGGAAGCCATGGTTTGTGACATTCAACATGTGGAGGATTTTCTACCTTCCCTGGGCAGATTCCTCAGGTCCCTGCCTTTAAGCTGAGATCAAGGGCAGAAATCAGCCTCTTCCCTGACCTGGGCRAAGTCCCCTCTGAAATCCAACAAGTTCTGCCTCAGAATTCAAATGCAAAATTCTGTGGGGTTTTGGGGTTTTTGTTTGGTGTTTTTTTTTGGTGGAGGTGTGGTGGTGGTGGTTGGGTTTTTGTTTATTTGGTTGGGTTTCTTTAGAAAGATCAGTATAAGCTCTAACACCACCTTTCCACAGAATCATGGAATCATTAATCCCACTGAATCCCATGTCACTAAACCAAACCATGCAGTTCCACATCCAGGCATTTTTCTGACACTTCCAGGGATGGAGATTCCACCACTGTCAGTGCACGATCAGCCTTTCCCTGAAGAAATTTTTCCTAACAGCACCAAATCCTGTCCCTTAGTAATATCACATCTTAATACCAAGCAAGCTGATTTCCCCACATTAACATTTTACACAGATTTTTTGATTTTTTTTTTTATTTTCAATCGTACCTGGTTTTAGTTTTGACTTTTAACCTTTCATTATCTCGAAGGTGAAGGAATGCTCTCCCACTTAATCAGGACACTTTACCTGGGAAGATAAACTGACCCATGCAAAGACAATCTAGTTCTACTAAGATATGGATGGTTTTATTGACAACTGTTTTAGAATAATCAGTATCCCAGAGGGTTATTATGTTTGGCAGGAAAGGTAGGAAACTGTTATGCTTTACAAGTATTTCCTTCTAMATTTTTGAAGCTAAATAGTTACTGTATTGTTGAAATCACTCATGCTGCACAGATTTTTTCTAAAAGGTTGTTATTATTGGACCAGTATTTTTATTTTATATACCATTTTCTATTAATGGCAGCATATAKGAGGCCACTGTTACCTCAGAAAATTCCTGTGTTCAGTCATTACCCCCAGAAGCTTTAGATATTCTTCAATTTAATCACATTTTTTTATTCAGATCTGTATTCAGTTAAAGTTTTCTCCACAGCTGGAGGAAGGTATTTCACACTTCTCCGAGCAGTTTATCAAATATTCCMCTTGCCAAGTTGCACATTAATTTAGTCATCACCACTTGTCAYCAGATTTTAATAGATGAGCATTTTCAATAAACCTAAGGCAGCTCTGAAAGCAGATGTTAATTCTGTATTCATGCTGCTTTGAAAATAAGAGTCAAAATACTCTGATAATAAAACCAGCAAAACAAGAAAAAATGTGTCCAGTTATTCTATTTTAAGAAGGACACTATTATTATTATTATTATTTAGCTTTCTTTTAGGGGTTTATTGATACCTCATATACGCACTCTAAAAATACCAAACTCATGTTCAATTCTGATTGCCAGCCAAGGAATACCTCCTGCCAATTAACAGGTAATTAAACAACTAGATAGAATTTAATAATGCAGAACTAGGCATACCTTTTGAAATGAGAGAATTGAAAAATTCTAGTTTTGGTTTGCTGGAAGTGTCCAAGGCCAGGCTGGACAGGGCTGGGAGCMGCCTGGGATAGTGGAAGTTTTYCCTGACAATGTCAGGKAATTAAATCAAATTAATTTTAAGGTCCCTTCCAATCCAAACTGTTCACAGATTCCATCCAACCCCTGGCAAAATAAGTTCCCCTGCRATGCTTGTGGAGCCTCGGGTTTATCTCTGATTTAATAAATTATGCATGGAGGCCACAAATAACAATATATTAATTGTGARTGACTCAGCAAAGGGAAACTAAAGAGGAGTCAGCATTCAGCCTTAGGTGGGAGGGAGGGCACTGCCAGGAAGAAAAGCTCCTTCAATCCATGCTGAGGGATGAATAATTGCAGACAACCCATTGAAACTCATCCCCAAGAAGCCAGTCCCACCAGTCTCAGCTAAATGTGCTGAAAGKAGGAACTAATTAGTGAACAAATTGCTCCCACCAAGCTGAGTGGGCATCAATCACACCCTGCAGCTGGGATGCAGCTGGGGCAAACCCGGCACTGGGCAGCCCCACACGGCTGCTGTTTTTTGGGAATGGGATCCCAATCCCAGCCCAGCTGCTGCTGTTTGGGAATGGGATCCCAATCCCAGCCCAGCTGCTGTTGTTTGGGAATGGGATCCCAATCCCAGCCCATTCTGTTTGGGAATGGGATCCCGATCCCAGCCCAGCTGCTGCTGTTTGGGAATGGGATCCTGATCCCAGCCCAGCTGCTGCAGTTTGGGAATGGGATCCAGAGGTGCCCAAGGGGCCATCACCAGGTAGAGGCAGTGTCATTTGCCTTGTAGGACATGAGAGGGTTTTATCCAGCCCCTCTGCTGTGTGTTTTGGTGGGGTTTTTTTAATGCAGGAAGACAAGCTGGAGTTCCGTGATTAATATGGAATCTGTTGTGCCTCCAAGTCACCCTGTGTCCAAATGTGGGCTGGGATCAAAGTGCCCTTGTGTCAAATGAGCCACATCATCCACCAGAGGGTCTGTGTCAGGTCTGTGCCCTCAGGTGGCTCTGTGCACAGCACTGCTGGGATTCCATCTCCAGGGGAATCTGCTGGCTCAAAGTCAATCCATCAGCAGTTTTGGGCAAACCAGAGAGATCACTGAGATTGGAAAAGACCTCCAAGATCATCCCTGGAATTTTCCAAGGCCTGGTTGGATGGGGCTTGGAACAACCTGGGATAGTGGAAGGTGTCCCTGCCCATGGCAGGGGGTGGAATGAGGTGACCTCTAAGATCCCTTCCACCCTGTGATGTTAAAGATGCCCTGCTTTGTTTCCCAGCCCCAGGAGAAGATATGAGGTTACAGAGGGCCATAATGAGCCCTGAAGTGGGGTCAGACTGCACAAATGTGCCTCATCAGGCACAGCAAAGTCTGCGTGTGGGCAGGCAGGGCTTTTGGAGGGAGCGCTTCTTTCTCTGCTGCTGAAAGGTTTCTTGCTCTCCATTGTCATGCAAATCCCAGCTTGAGGAGGCGAGATGTTGGAACTGACACTTGAATTCACTTTGAGCACAGTCTCTCCTTTATTTCCCGTGCCTGCTCGCTCCACCGCTGCTTTGGAGTCACCAAAGAATGAAATCCTGTCAGTGCCTCCTCCAGGCAGCAGGGCCAGCGTTTGCAACTGAATAAAACATCTGCATTTCCTTCCCAGTACCCATTTTGGGGTTGTATCTCTTGCAGTCACACCCGTCCATAGATGGCTAAAGGACAAACCTTTTTTACCAAYCCATAATAAACCATTCAGCTAAAAACAAACCCCACACCTGTCCCTGCAGAAGAGCCTTGGTTTCAGGTGAAGTGTGGGCCAAAGTGAGCTCCTGGGRAATTTGCTCACAATGTGAGACTAATTCTGAGCATTCAGCTCCCTTTGTTTCACACTGAAGTGCTTCCATGGGTTCCGGGCTATTTCCTTTGAAGCATTTAAATAAATAGTTTATCACGGAGTGACACAAGACTGCTTCCTCCTTTGCAGCCTTTTAAAGATATTCAGTGGCTTTGTTTTATTCAACTTAGGCAAAAGCATCAAGCTTTAAAGGCGTTTTTTAACTGCTACATTATAAATGTTCTTCTGTAGCAAAAGAAAAAAAACCACCAAAACTTAGGGATTTCTAAAGATTTATAGGGTCTTTTGTTTTTCTGCTTTTCCTCGCTCTTTCAAGCTGCTAAACAAACATCAAAGCATTCAAGGGGGAGGCACCATCCAAGTGCATTTTTCTGATACTGGGTGGGAGGGTGCATGAAAGGAAACGAGAAACGAATTTCCAGCYATGGAACAGCAAAGGGATGGAGCAGATATTGGTGGTGTGGATAACTCCTGCCTGCAGCACCACTGTGCTGCTCTCCAGACATGGAAAACTGCTCTTGGCAAAATCCTTTTGTCTCTTCAGCCCCTCTGCTGAGACTGTGGGTGGAATTACCTGTGCAGGTGGTGGGGATGTCCCCRCTCAGGTGCAAATCACCTCATCCCAGTGAAATTCAACCAGATGATACAACTGCTGTGCAGCCAGGCAAGCTTCAGATTGTAGCCTACMAATGGAAAAAGTTTGGAGTCAAAGGACACAAAAGGTTATTGACATGTGAGCTTCAAATTTCTGTGAAGCTCAGTGTGCTTAATTTGACCCAGCTGGAGTCTCTGGGAACGTTTTAGGGACACACAGGATGGGAAAGGTTGACAAACTGCTGCCCAGTCTCCATGAAAGATAATTGTCTGCACTGGAGGTGACTCATAACTGCCTCTTTCTCCTTTAAAACTGGAAACCTTTCATAAAATATAAGCAATTTCCTCTCTCACCTGTCCTCCACACATGACAGATGAATTGCTGTGGGAAGTCTTTCAAAGAGGCATCTGATCAAGGCTCCCCCTCCACCTCCCATTTGAAAAATTGTTATGTGTGCAAAAATTCCCGGGAAAGAAAAAAAACAAAAAAAATATCAGGAGTGACTCTGAAGTTAAAAAATCAGTGTAAAAACATCCACAATTCCTTTATTTTTTGGAATGGAAAGACAAAGACCTTTAGGTGGGAGAGTTTTTAGTCTGTAAATCAACATTTGCTCCAGCTTTTATAGATCTTCACCCTGCCTGTGATTGCACTTCCAGGAGTGTTCTCTCCTTAAAACACTGAGTTCATCTTACTGAGATTCCCTCTTGTGAACTCTGCCTAAATGGGAGAAACACAGCTCAGACCATTCCCTGTTTGCCAAGGGATCAGTGGGATGGAGATGGGGTTGAAGGATGCTGAGACCAGCCTGACTCATCCATCCCAAAGCTAAAGACTCTGAGGAGAAACGTTCCTGAGATCCTGGCAGAGGAAGCAGCAGGTGACAGTGCTGCCAGCTGATCTAACCCAGCCTGGGGACACCTGGCATCAGTCACTTTGTGCCATGAAAGCCCAGCCCCACTTTTTAAAGGCAGGATCTTCTAACTCCCCCCTTCTGGGAGTGTGTGGAGATTCCTCCCTGGAGTGGGGACACCCTCAGGTCACTCCTGGAGGCTGAGGAGAGAAATTTGGCCACTGGGATGGGTGAGTGACATCAATCCCTACTTAATGACTGTTTTTCTAGCTTTGATATCATTGCTCCAGTAAATAGTGCATCACATTAGTTATAGCTGCCTGTACTATGTGTTAATCAGAACTAAGATCTTTCCATTTAAGCACTCTCATTATCACTATCATTCTAATTGCAGGGATGCAAGTCAGGAAGGGCTTAGGAAAGGGGAAGAGGATGGGGTTTTTATCTTCTTATTTGAGGCTTTCAGCCTGTGCTGCTAAGACAGGATTTATTTTACACTCTTCACCTAATAAACATTTATTGGAGAAATAATTTTCCCTGTGTGGGTCCTTTTGGAAAAATGTGCCTTCTGAACATTGCAATAATTGGAGATCTTGGCTGTTTGGCAGTCTCCAAGGCCTCGTGTTTTGCTGACACAGAGAGGCCTCTCTGGCTCCCAGGGCAAATAAAAACTGWGCCACAATTCAGGGGTTGCCTTTTCCAGAGCTCTGGGGAGATGGACACCACTCACTGTGAGWTYTCTCAGCCAGCTGGGGGGATTGCASTGGTTCACAATAACTCAGCACTCCCTTTTCACCCCGGATTTCCTGAAGGAACTGAAAAATGTGGTGTGGCCAATGCTTGGTGTGTGTATTTCTTGTCTGGAAAAGGCTGATGAGACACAGGGAAGGGRTGGTGGAGTCACCATSCCTGGGAGTGCTCARAAAGTGTGGATGTGGCACTTGTGAACATGGCTTAGTGCGGGTTTAATGGTGGGTGCTCAATGATCCTGGAGGCCTTTTCCAGCCTTAATGGCTCCCTGATTCTAKATGTGTGCTGTAGTTTTAATTAGACATTTTAAATAGACTGCTATGATGGGRTTTTTATTCATTTATTATTCCTTAATTACTTAGCTAGTCTAYTATAATTGAAATATGTGTTCTGTGGCCTCGTGTGAGAAGAGATTGAAAACTAAACATAGGAGCTTCTCAGTGGCTGCATTAATTGGGAAGTCAGATAATCAATAAAGGGAAAAACCAAATTAAGGACAATTTAAAATTCTCATGGCAAAGATACTCAATCAAGGAAGCTGAGYGATTTCTCCAAGAGAAACCCTCCCATCTCTGGGGATGAGTGTTCTGATGTCCACCCCTGGTGCCTAGGGATGCACAGCCTCATTTGCAAAATCCAGGGGGTGTGTGRCCTCCATCCCTGGGAGCCAGGGAGAAAATGATGGGCTCCATATTCCTGAGGCACAGTGCTCAATCAGGGCCACWGAAGGGCTGACATGGCTTTTAAAAGGTGGTCTATTAGTGGCAATGTTTCAGATTCAAACCTGCAATCAAACAGGGGAGGGATGACCTGAAGMGAAGCTTTTTGTATTTCCTGCATTKTTGGAAAGCAGCACAGTTTGAAATGTGCACATTTTGCTGCCCTGCAGATGAATGAAGGGGTGGGAAAGTCCAAATAAATATCAATAACATTAAATAATCATTCTTTTACAATCATGGGATCATTTAGATTGGAGGAGACCCCCAAGACCAAGCCTCTTGCTTCCCTCAGGCCCCATGGAGTCAGGACACAAAAGGTTTAGTGGAGACTGTCAGAAATATTTTGYCATAACAGGGTGACCAACAGTGCCAGCTGGGCTGGAGTCAAACCAGACTCGTGTGTGGGCAATGGCATTAAAGGCACAGCTTCCCTGTCCAGGGCCCCAGCTCCCTCATGGCAAGGAATTCCTTCCTGACATCCCACCCTGATGGGCTTTAATGTCCCTTCCCACCCAAACCAGCCTGGAATTCTGTCATTCCCATGAAGGGGAGTCTGAAGGATTTTTATCAGAGGGAGGAGCAGCCAAACTGATGTGTTCTAACATGAGACAAGAGTAGTTGTTGCCAGCTGCTGCTTTATTTTCACTGGAACCTGATGTTCCAGAAGACAGCTGTTTTAACCTCCTCCATCCCTCCCCTCCTGTAATTCACTGCAGCCACATCATTTGGAATAGGAATTTCAGACTGCATCCTTGTAGATGAGCACACATGTTCCCAAAAAWTWAATATCCCTGCTAGTGGCCTTGGAYTTAATGTGGAAACATGGGGGAAAACAAGACTTTAAGTCATGCATTACATGTGAGATTGAGGAACTTTTAATAACCTTCTCTTCCAAGGCTTTGGCTCTGGTCAGTGCAGAGATGAATCCAGAAAAGGAACTGAGTTCCAGCAATCAAGAGAGTGATGAGCCTGATTAATCCTCCCCATTGCCTCAGAGGGAAGAAAGGCAGATAAGCCTCATCAGACAAATGCTGGCCTTCAGGAACTCTTCCTTTGCATATTTGCATAAATTAAATTAGCTCAGGCAGCTGCATGAGACCCAAAGTTTCAATTATTAAAATGATGACTGTGTAAAAAAGGACACAGGAAATTGCAAGATGTACAAAATATTAATATTTTTTTGAGGTTAAATGCAGGTGGTGGGGCTCATCCCTGATTTTGCCATGTGTTTGGCCACAGAAGAACCTTCAGTAATCATWACAAACAAATATAACGGAGGCTTCTACTCATAATTATAAAATTAGAATTAATAAAGAAGAAAGGCAGTAGGTGAGCATTGCCATGGTCCTGTACAGATCACTGAAGTGACTCAATCTGACCATAATTAGTCATTATTGGTTATCCTTACACTTTAATTCCTGTGCATTCCTGCAGAACTGAAACATATCAGTAAACAACTACAGAAAAATAGCTTAGATGTTGCTGAAATCCCAGCACTAAAAATTGATCCCAGGAGAAAAGAGAGTGTCAGAGTTCTTTCAAAATAAGAAATAAATCGTTCTTTTTTACAGCTTAATCTTTGCTGGCAGTATGGATCTTCTGGATGTTATTCCCCTGTAAAAGAACAAAATGCACCCTCACTGGTGGCAAGAAGGTTTCATGGAGGCACACAGAGTGTTTTACAGGTTAGTTATAATAAAGTTTGTGGCATTTAACAGAACAGGTGGACATTCTCTTGGCAGAATGTGGGGAAACAACGTCAGGATATTTTCCAATAGATCAGAAAATCCTCCAAAGTGAGAATCTCAAACCTGATAAGCAGGAAGGATTGTGCAGGGGCAGGGCATTCACAGCATTTCTGCAGATAAAAGTGGGAAAGGAGAAAGCCAGAGCACCAGGAGCCTGGATTGATGCACGTGCACCAGCACAACTTCCCAAATCCTGTGTGACGGCTCGAACGTGACAGCGTGGAACAGCTTCACAGGACACGGCCAGGCAGAGAAATCTGGCAGCAGCAGGTGTGCATTTCCCCCAGGAAACTCCTAAAAGTGCTCAAAACCACTGGGTTCTCTGCTTAACCTTGTCCTCAAGGACAGAGCAGGGAGGGAAAGCGGCTCTTGCTGTGGAATTCTTGGGAAATGTTACATAAAAAAGCAAAGACCCTGCTCATTCTAAACTCACAGTGCTCCTTTCAGAGCTGCCAGAGACCAGCAAGGCCAGGAGCTSTGCAGGATCTAAAAATCCATTGGATAGTTACAGTGATCCTCATAGCAAAGACTCAACAAAGATTCATTTCCTCTTCCTCAGTAAACAAACAAAACACGTGTCTTGGGAGGGAAAAKAAAGGCTCAACCTCCAGGGCATGAGCAGCCTCTAACAGGGGTAAGGAAGGAATGCTCAGGGAGAAACACTGTCCCTAAGCCAGGCTTAATGGTTTGGGGTTCAATGTAGGCATTCCAGTTCCTGAAGCACTGGGAAATCCGGCACACTGGGGAGGGACAGAAGTCAGGGTATCAAATAMAGCATTGGAATTCTCTGTCAGAGTGGGGTTCTCCCTGGCTGCAGCAATTCTGCAAGGCAGAGCTGTCTGACGGGGATGGCACCTGTCACACACAGCACATGGACAGACCCTGAGAGGGAGCTGGCCCCTGGTAACCGAGTTAAGATTAGTGAAAAGCTGATGTAAGGAAGGGAAAAATAAAAGTGAGAAGGCCTTAAATCRCAGCATTTCACAGGATTATTTATAAATTCCACCTAGCCCCAAGTTAGCACTAATCTCAGACTCCCTCAGAGARTTTTGGTGCTGCAGCAGCCAGGTTTCACACACCCTCCTCTGGGGGAGGTCTGTCAGGCTGGCAGCACCTCCTGACAGCTAAATATGTCCTGTTTAGCCTTTTTTTTTTTTAAATCAGCAATCTATCCCACTCCACTCATATGGAACTTGTTCAGTTAATCCTTTTAATAAAGGGAATAATTTCTGTTCTCATTATAAGAAACAGTGGAATTTATTCTTCCCTGAACTCCTCTTGGAATTCTATGTGTGTGTGTGTGTGTGTGTGTGTGCAGGAAAAATAAAAATACAGGTCAGACACAACTTTTTTGCTTCCCATTTGTGACTACTCCCCCAAAGACATGAGGGACCCCTCAGGTGCAGCCAGGAAATCCATAGGATATATTATTCCTAATAATCTCCTCCTGAGAGCATCCTTTCTGTTCCTACAGTGAAATCTGGAAAAAAAAAAAATAAAGGGCCAAATTCCCCCTTTTGGAAGGTGGACTTGCCATTTATGCAYGGTGCCATTAAAATTAATTACCTGAGAACCAGTCCATAATGTCCACAGGTATGGAAATAATAAAAATTAATTGGCTGAAAGTATTCATAAAATATTTGGAGCAAAGGTCATTAATTTGTGCTCGCCAAAAAAGAGGCTTTAATGCTTGAATTACCCAGATACTTCAGCAATAAGACAAGTAACAGGTRCTCCAAAAATCACTCCAAAAATACAGCAAGGCTCTGCACTTTGGGGGGTTTGGATCCCACTTCTGGGAGGGCAGTGGGTGCCAGTGCAGGAGGTTTATAACTCAACTCTCTGCTTGGAAGCCATTCCCAAAGGAAAGTGCTCTGATCTTCCTTCTCTTACATTCAGACAAATCCATACTCAAGTAAAGGAAAGAAGAAAAGGGGGAAAACAGCTTTGCTTGCAGGGATTTTCTGAAGAGGCATTTCTTGTCACTAAATGAGACACAGCAAAGGAGCAGTTGGAGATGCCACTTCCTGAGGAAGCAGCTCCCACCCCGATGGGATTCCTCAAGTGCAATGGAGGGGCAGCAACCAAACTGATGGAAAAGGATTATTWAAAAAAAAAWAATCACCAAAACAATTTCCACTTCAYAGCTGAATTCAATTTTTATGAACTGAGGAGACTGGGATCTAATCTGAGGTGCTGMAAGGTGAACCATTTCTGGGTGTTGCTGCTAAGGTTTGTTTCTGTTGTAACCAGCAGAATGCACATATTTATAGATCTATATTCCTTTTGTTATATGTCTGTTAATATTGCTTATAAGTAATGATAATTATATAATTTCTGCCACATTATCAGGGTGYCCAGAGAAGCTGTGGCTGCCCCTGGATCYCTGGMAGTGTCCAAGGCYRGGTTGGAYRRGGCTKGGAGCACCCTGGGACAGTGGMAGRTGTCCCTKCCCATGGCAGGGGTGGCACTGGATGAAACTGCAGGTCCCTTTCAACCCAAACCACTCTGGGCTTCTGTGATTATGAATTAATTTCCCTCCTGCTCTCCAGCAGTCTCTCTGTGCATCTCCCAGAACCCAAAACCAGTTTTGGAGAGTTTAAYTATTCCCAATTTGAAATCCAAACAGTTAAGCACAGCACTCTGCATTGAATAAATGGAATAAGAATCTTTGATTTTTAAAAGCACTGATGCTTTTGTATAGTGAATATTCTCTTAAAACACTGGAACAGTCTGGATTCACACAGGCAGCTCCTGATGTTTACAGGTAACAATTTATACAATTTTAGCACTGRAATTGCAGCAATTGTGTGATGAACTGTTCCATTGTGACCACTTGAATAAGTGTGTGCTTCTCAATAAATATTATGAATTTAGTAATTAGAGGGGAAGGCAAGTTTTTGACCTCAGTGGCTTTGAAAGAGTAAATAACTCCTATCACTGTATTATAGATCATTTCCTGAAGATTAACCATCTCTGTGGCTGAGGTACCAGTACAACCCCTGGGGTGACTGGAGAAGTGTTACCCCATCATTTTTAGTTTTCTTTCAAAAGAACACGAATTTTTATTCTGTTTATAAGGAATTTTGTCCAAGAATGATGCACTGTTATTCTTCTAATTCTGCTGTTTATCAATAACACACAACAATTGCTTTAGACTGGAACACTGACAATACAAAAGAGGATAATTTGGAGATTATTTCTTTTGCATGCAGCGTAATCATTGCTTGTAATTAGGACCAAAACTGCTGCAAAGGTCTGAGTGTGTTGTTAGAACTTCTGATGTTCAGATTTACGTTMAGAAAAATGGTCTTTCTTGCCTTTAATTTTCTTCTCTCTAATTTTCTTCTGCTGTTTTCTCCTAGTAGGTAAATACATGTAATTTTTCAATAATTATGCTGTTGTGGGGAGTATATTTGGTAAACAAGACTTTAATGGTTTGGGGCAATCACGTACTTAAAGGCAATCACAGAAAATAAGTGCATTTAACTTTTTCACTTCGCAGTTCTCCACTGAGCACCATCACAACTGGAATTGTGGATCTGGAATAAATCCCTCTTTTACTGCATTTCTTCTGCACACTCCTGCTCTCCAAAGAACCCCCACAGTCTCTCCCTCATTCCCTCTTTGTTCCCCTCAGTTATTGAAGGGATAACCCCTTTCCTCCAAGCTCTATCAGGTCTCAGTGATTTTTACCTTGTGACATCCTTTACCTYGCCCCACCCAGCAGCTGGAAAACAGGGTTCCTTTATTTATCCTCCTCCAGCTCAGATTTCCCTCATGAATACTAAGAAGTGCAAAACTCATTTAATTTTCCCACTTTATCCTGTTCACTTCATATTAAGTTTCTCCCTAATCCCTTAGTGGGCTAATTATTTCACTTTTCAGCCCTTTATCTCTTTCCCTTTATATATTTAAAGAATCTTATATTGTTTTTAGTCACTCCCAAGATAATAATTCCCTTTTTATTGTATTTTTCCATTGCAGCATTTTTGGAGACCCTGACATCCATCCTCCTCTGCTTCCTTTATTAATTTTCAGGAACATTCATTTACACAGCCCTGATGCATTTTCTCCATTATCCCTCTCTCTCCCCAGTGCCTCCTCCCTCTGGGACTGCCTCTTTTTTTAAAGCTGGCCCAGAGCAATTACAGCACAATTAGAGGGGAGCCAACTGCAGGAAAAATTTTAATTTCCCCAAAATATTGCCCGCCTTCCTTCCAAATCTGTGCCAGAGGTTTTGGGT